>JANRMT010062796.1:41445004-41483987 GCA_026402145.1 Polypterus bichir lapradei
TATATATATACAGGTGAAGACACTATCTAGTCTCCACACAGTAGTTCTTGGGTTGAGCTATGAATCCAGCACACTGTAACTGTAAGGAAGTACAGCTAACCAGCTATTCACTGAACTACTCTAAAATGCATACAGTAATTAAATATACTTCTGCAAAAGTCAAATGGAGCAAAAATAAATAAATAATTGGTAATATTTCTTAGCGTCTTCAGCCACTATTGGTGTTTATTACCTGGAACACACCATACCTGGGAAAATTAAAGACAAATCGATAGAGATAACAAACTGTGTAAACACATCTAGGCCCAAGACTCTATACTGCTTGATAAAAATCAATTGTAGGAAAGAAGGTTATTACTGAAAAAAATGTATTTATGTTGTAAGGTATGTAATTATATATAACACAATTATGAACTAGTTAAAGTATTCTCCCATTACAATATTTTAAAATGTCAATGGTAAGGGGTTTTAATCTCTTCTACAGATTAATAATTTCATAAAGCATGCCAAATCGATGTTTAGACATATCTCAAAATGAATTCCAGAAATCTTAAAATGCAGTTCAGCATTTCAGATATCAGACACTCAATTCAAGGTATCTCAGAAAAGTTCCATTATATTTTCAAAGATCTGCAATACCATTTGAAATATCTGAAATGCATTTTAAGAAATATAAAATTTACAGATTTCTAAAAAAATCCCTTTTGTTAAATTTCACATGCTTTCAAGGGACTTGCTGTATGAATTACTCTGAGATATCTTGATATGCATTTCAATCCATTCAAAATGGACGGGAAGGTATTTTTAGATCTAAGGAAACCCATTGTAGGTCTATTAAATTGTGTGACATATTGGTTAAGGCTTTGAACCCTGAGATTGTGGTTCAAATCCTGCTACTGACACAGCGTGACCATGAGCACCTGCCTATGCTCTGACTAAAAAAACACAAAAAATAATTGTAACTGTGTGTACCCCAAATGTTTAAGTCTCCTTGGATAAAGGAATCGGACAAATAAGTAAATGTAATATTTTAGATATGTGAAATTCAGATGTCTTGAAATAATAGGCTGCATTATGAGGTACAGTATCTCTAAATGTTACTTTGACGAGCCATAGTTTCCCTGTACCTTATATTACTGAATAACTGAAATGTTACGTGAACACATTTCCTACATAAAACTTAAAACAATGTCGCTTGGATCTAAATGTCTATGTAGTATTTTTTTTTAAGATTTGCGGATGTGAAATTATCATTTTCGGGCTTCATATTATTATCAGAACTTCCCTTTTAATAAAAATAAAAGGCGATATTGGAATGATTTGTCAGGGTTACAAAAATGCAATTCACGCTTAGTCATGTCTTTACGAGGTTCGCTTGAATTAGTTAAAAGTATGCAAGTGCTATATATTCATGTTGTATCTGGTCTAATTTATATAATTTATATTAATATAAAAATAATTTAAATGCAGTTTCGTTTTCTAATTACTGCACAAGAATAAGGACTATCGTTGCTCTTGTGTACACCGATTAAGCAACTAAGAAGGAGGGTTAATCTGATGCATCTGCGCGCTTGCGCACTTCTACAACCTAGACCACTCTCTCTCCCGCAACATGCACATGCGCAGTGGATGTAGTAGCACTGGGAGCCATGCTGACATTAACCCGAATCGGAGCCTAAAGGGGGGAGTACCACGGAAACAGTCAGGTCCTTTGGAAACTCGAGGAATTGTAACCAAATTAACATCATTCGATGGATACTTACCAGAAAAACCCACGTTCATGCAGAATTTTCAGCAAGACGTCGTTTTTACCGTCGAAAAATCGTCTTTTATTTCAAGATGTATCACGTGATGCTGGTTGACCAATCCACGCGATGCTGACGTTTCTGGAAAATGTTCTTTGTTGTATTTTGGAGGAATAATCTTACTTTTTTCATCACGAAAAGTGAGGTTTTGTATTTGCCCATCGTTGTGGAAAGAAAAACGACTAAATGCTAGTGATAAATGTGCAATGTATTGTTACAGGTGAGATATTTTTATATTTATTCTTTGTGCTCCGTCGTGTCTTCGTGTCACATGGTTTATTCTATCCAATGGGGGTCGACATAAACGTGATAGCCACGACGAAGAAAATGGCTTTGAAATGTTACTCAAATCTACTACAACATATGGCCAAAAGCTAATAAAGTGTATCGTTATATGGATAATCAAGCTGACAGTCTGAAATAGAAAATTACATACTTGGACAAAGAAAGAGATGGTATTTGATGGAGAAGAAAAATGACCAAGTTATAAAAATCACCTTTTATTTCAATTAACGGCTTTATATTCTAGGACAGTGTGTTCAAATGTGTCACTGTAATTGCAGGTAAACGGATATGCCCTCATAATTTTGCAAGGTTATATAAAAAAGGGTACTTTTGTCTGCTCCTAGGTTTTACACAAGGGTTTCTGGAAACTTCCACCTTCAGGATCCATTTTAAAACAGAAATAATGCTGTTGATCTTATTAGGTAATCAGAATTCAGTAGTTCCCTTTTGTTGCAGTTTTAAATGGTCAAATAACACCATAGAAATAGGAAAAAATACAGATGAATTATTGAGTAACAATCTTTTATTTATCATATCGGCGAATAATATTCCCTTCTCTAAGAACTGTCGTGTGATAACATGCTTAAAAGAGTTAAAATAACAAAAAAGAGAAGATTTGAAGTAATGGAAAAATGCTGTGTCATTGTAATGGCTATGGCCGCCTGAAAGGCTTTCTTATCCCCATTCTTGCAAAGTAAAATCAACAAAATACAACTTTGTGGAACTGTGATATTCAAATCGTTTCGTCACAAAGCATTTTTCTCTTTTTTTGAAATTTTGCTATTCATGTAATGTAGCTCTTCCCCGTAACAGTCCTTGGGCTCAAATACATTTTGAAGGCCTTGCATCATTAAACGCGATAAAAAAATATTTCTGTCGTCTCAATTGGGGCGAATACTACCTTCGTTTAAATTAAGCCAAATTTATTTCTCGCCCTTGCTGTTTCTTCTACCAGCTTGGTGTTTTGCTGTCGAACACTGTTAAGTGAATAGATTTTGATGCAGATCAACCAGTTTGTGTTGTGAGGGATTTTTAATAAGCGACAAAGGTAATTCGATGGTAAGTTAGAGTCGTTTTCGGCGGGCAGAGACGCAGATTTAACGTTACACATGTTAAACCAACTGTGGTTTATGTCAACCTTTCCTAAATGTTATTGCTTTTTCCTCTCTGGGTTTGTTTTTGGTGTATTTTTAGGACATTCCATTTGAAACTCCAAAATGGCGACTTCTTTCTTCGAAGAAAAGGACAGACTGCGGATAAAAACGACCACGCCGCTAGAAAACTGGAGTTCTAAAGCAACCGTTCTATTCGCGTGACTGTCGGCAGTGACCAATCACGTGTCTACGAATTGCACAAGCCATCCGCGCACGGGACTTCGCAGCCAATCGCAGTGGACGTTTTCGCATAATTAACGTAATGGCTCTGACTGAGCTACAAGAGAGGCGTGTCTGTGCGGGGTGGGATAGCCCTCGTTAATTGACTGCTAGAGGAACCAAACGTCTTGCGAGCGAGTGTGTTCAGTGCTGCTACGAAAGAAAGAAGGGCGGTCTACGGCGACTAATAGCTTGTGGAGATTGTTAAATGGGCCGGCTACTTAGTGAAGAGGCGGTGCTTTTTTGATGGCGTTTTTAACCAGCTTATGAGCTTGCGACGAAGTGCTACAGGCGGGCCAACCTCGCCCAATCAAAGCTGAAAGTGGGTTTATAAACAGAGGGGTGGAGGGAGTGAGGCGCCATTTCGCTGAAGCGGAGACAAGGAGGAGGCGAGGAGCGAAGGGACGAAACAGAAAGGGGATTCCGGTAGTGGACCGTGAGAGAATCCGGATCCATCCGAATGGAATCGGCTGCAAATTCCCTTATTGATAGGTATATATCAGGACTGTAGGCTTTGTACGTTAGGTTTTCGAGGATATTACTGAAGTTTTACGATACATGACTTCAATGTTGAGCACTTGAACTGGTGATGCTCAGTCTGGATATACTTTCGGCAACGGAAGCAATATCATGCTGAATGTACCGTTACTTTCACTCGTAGAGTTTATTTTCTGAAAACATTTTCTGGTAAACTGTACACTGGAAAATGGGACTACATATGTCTTTGCTGCATAAAACGAAATTCGTGATGCCGCCATCTTCCGTTGGATTGATAATTTCTCAGGCCGATTGCTTTGTAAAAGCATTTAACTGCAAACGTGAAATTAGAAATGCATTTGGCAGTGTTTCTAAACTATGTTAACAGTCCAAGTACCCTACCTTGTAAGTTACTGTTCCCTTGAGATAGAAATCTGAGGTGTCTAAACCCCATACTATGTCGTTCGCCTGATAAAGGCGTTCTTTTTGAGCTTTTTGTTTTGAGCGTTGTCAAAAGTGTTAATTGGACCATTCTGTTCTACAAGCCCCCTGTGGAAATAACGATTACAGTGTATCTACGTTGGATAGAGTTGGACGGTACAGTTTTAAATTTAACAGCGCGACAGCCGGTGCACATTGATTTACCGCTGTGTTTGACTCGATTGCTAGAATTTACGTCAGAGACTTTAACCTTTATTTATTTAGGTTCAGTTCTAATCACATGTTGTTAATTGCCCGCCTTGTTCCCTTCTGTACATTGTGTTTATTTACAGTAGTTGGATATTACCGTCAGTAGTAGTTGCATCGTTTTGTAATTCTCATTTTACAGAATGCTGGTTCTGGCTGTACATGTGGTGAGATGGTAGAGAGATGCAGTAATCTTAAATTCCGATTTTTTTTTTTAATCGGAATTACTATAATATCCGTATCGGTGTTTGTATTCTTCGTTCCCCGTAGGCCTTAAAGCACAGAAGTTTTATTGTGCAACTTCGCTTCTGCCGTAGACGTTAGCGTCCTATTCTCCCCTTATTTCAGTAGTCCATTCTGTAAAAAAAAAATCATGCTTTTGTCATATTTGGTTATTTTGCATATTTCGGATTGAAAGGGTAGTCTTTCTATACAGTTTTGTTTGTGTGTAACTGAATAGGCACTTAGTTGAACATGTACGGACGTTTTTGTATTTTTACTTACACATATATGCAAATTGAACATCTTTTGGTCTAGTTGTACTCCTTAGGGTGTAGTTCGGAACGGTGGTGAAAATGATTTGCCTCTCTTCCGTAAACCCTCCTTTTTTTATTCACGTGTGCATGCCTTATTAAAGTTGCACGCTGCCTAGTTGTTTCAGAAGGCCAAATCGCTAAAACTCGTGTGGTGTTTGTAAGCAATTGATTTATTGTCGGTAGGATCTCCTTTCCAAGACTTGACATATTAAAGTATTCTTGGGTGATCAAGCCTAACGGTTGAAATTGTATGGTTGACACGTGTAAAAGGTTAAAGTGGATTATTTTCTAGATTCCACAAGCAGCCCCTTTATGTGTGGTTACTATGACTACCGCGGCATGCCTGTTCCTGGTGTTGGAATCGGTTTTGACAATTAAGATTAAATTCTGACATTGGAGCCACTCATTTAGTATTAAGTAACAAGCACTAATTTGATGGTATAATTCAATATGTACTATGATTGAATTTTTTATTTGTCAAATATTTGAATATTTGGTCCTCGAATAAATCGGTGTTTCAGCATCCTGCACATTAACAGCAGGCGGATATAAACAGATTGAACAGGAATACATTTAAGTGTAAACAGCGTGGTAACTATTTTCATTTTAAAGGGGTGTAGATATATATTTAAAAGTGCCCCATATACATTTTTTCCTGGCATTTGTGTAGCATCTTTCTACAGCAAAAACAATCTTCTAAACATTTACAACTACTGTAATATAGCATAGATGGTTGTCTTAAGTCATTACAGACCTTAGTCCTGAATCACTGAGCCAGTGACAGTTTGATTGTTTTTCCTTACTTTGTGTTCACCATCTTTTTATATGTAATTTCTTAAGCTGTATTTGTATAAAAATTGTAAATAAGAGCATTCTATTAATGATATACCATGCCAAAAAGGCAAGTTTTTGAGCTGCTGTTGCCAAGATTAAAATAAGTAGAAATTAAGCCAAGTGTTGTAGAATAGTATGAAAACACTTTTACCCTATGTAGAAAAGTTTTGAGTGAGCAGCGCCTCTGTAGGTAAAATGTTATTCAGTTATGGAGTCCTGTGTATTTTTTCTCTCAAGTTCATTTAATCACTTTTTTATGTATTGACTTTCAGACTACCTGTTGAGGTGGGTAGTGCCACGTTTGGTGTGGGAGGTGTCATGGATGCTGGTCCCGGTAAGAGGATAAGGAAACCCTCTCAACTTTATGAAGGTTTTGAGAGTCCTACCATGCTCCATATAGCAGCACCCCAGACCATTCCACAGCCTCCGCAGCCTGAGGTGCGGAACCCAAATCGGCCAGGGCGCCTCACAAATCAACTACAGTTTCTTCAAAAAGTCTTAATGAAGGCACTCTGGAGACATCACTTTGCTTGGCCATTTCATGAGCCTGTGGATGCTGTTCGACTTGGATTACCTGTAAGTAAAGCTGAAAGAAGTTGTACTGGAAACAATTAGTTATGTTTAAGATTTTCTTAACATGCTACTAAAACAATGCTTTTTGTAGTTTGTCTTGGAACATGAGGTAAATTGATGTTGCATGAATATGTATGTTTTCATTAGAAGTAATGTATTATGTTTGGGTTGTAATTATATATAACTAGCATACTTTCATATTTGTTTAAAAAAATCTTAACAATCATTTAAACTTTAAACACAGTGGCAGTGTAAGCTAACTGCAATTGTTTGCAAAATGTATAGGTCAAAAATGTTATCTTTAACTACTGATGGGTGAATGTCTTGCAGTAATTCCCATGTTTATAATTAGTAGACAAGGTTACTTATTTCCTTTCTGTTGCTGCTTGAAAAGTTGACTCAGATGTTTAATCTGTAGATATGATTCCCCCCCACCTTCTGTAAGTTGTGATTGAAATTCAAGTTAAATACTGTAAACTCTTGGTAGATGTCACCAAAACCAAAGTTTGCATATTTGTACCATGATTCTGTTTTTCAGACTTGTACTTGCTCTATATTATTCAAGATCCTGTGTCACATTCATTCACTTATCTGTATTTTTACAAGCAGTTTTGCTGGTATCCTTTTTTGTGGGGGTGGGTTGTCATGTGCAATATCTAAATTGACAATTCATTTTAGATGCTGAAATGTTTTAAGATGAAAATCAGTCCCCCATATATGTAACACTATGAGTTGGACTGTTTTGTGGAATGCAGTGTATTCATAATTTCTGGTTCTTGAATGAAGAATGTGGTGATACTGTTTCAAAGTTTTCACTTCGCACACAGTTCATGGGTTGTTTTTTTGTTTTGAGCTCAAAATAAGAAAGGTCCAGTTGACTGCATTTTAAGTGTTTTGGTTGTGTGATACTTGTAACCGATCCATTAACTCCCAAGTTGCCCTTTTATTCACATCTTGGTTTTTTGAGTGTTGCAGTTTATGTGCACTAGGGTTTTTTTTTTTTCTTTCAGGAAGTAAAGTTTTAATTGTTTTCATTTAAGCATATACTTCACATTTTTAGACTTTCTTAAGGTCCTAATTCCATTCTCCCTCAGATCTGGAATCTGCCAAAACAAGACTAGAATCGTTCTCATCTTTATGCTTTTGCATAAACTCGTCATCTTGTTTAATTGCTTGATCAAGTTCTGGGTAGAAGCTCAGTCAG
Source organism: Polypterus bichir lapradei (assembly GCA_026402145.1). Taxonomy (NCBI): domain Eukaryota; kingdom Metazoa; phylum Chordata; class Cladistia; order Polypteriformes; family Polypteridae; genus Polypterus; species Polypterus bichir. Next base: position 41,452,779 of record JANRMT010062796.1, read on the forward strand.
CTGTTTTTCTACTTAAATCATCCATCACATGACTGTGGACAGCAGTAAGCAGCAGATTAAATATGTAGGTAAATATCTCATTACTGTTCAGTCTTTATTGCTAATTTTATTTTCTAATTCTAGTAACGTTAAAAGTGTGAGAGTAATGATTTGTCCTGAATTTTCTTTCCGCGACAGTTATCAAATTGAGTTAGGTTTATATCTTCAAATTTGTTAACGTTAAATAAAGAAAAGTATAGCTAAAAGGCAAGTGCTGAAAACGGGGAACAGGGAGCTTTGATATAGAAGATATCTTTTTATATTTTCACAAACTTACCTTTACCAGTACACAGACATGCCTAGCTTAAGGATATAGCTTTCTCTGAAAGTCGTAAGACAGAGTGCTAAGCCACAGCTACACTACCCACCTCCTATAAGTGGTGATATGGTCACAGTCCTTCGAAAACTGGCATGTCGTGCAGCTTGCATGTGGAAGAAAATGTCTGTTGCAAGATACCTCTGGGAAACTGCAAATTGTTATGACTTCTGCACTTGAGCTTCTAAATCTCTCCAATCATGCTCTGTGATGTGATATTTTAATGTAAGTTGGTATAAAAGTATTTTTTTTATATATATATAATTTTTTTTAAATAAATAAATATAAATGACATACAGACTAAGAGAGATGCTGAATGACTGTGAGAAGCAGTTGTGGATAATAAGCTCAATCCTGCTTAAAGGGAGCTAACTACTCATAGCAGGTAACCAAGATAAGTTTGTTTTGTCATTTTGGCAACAAACCAAAACCAGTATAGGTTGTGTGTAAAGTGAATGAAAGTGTAATTTGTTTTGCTTATTTTAAGTAATATATTCCTTTAACCTGTAAAAATTTTATTTTGATGCAGTATATCATATCAGTAGACAACTGGTGGAATTGTTACAGAGAGAAGAGGACATCTGTAGTGAGACCTGAGCTTGAAGAGCAGTAATGGTTGAGAGTGCTAATGTGTAATTACTAATGCTGTAGTCAGAAGTTGTAGTGAAATCCCTTTTAATACAGAGGGATGTAGTCCTAATTTGTGTGTGTATAATATATATATGCACTTTCCATTAATCCTCTATATTTAATGGCAAAGTTTATGGTTGTCCCTCCAACAGAATCATTTATTAACTGTAGGTGCCTAGTCTGCAGACAGTGAAGTGAGCAGCCCCATATGTTCATTCCAAGTTGGCCAGATATTCATGTATTTCAGCTCATAATGCCATGAATCAAATGGCAGACCTCTTTAATGGTGCTAAATTTGGATTATTACATGGGCATAAACAAAGTCTAATCAGTGATGCAGGGAACCTTAAAAGAACATACTGTTCAGTTTTTTTTTTACTGTTTCACTATCATGAAGTAATTTTTCAACTGAAGATTATCCTATTTTATTTCACAAAAGCAAGTATAAAGTTGACAAAGATGTTAGACAGAGAATCTTGGAAATTTAAATTATCGGGTGTTTGTGGCCTTTGAAAATTGAATTAGACTTGTCCTATAAATATTATTCTTTAGTAAGTGTTCTAGGTAATGGCTCCTTCATATACTGATGCAAGCCAAAATATCACAACAATACAGCAAATACAGGTTGAGTGTCCTTATTGCAAAATGTCTGGAACCAGAAGTAGTTTTGGGTTTTGGAATATTTACATATAGATAATGTGGTCTTGTGGGGGGCACCTTTTGATAAAGAGACATGCAGGCAACCTAGCTAAATGATGGCTTGTACCTATAATCATATAACTAAGATGTTGTGTACATTCATGTGACAAACCATATTAAATATTGAATATAATGTATAGACTGTTTGAGTGCCCCTTTAAAAGGACTATTATTGTGTATTTGTCCTGAACGGTTTTGTTTTTCATCAGTCTATATCTGCTATCTATTGACACTTCTCAGGGAACTGGTTGACAGGTCAGGAATATCTTGGCCAACCTCGTGCCTTTCCCTGACCTACAAAACTGCAGAGAGGTGTTGGTGGTGTTATCACATCTCAAGGACAAGCTTGTTAACTGTGTTGTATTGGTTAACGATGTGCAATGTTTCACGGCATACCCATCAATTTTGTGTAATTTCCTTGCAGGGCCACTCCTCTGCCTGGATCGTCTATTATGTCTTTGCTTCATAGATAGATACTTTATTAATCCCAAGGGGAAATTCATATAATCCAGCGGCAGCATACTGATGCAAAAAACAATATTAAATTTAAAAGTAATAAAAATGCAGGTAAAAACATAACTTTGTATAATGTTAGCGTATTTACCCCCCCAGGGGGGTGGAATTGAAGAGTCGCATAGTGTGGGGGAGAAACGATCATCTCAGTCTGTCAGTGGAGCAGGACAGTGACAACAGTCTGTCACTGAAGCTACTCCTCTGCCTGGAGATGACACTGTTTAGTGGATGCAGAGGATTCTCCATGATTGACAGGAGCATGCTCAGCGCTTGTCGCTCTGCCATAGATGTTAAACTGTCCAGCTTCATTCCTACAATAAAGCCTGCCTTCCTAACAAGTTTGTTCAGGTGTGAGGCGTCCTTCTTTATGTTGCCTCCCCAGCACACCACCATGTAGAACATAGCACTCGCCACAACTGTCTGATAGAACATCTGCAGCATTTTATTACAGATGTTGAAGGACGCCAACCTTCTAAGGAAGTACAGTCGGCTCTGACCTTTCTTACACAGGGCATCAGTATTGGCAGTCCAGTCCAATTTATTATCCAGCTGCACTCCCAGGTATTTATAGGTCTGTACCCTCTGCACTCAGTCTCCTCTGATGATCACGGGGTCCATGAGGGGCCTGGGCCTCCTAAAATCCACCACCAGTTCCTTGGTCTTGCTGGTGTTCAGGTGTAAGTGGTTTGAGTCACACCATTTAACAAAGTCCTTGATTAGCTTCCTATACTCCTCCTCCTCCTGCCCACTCCTGATGCAGCCCACAATAGTAGTGTTGTCAGCGAACTTTTGCACGTGGCAGAACCCCGAGTTGTATTGGAAGTCTGATGTGTATTGGCTGAACAGGACCGGAGAAGGTACTGTCCCCTGCGGTGTCCTTGTGTTGCTGACCACAATTTCAGTCCTGCAGTTCCGGAGACGCACATACTGAGGTCTGTCTGTAAGATAGTCCACTATCCATGCCACCAGGTGTGAATTTACTCCCATCTCTGTCAGCTTGTCCCTAAGGAGCATGCCACTACACTTCACAAAGCACAAGCTTCTAAAGATGAAATGAATTCTGAATCTGAATAACATGCACTTTTTGGCATACGCACATTTTCATGCTTGTGATCAAAGCATAGTTTTATTAAAGGAGGCCCCTTGTCTGAAATTTGAGTATTTCAGATTTAGCTTTAAAGAGTTTATGGAATATCTTAGTATTCACTAATGTATGTAACACTCTTTCATTTTTGTGAGCAGGGGTTTTTTATTTTTTTTTTATATAAAGTTACTCATCTGTGCCAATCAGTCTTCGTACTGTTACAAATGAGTCAGGCCTTAGTGTTCTGTTAGATTCTAGTATTTTTAATGGCTACAATTTCTTGTCCACATGTTGAATGGGGCCTGTTTAACCTATTAGTTCTGCAAGTTTAAGAATGTTTTTAGTTAAGTTATTGTCCCAGCCTGGTGAAAACCACTGAGTCCAATAGCACAAACTTGTATGTGATGCATAAATTTGTAGATGAGAAGCTGATATTGCAGCATATTTTTTCAGATCTTTGATTCTTACAGGTTTTATTTTTAAATCCTGCTCATAGCACACTGCTCCCTTGGCTTGTTGAAGGTTCCTCCAGTTTATTAACAAGACACACAGCCACATTTGAAAGGAATGAAGTTTTACTGTGTGCTTCCATACCCCCCCCCCCCCCCCCCCCCCCATGTGATGGGCTGTGGATCACTTTGTGTACACTATTTCTAGCCTGTCAAAACCTTAAGCAAGAGACTTTCACAACAGTTTTAATGCTTGCTGAGCAATTAATGGACAAATAATAATGCAAATGGTTTAGTCATTGTCTGTATTAAGCTTAACTGTTGATTTGACAAAAGTTTTGCATTCACAATCAAAGATTTGCTAAATTGAACATTATTGCATCAATTACAGTATTTTGAGCTTTTCAGCTTTACTTGGCAGGTGTAAGTTTTATATAATTTTAAATTACATGAATGTGTTATGGAGGTACTGCGCTTTGGCAGAGTATCTTGTATCAATAAAAGGCAAAGTTAATGACAAAAAAAATGAGACTCCTCAGAATTTCTATTGGTGCATGAAGGGTAGGAAAATTTATCAAGTGTTTTCAAATTTCCTTCCTAATAACATGACACATTTTAAAGGTCTTGCATACCATCTTCTGTGCCATCCTTTTTGCACCTACACAACAGCATCAGAATGTACTGTGGCGTATTTGAGCCACAGAGGGGAAAAAGTCAGGGACACAGTGAAAATGTGTATTTCATAAAGAGGAAATTGTGGCATAATCTCGAAATGTCCACTTCAATCTCATAGTTCATTCTGTCATGGAAGTAAACTATCGTAAGCATCATCATTAAACTGACCCAGTTAATTGCTACATGCTTTTGGGGCTTCATGCTGCATTGACAGCAGCAGCAGCAAGCAGAAATTGCCACACAGAACACAGCAAATGTATGGTATTCCAGTTCTCTGTACATTTAGAATCCTTAGATTTATACTTTTATCACTTTCATAATGAAATGTGTTAACCATTTATCTGTAAAATATATATACACATTAACTTCATTTAAATATTGAATATTGTTAATTGCACATGTGGGGGCGGCATAGTGACAGAGCAGTAGAACTGCTGTCTTGCAGGGAGTCGCGTCCCTTGTGTTCCCTGCCTAGAGTTTGCATGTTTTCCTATTGGGTTTCCACAGTGTGCTCCGGTTTCCTTCCAAAGATATGCAGGTTTGGGGATTTGATAATACTAAAATGACGTGAGTGAATGTGAGAGCTTATATTCATCTTGCGATGAGCTGATGCCTCTCTCGCACTGCCACCTGGTGGAATCTTCCAGATTTACGTAAAGTACGCTCGCAAGTATGAACCGTGTAACGCATACGTAGCAGTAGCGTCTGCTGAAGCGCACATCGCGTGAAGTGTAAAACTGGCCTTAGACTTGCAATAAGTTGAAAATGAACAATCCTAACCTCTTCATTTTATAATGCTGTCAAATGCTGCATTCCATTTGCTACAGATGTCAGAGCTAGGAATGGCATCACAGTCAAGTTAACCATGTTCCAGTAAAAGCAATTAAACTAGTTTTTGTCACTTTTGTTTTACATACCAAAAATGTCCAAATGGACAGTAATTCTGCAAGTCTAAAAGCAGTTTTCCTTAGTACATTTTGTTTCATAAACTTTGCCATCTGTAAAAAGTGTTTTCATGATAATGTGACAGTTCAAGGCTTCTAGTATAATCAAAAAATGCAAGAGTCAAGTTGGGATATTTCGAAATGTTACTTTTATTGCAGGTTAATGTAATCAAATGGTTATTTTTGTTTTAATTCCCCTTTCACACTATATACATGCTGTTTTATTTATTTTTGATATTTCCTGGTTATGAATACAGGTAAATTTCCATTACAACGATCTGCTAGGGACCTAAATATTACGTTATAATGAAAATTTCGTAATAATGAGGTTCTGTACTTGTCACTATAGTGCTTTCTTTAACTTGCGTCTATGTGTTTGCAATCATTTCAATAGATTCTTTCGTGTTAATTTTCATCTCCTCATGTCTACAAGTTATGCTGATAAGATAAGAATTTTTCTCAGCATTTCCTTGTGATAATACACTTTCAGGGTGCGAATGATGCCCAAATCCAGCGGCTGAAGCACTGCCATGCAACTGCCCCCCCCAACAGGAAGACGCACAGAAGTGTGTCCCTAAGCTGTGGAAGATTGTCAGTTACCGGAGCAGGGCAACAGCAGGCTGACAGCGCTGCAGCGAAGTGCCACAGAAACAAATCCTAAAAGATCGGGGTCATGCTACAAGTCCCTGTCTTGCATCCCAAACCACAAGGCTGAATCTCGGTACTTTAGCAAAACCAGCTTTACTCAGCTTGAAACAGGAATGGCAGGGTTATTTATTGTAGCATGATCTCCCACTCTCCTATACACAGACACCGCAGTCATGCAGGGTTGTGGCCAAGTAATGTTCCCTGCATTTACAATGCTCCTTGCATCACACATCCAGATCTTTTCTGTTCGCTTCGGTGGTGAGCCGCAGCAGAGCTCTGAGCCTGCTGTTGTCCCGGCAACGGATAAACAGTCTTCCACAGATGCGGTGATTGCACTTAGGGAAGAAGAGATTTTTCTTCTTTTTTTGCCCGGTCATTCAAGAAAGTTGATGGTGTTGATGCCGAAATTCCAAATTCACTGGCAACATCTTTTTTTTTTTTTTTTCCCCTCTTTTTGCTGGAATCGAAAGCCGCAAAAATATAATTTTTTTTTTCCTTTCTACTATGAACTGCTGTCGTTTTATTGTGTTTGCCATTTCTGTGGCATTCCGTTGTATCGGAATTTTACCTGTATATGTAATCTAGCCATTTCCAAACTTTTTTTTTTTTTTTTCTCTCCCAGGAATTTCTATTTTTGAAATACTATTGAAATCACTGCTTGAAGTGTAATCATGGCAGATGCATAGGTTTTTTTTTTTTTTTTTCCCCCTTGTGTATAGTGCCCTTCTACAAGCATATTATTTATGTCAAATGCTAAAAATTTGTTACAGCAACACCTTGGATCATTCCATTGTTGGGCAATATACACACCCATGTGGGAGCCACCTGTAAGCCTAAACTGGGTGGATGTAATTTAACAATAATTTAATATTAAGTTCTTAATTACACACTTCTAATATGCTCAAATCAACCGGTCGCTGATCGGAAGTTGGCTGATTTTCACTAATAAAAGTGATCAGTAAAAAGGCAGATCACCAAAACCGATATTTTTCAGCCCCTGCTTTTCACTAGTGAGCCAGCATTTTTTTTTCTTTTGCAGCAATCTTCCTGTGGTGTAAATGAACAACAGCAAGTGGAGGCTTGTTTCATCAGTGAACGAGAAGTGATTGATATTAGCTTTTATTTTAAAGAAAATTGAGCAGTAAACTAAAAAAAAAAAAAGTAATAGAGAAGTCGTCCTGTGCCAAAGGACAAATGGCAAGAATGGCTACTTTAAGGAATTCAGACCTTTTATTTTGTCTTTTAAATTAAAATGGACACTACTCTATTTTGGACAGCATGCTTGTTTGAAAATCAAAACTTGCACTTCTAACTGGGGTGGAGGACAAAGACAAATGTGAAATTGCTGGTTAGTTAAGTAGGCTTCCTTTTTTTTTTTTTTTTTCGGAACGATCTCTACTGTTTGCTGCTATATGTCTTACAGCACAAGTTTTGTTGAGAAACAACCAAATCCTTCAAATGGTAGTCCATATTTTATAATTAATACTAAGTGCATGTGTATTTACATTTAAAGCAGTGTTTAATTGCCAGTATCAATTGTGAATATATATGTAATTTCCTTCTTAGAGAAATGGTGAAAACTACTCGTTTTCAGTAAGCCTTGTTTCAGATGGGTATGTTACAGAAAAAAATGAAACCATAATAAGGCTTGTAATTATGAGAAGCATTTTATTTTTTGTATGACTTGTGTTATGGATAAATATTTTTGTACATATTAAAATATGTTTTATAATAAAGTTTTGGTATTTTGTAGTCTCTGAACAATAAGCCTTTAGAATTTTATATTGTTAATAAAAAAAAAAATGAATGTTGACACCTGTGGTCTGTAGTTTAATTATAAAAACACACTTTAATACAGGACGTAAGGCTTCTATGCATCTGGTTATGTAGTAGTTTGAATTAAAGGGGATAAAGAAAAAATAGTATCAAAATCGGATAATCAAATAAGTAATGCACACTGTCCACATGCACAAAGTTAGAAAATGCAAACTCCATTCAAATACTGACCAGGCTACAATCCAGCCTGAATTTTTGATCAGTGTGTGACAGGATCATTCTCTGTGACACTGCACTGCTCATGTTAAAGCATCAGTACCAATAAGTTGATTACCAAGCGAGCAGATGTTTTATGTATCTATTGTAACATTGGCTGCATACTTTTTGTTTGGTCAATGTGTCACTACAATTCCCCAAACACTCCCCCCCCCCCCCCCCCCCCCCCGGGGGGGGAGAAAAGTTAATAAACATCTTTTTTACTTTGTTTTGATCGACAGACTAATTCCAAGATTGTTATAGTTTACACTGATTTGATACCTAAATATTACTATTCAGTATTGTTTATTTTAAGTTTCTTTGTGCAAATAGCAAAGCTAGTGAGTGAATACTTACCCTGTATTTTGTCAGTGTCAAATTACTAGGGCACATTTTAAAACTACCAGTTTTTAAAATTTTTTTAGCCTACTCTTAAACAGTGAGATGATTTTTATGTTAAGAGGTAAGCTGTCCATAATTTCAGAGCAACACTGGCAAAAGAGATTACATTTCAGCTTTTACCTAGTGCACGGAGTGGCAAGCAAAAGATGGTTGGCAGATCTAAGGGTGTGGGTGGGAGTATAAGATATTAAAGGATTAACCGTGTAGGCAGGAGCACATCCATTAAGTACCTTCATAAACATTCAAATTTTTAAATCACTATAATAGCAAATGGGAAGCCAGTGCAGCGCAGCAAACACTGGCAAAATGTGCTTATGTTTGCGAGTACCAGTGAGAAACCAAGCAACAGCATTCTTTACCAGCTGCAATTGAGAAAGGGAATTGCAGTAATGGAGTCTTAAGGATATAAAAGCATAAATTACCTTCTCCAAATTACTGTGGGATAAAAAGGGTTTAACCTTAGCCAAAGATTGTCGCTGGTTAAAGCTCTTGCAAACGGCGGCATTTATTTGCTTCTTAAAATTAAAACATTCATCCATTAAAATGTCCACTGTAAACTGAAACAAAACCAAGCATTGTACTGAAGACCCTTTTATTCTTTGTTCAGTATGTGGAAATGTAAAGAGAGACAAGCTTTATCATCTAAAGTGGTTGGTCAGTCCCCTGCTTGAAAGAAAGGTAAATCTATGTATCATCAGCAAATGGATGAAATAAAACATTATGCTTCCTAAAAATTGAACACAGCGGTAATAATTAAAAAGAACAGGTCCAAGGATAGACGCTTTCGTTACACCACAAGTAAGAGGAACAGAACTAGAGATGCACTCGCAGAGATGTCTTTCCAGTAGGTAAGATTTAAACCAATCAAGTGCAAGACCTTAGATCCCAATGTACTGTTACAAACGAGAAATAAGAATATTTTCACTGGAGTTTTAGGTCATAAGTGTTAGTTGCTGAAATTCAAACCTCCTTTGATCTGTAAAGATAACTTGTTTTTTTTTTTTTTTTCTTTCTTTTAAGCTGTACCTTTTCAAAGGAACATGTGGCATGTTTTAAGTGCAGTTCCTTGACGTTTAAAAGACAGCTAGTGGGACTTCTATGACTGATGGTTCGTCAGTTGTGGTTGGTGAAATTTAAAGACTTAAGTCATTGAAAAGTGATTTAGGTTTTGGTCTTCACTCTCTATTGTAGAAAGGAAAACTGTCATAGCTGAAAATAACTAGTGAAATCCACAGAATAACTGCTGTTTATAAGATTCTGACACCACCAGTTAGAGGTACTTGTATAATGTTCTTCTGCAAGCTAATATTACAAATGCACATTTTTTAATTTACATTTCTTCGTTATATCCATACACAGCAGTCATTTTAAGTGATGCAAATATTTTGTACAAGAGTTTTGCAGTAGACTTTAGAGTATGAGAGTCTATAGCTCAATGTGGTAAGTTTGCCAATAGGTCAAATGGACTTTTAACGTTTTTCAAACAAAGCTTAACTGTCCTGAATGCTGGTTGCTGGTGTTAATTTCATGGCATTCCATTTGAGAGGTGAACTTGGCAGTTAAGGTTTGGATTTTGTATTACATATCTGGAGTCCAAGCTTCTATTTTATGTATTGTTTAATTCATAGTTCATTTCGCGTTTGAATATTTTTGTCAAAATTATATATGGTACATTTGTATCACCATACACTTGGCATGCTATGATCTTTGGAGACTTCATAATTTTGCTTCCTGGTATGCATTTTTACACGCTATTCTTGTAACGAAGGGAAATATTTTTCGTATACCCTACATCCGTAGTCATAAATTGGAAGATTAAAAGGAAAACTGGCAAAATGCTAGAGCTGCCACAAATTAATTTGTTAGTGTTTTTTCAACCAGTGTGCTGTGGCACAGTGATGCGCCATGAGAGAGACCCTGGTGTGCTGCAGAAATAGCGTAGCCCACCTGGGTCGGAGCCTGAGAGGGACAAGCACCTCAAGACCTGTCTAAGGAGGACAGGATTACCTGGAGAAGCTGCCATAAAAAGCATTTCCGCTATCACTGTGTTGTAGACACGGCACCTAGAACACTTTGGACGCGTGTCTTGGCTGCTAAAGTACGTCTTCTCAGGTGTGTGGTCGGCAGTGAGTCTCACAGGGCCAGTGTTTAGTGGGCATGCGAGTTGCCTTCGAGGCAGAGAGGGGTGGACAAAGGGAGATGCCACCAAAGTGCTCACTAAGTGCCATGTCTGAAAATGCTGATCTTGGAGCTGTTTTTTTTTTTTTTTTTTTTTTTTTTTTTAAATATGACTGGGTTCTTTGTGGTAGTCCCGCCCTTTCAGAGAGTTGAGTGTGTACATGAGATATAATGTGTGTATGTGGTTGGTAAAATAGCAGTGTACCATGGGATGTTTTTGGTTACAAAATGTGTGCCACCATAGAAAGGTTGGGAAATACTGTTGTAAAAGATTAATCTAGTTGTTGGATTAATAATAAAAAAAATGGTAATTTTGTTCAAAATTCAGTTACAATAACTTGGGACGCACTATAAATGGTGAATGTCAGAAAAGCCTTACTAAACATTACTAACATAACTTGAAGTCGGCAGTCCAACTTGAATCAAAACCAAATAATTAGGCTTTTGGGTTCTTTTAGACCTCAGTATTACAATGGATCTCTACGCCTCATTTTACATGTATTTTTAAAAAGTCTGTCTTAAAGTGAGGTAGATGTTGTTTATGAACATCCCGATTATACCTGCAAGGCATATTTGGCATAAAGTATCTTCAAATGTTGTTTCTCATTTTGAAATGCTGACTTAAACAAGTTATCACAAAAAATTACATTGCTGGAGATGGGCAACTCCTATCTCTTGAACAGAAGAATGATTGATTTAAAACCAATATTCTATACTTTTGAAGCCATCAGGAAATAGTTAAAAGTTAAACTGCACTGCAAGTTTCGCTCTTTGCTCTGACAGGGTACTGACTGCACAACAAGTGCAAACAAAAGAAGTAAAACATGAATATTAGAACATTAATTGCAACAATTTTCTGGGAGAAGTAGTACATTTTCAGAGATCTGGGCTGAGGTACATGTATTTTTGGCTTTGACTGTACATACTGTTCTAGCTAGTGAGCATTTTTTCGAGTTACTGTGTTTTACATACATATACACAAACATAGACTCCAAAAATGGTCTGAGGTCTAAAGTGTACAGATTCATCAAAATTTTGACATCAGATTTTTGGACGATTACAATACTTTACCCATACTTGGTATATGAGAAAGTGAAAAAGGAAATCCATCAGCTGTTAAAGCGAGGGAGACTGTGAGACAATCTGTAGGACACCCATGCCCAAGTACATTACAGTGATGAATTTTGTGCATTGCCAAACCCATTAATAACATTAAAATGGCATTTACATTTTTTAATGAAATGCCATTTTAATGTATTAGTTTGTCATACTTAACACACATCAAGTATTCATTCGGAATCTCAAGCAAATTTGGAAGCAACAGAAAATGATAGAACATATTTCAGAATGATGAGAATATATCAAACATTTGAATGCAAACCTATATAGAGCATTTTTCAACAGAAATTATAGCTTTCTTTGATTGCTGTGCCACAGTATTCCTCCTGCTGAAGGAGTTTGCACTCTTCAAATGTATGGAATGAATAGACATTCTCATCAATATTCTGTAAAAGGACTGACCTGTGCATTGATGTTTTGAATGTTTTGTAGTTTACATAGTCTGCCTTTAATGGGCTTGGTTCTGCCATTCATTCACACGAGTGCTATGCTGTCCTTTTTAAAGTATTTTCTTGCAGACAATCCAAGCTCCCTCATTCATCTGAATTTCAACGAATAGACATGCCTTGAATGATCCTACAGGATTGTTAAAAGCAAATTGACTCAAATCGAGTTTGAGAACCAGGCCAGACTTGACAAATTTTATAATGTTTGTTTTACTGGAATATCCCTCTTGCCTGATTTTAATTTTGTATGGTTTGATGTATATACTAATACTTACTTGAAATATTTGGATGCCCATCCACATCACTAAACTTTACAGTCAGGTAGCTTCTTGCTAGTGTGGGTATAGACCAGGGGTCTCCAATACGTTGCTCACGAGCTACCAGTAGCTTGCAAACCATTTCCAAGTAGGTCACCAAAGGGTTAATCAATCCTTCATAAATTTGAAAACTTGATTAGTCAAATTAGGGGTGGGCGATCTTTCCAAAAATCATGCCACGATCCACAATCCTAATTGCAATGTACCTTTTCAATGTGGCATATACTTCGGGTATCCGGACTGAAACTCGTCAAGACATAAGTAACACTTTATTTTAAATATCAAAGTTGAATTCAATTGTAATCTCGTTCGCTAGCTAAATGGAGTTAAGGAACACGCCCTGAAGCTGGTGAGTTAGTGAGGAAGGATTTTATATATTAGTAAACCTTCAAAATGTGTAGTTAGTCTCAACAGCATTTCTGGATCTTAGCAGAGCCAGATAACTAATGTCTACTTTGTTTGGTTCTACATACCTCTGTGAGTCTGATTTCATGACAGAAAAGGCGAAGTTCAGAACACGACTGACAGTTGAACATTTAAATGATTCCATAAGAGTGAACCCAAGTGGCTGCACTTCACCATACACCTCTCTTATTGACTCCATGCAATGCCAGTCATCTCACTCGCTAACTAAATAACACATCACACATGCAACTGGACATGTGAATACTCTTATGAAATGAAACAGTGACATGGAACAAAATGAATATCTGCGTATTTGTTATTGCATTGTTTTGTTTTGACAGCATTCATGTTTTTATTCAATAGTGTGAAATACACTAGAAAATGCATACAGACATATAAAATGCACTTGCAGGTGAATTAAATATTTTTTGTGATGTTTTAATACAAAATGTGACACCAACCTTTTGTAAATGTTCAGGCAAAGCAAGCTTTTTCAGTTTGTTTGGGTTGAAATAAGCTATGAGAGTAAACGTTAGAAAACCTGAATAGCTCTCGGCCATTTTCATTTTGTAAAAGTAGCTCTCTTTGGGAAAGGTTGGAGACCCCTGGTATTGACTTTTTCTCCCCTCTCCAGTGGTGGTTTCTCATTCTTTTGTACATGCTATTCATGTTGTGGAGAATGCTTGGTTGTATTTTACTCAAGTCCTTTTTTTTTTTTCTTTTTTTTTTTATTTGGTTGGTTATCAGGATTATCATAAGATCATTAAGCAGCCAATGGATATGGGCACAATAAAGAAGCGCTTGGAAAATAATTACTATTACAGTGCCAGCGAGTGTATCCAGGACTTCAATACCATGTTCACCAACTGTTACATTTACAACAAGGTAAGTTCATTTGTCAATTTCTTGAAACTTTCAAAAGATTAATGGTACTTCTGATTCATCAGCACTACTAAAACAAAGCACAAACTCCCTATCATATAAACCAGATTTATACTCTTGATTTGTGGACAAGTACCAAGTTTATTCATGTACTCTATCTGGTAGAAATCGGTAGTGATGTAATCAAAAATGTAATTAAAATCCATTGAGGATAGCTAATTAAAATATACTAAGCTTGAAGCTGTGATTAGGAGTATCCTAAGCTAAAATAACTACTTAATTTATTTAAATGTGGCCTTTCTGATATGGTATATTATATAATATTACTATAATATTATATAATATATAATATTATATAATATATATTTATAAGTCATTATATGATCGACTTGTATTTCTAAACTGTATAAATTTGATCCTGTAAAACTAGTCTTTATGGTGTTTATGATATCTTTTATATAGCTGATATCTTGTATAGCTTATTCAGCTTTTGGTTATGCCCATGTGATTGCTCAGAATTGGAGCACAAGGCTGGCCTTAACTGCATAAGCATACTTGTAATTGTTGGCTAAATCCCAATAGCTTCTGCAACATTCAAATGTGTTCTTTAACTGTGTGTGCCACACAATGTTGTACAAATGGGCATTTGTTTGTCCTCAAAATTGGGGCGTACCACAGATGTAGTTTTTCATGATTTCTTTTGTAGATGTTATGCTGTTTCAGAGATCCCACTAACTGCATTGTGATCTGCCTTGTGCTTTAATCAGCATTGCAAGCTAAATTAATCTAATCTGTTCAGCATGAAAGTATTGAAAAACTGAGTTTTGTTTTGGAGTAAGCTTTTCCTTTAAGTGTTCGAACTATGTCCTGCAAGTGGTTCCATGGTGGGCAAAGGCACCAGGTGTTGATGACCCTGAATTTGGTAATTCTGTTGGGGGAATAAGGTTGGATTAAACTAACAAACAGAAGTTCAGTTTGCACAGCTAATTGGCAACTCTGTTCAGGTATGCCAGACTAAAGTATCGATTCTTCAGCTAGGATTTTAAATCAAGGTGACACTGACATCTGGCATCTTTCTTGTATTGTCAGTTTTTCTCATTAAAGAAATTCATAAAGTCTGCACTGCAAATGTCTGTAGTATTTTGCATTGTAGTTTAGAATTCCTGTTTGTTAGATGAGCCACTCTTATAAACCGTTTAAGGGGATCATTACTGAAATAATCTGAAATTGTAGTCTAGAGTAGTCCATAAAGAGTGCTTTTTTGTGGGGTGTTTTTTTTTTTTTTTTTTGTAACCACTCTGTCCAAGCAATTCTGAAGACCTGCAGCTTATAAACGCCGCATATGCACAAAAATGTGTATGCCCGTTTCCTCGCCCACTGTGAGATGTATAAAAACTAGGCATAAAGCCATGCACATTTTCATGGTAGCCCCCTACCTTGCCTATGCAGCTTCTGGTCAGTTATGCAAACTGGTGGAACCCACCGTCAAAGCATTGCTACGCTTAATGTGTCATTTACCTTTTTCATATTTGTATCAATGACATGGGATTTATCAAATACACCAAAATTAATTGCGTATCGTTTACTAATTTAATCTGCTTGATTGCAATCAGTCTGTAACAACATAATTGTACATAGAATGACCAAACTATTCTAACTACCATAGCTGCTTCAGCATTTTTAGAAGACTTTGCAAATGGAAGAATTAGAAGAGAATGCGTATTTATAGATGATGATGACTAACTTCAATTTCCAAGAGCTATCCTCTTGGAGCTGTGTGCTGAATTGTTGCTGACTTTGCAAAGGCGGACGTTGAGGAATTGTGCTGTACCTGTTCCCTTTGTAAGGTTTTTAACCACAGGAGCTTTCAACATGAACTTGCCGACCAATCGGGTATTTCACAAACATCACTGTCACGCCATGGCAACTGTATAGGATGGTATTATATGCTTCTCATCCAAATATGATTTCCATGTACTGTTTGAACTGCGAAACATGAAAGCGCAATTAGCAACAGCGTCTGGTTTTCCAAATGTAATCTGAGCAGTCAGCGCCGTGCATATTGCTATTGAAACGACTCTGGATAAGTTAAATCAGCCGGGGACAAATCACCAATGAGCTAGCATTACATCATATTGTATATAACTGGAGAACTTATGAAAATGGCAGCTCAATACAGTTGCACATACTTTTTCCAAGTAGTTTGGCAAAAGGCAAGTAGCTCCTTAAAAGATAGTGAATTACCTCAACTAGCCATGTAAAGAGCAGAGAGTCAATCCTTTGTGGCTCTCGGTGCCCTTGCTACACTATAAAAGTGCCATCAGAGAATGGATTTATTTATGTAATTAGAATGCATATCCACTTGAATGTGCTGTTCTGTAGTGCACGGAAAAGTGTGTAGCATTGTGCAGGCACGTACCTGAAGGGATGAACTATGATGAACCTAACCCTGGCCCACCAAATGATCTGCCAAATCGGATAGTTACAACTTTGTTTAAATGTAATTACCAGAATGTAAAAACAGTGAATCAGATGCAGCAGTCACCTTTTAACCAGTTCATTTAATTTGTGGTCAGTATCACATAGTACAGCCCTTGTATTCCTTACTTCATTGGACACATCTTTTACAGCATCCATTATTGCATTTTGTGACGCCCGAACAGTCCATCAGCCCATAGCCAGATGGACTCCCAGCAGTTTGAGGCAGAGGTGTGTGAGTAGTCCGCCCATGAAGATGTACTTGGCACAACAGCACTATGTCATCAGCACAGGGTTAGCTTTTATTCTCTGAAACAGAATAAACAGATGACTGACTGACTTTTAATTTGGGGCACTGTGCGATTTTCTGAACTTGAAGTTTTAAGTGTCTCCACCACGCTTTTGTTGCTTATACCACTGCGTAAGCCATCAAATAGTACGTGTTGGCATCTGTTTTAATGTCTAATACAAGTGATTCAAAGGATGCTAACTTTTTTTAGATGCGGTTTACAGTTTGTCACATTATTCCAAGGCTGCCCCCTCGACCAATATCTCTTGATTTAGAAATGAATGTGTAACTTTTTGCTGATGCCTCAGCTAAGGGAAGAATAAATCAGATTTCGTACTTGATGTTATATTCTTTCCCAAGCTAGTTTTATTTCCAGTAGAGTGAATGTTTAAGGAGCATTTTAAATTGCAAGGATGTTTCTGTACTGGTGTTGATAACTTTAATTAAAATACAGGTGCCTTTTGTGGAGGATGTACTTTTTAACACTTGGTGTAATTGTGGTTGTTAATTCTCTTGATAACCAAACAATAGATTTTGCTTCTGTACCAAATGTATGAGATGCCCTGTAACATGAATTCTGGGGACTACAGGATAGTAACAGGCAATATTAACAACAGTCTGGTTTAAGATCACAAAGCTGGAGCTGGGGCCTGGATTGTGCTCTGATCAGTCAGCCAGGCAGTTTTGCTGGGCTTTTGTATGGGCTAAAACAAAATAGTTTTCATCCTATCTGAAGGGGGCATCTCTCTTGAAAAATCTGTGCCTTTCCCAAAAATATCTGTTGTTTACAAAGGCTAAGCATTTATTTGCACAACAGGTTTTGCACACCACATAATACATATGACATATGAAAATGATTGTAATAAATACAAGACGCAATTCTAATAAGATTTTTATCATAAAGATAACAAGGCTGAAATAACAAGTTTACATATAAAATGCACAAATTTGGCTCTTAAAACATCAAGCCTACTGTTTACTAAGCATAGAGGGCAAATTTTTTCCTAACTAGAAATGTGAACTTCTGTACTAAACACTAGTTACACTCAGACAAGGAGTGCTTGCTTTCATTATAGGTCAAAACTAAGGGAGCTGCTTTTAATTCCTGTTGAAGGCGCGTCTCTGTCTTCCACGCCAAGTACAGCTGGACAACTTGCATGTCTGCTGTTCTCCATGAACAGGGTGACTCCTCAAGTTCTTCCAATTACTGCAGTGTTAATAAAATTAAAAATACATTTCAGCAGGAATAATTTTTATTTGAATACAAAGTGCAGAGGATTGGCAGACATACAGTACATGTCCTGCTATACTTGAAGAACATCTGATATTTTAGAAACGCATTTGTGGAAACAAATGAAATGCTGCTAATGTGTTTGTAAAAAGGACAAAACAGAAGGCAGAAGACCTGCTGATGAGTCTGCTGTTAGATTTATTTTACATTAAAATATGCAGAGGATTGTTACATTTTTGCTCATATTACTTTGCCATTCAAAAAGTGTGTACATTTTCAATGATACATAACATTGCACTTTGTTAAATGTTTAATTTACTAATTTTTTTGAAATCTGTAAAGAATCTGTTAAATTTGTAATTGTGCCAAAAGTAGGGAAATCACCACCCTATCCCCACCCCTTGGCCCTCACATTTTCTTGGCTTTTGGTATGGTTTACTGACTAGGTGTTTGGGCTTTAAAGCAGGTAATTTTCATTTGCTGCTACACAATAGTGCGCGAAGTTATAAAGCGGAATCGTATTCTATACGCTTAGAGTAAAGAAGGATAAATTCTGTAATATTTAAAAAAGAGTCTTGCAGTTTAAATTTTTTTTTTTTTTGTGTGTGTGTGTTAAAAGCAAACTGAATTTTACATCCCCAGTCCTCATAGACCTGATTTAAGCAAGCGTGACACAAAAAATGTGTGTGCACAAAGCTAAAGCTCTGAAATGTTAAGTGGTACAACTTCAGATTGAAATATTGTAAAGTAGCAGCAAGTTGATATAAAGATGCTATGCAATTATTCCAAATGTAGGTTGTTAAAAATGGAAACAAATAGTTGATTATTTTGCCAAGCCTAGTAACCACTTTTAAAAGTTAATGTTGGGCCCTGTTCAGTTGGTGTATACTTGGAGCAGACAAACAGGTGAAGTGAGATTGTGTTGCAGAACACTCTTCCGCCTACTTACACCTAATACTTTATCAGTTGTCAAACAACAACACTGACTGAAGTTTATCTTCCTAATACTTTAATGGTGGTTTCAACGTTTAGCACTTCCGTTTTAGTTTTTGCGTTAACATTTATAAATACTTCACCCTGGTGATCTTTGAATCTGTTAAGATTATTCCAAGTCAAATGTACAACCATGTTACTTTTTGAGCAGAGTTTAGTCGCAGAATAATATATATATCAATGAAATGTGTGTGTTTTTTTTTTTTTTTTTTTTTTTTTTAATAATGCCAAATTTTAACAGGGACATGTTACTTCACTGTTTTAGATTGAAAGTGAAAGTAAAGCTTTGTTACGTTTTTGAAACAACTACGAGTCCACAGAAGTATGTCTCCACCCTCAGTTTTCAAGCTCAACATTACAGTTTCTTCCATTGTGTCACTACCGTGTAGTACCAGTTGATACCGTGGAGAAAAAGATTCAGTAAACTGCTGAGAATGTTGAGTGCAAGTTGCCCAATATAAATAGAGTGCTTCCTGTGCTGGTGAATGTTATAAGATAAATACCCACACACATCATACAGACTATTGCAGACAAGGAAAAGCATGGAAATTTGAATACATAATTTGGAACCATTGCAATTGATGTTAATTGTAACAGTATATGTAGAATACAGATGTACAGATGTTTTATCAAGAATTAGCACAGCAATGCATCAAGAGGTTTGTCTTTTCCTAAAGTAAAACGAGCTAAACAGAGAGTGAGCAACAGCAATATTTACTGAGTGGGTGATACAGGCACCACCGAGGCAGGCAGTACAATACTCTACTCTATTTTTAAGCTTCCATTGTAAGTAGAGGATGTATTAAAAAATGTTGGAAAATGTTGCTTGAGCCGTTTCTTTAAGGCACAGCTATTCATGAAATTGTGGCATTTTGAAAAAAAGGGGGGAATCTGCTTTCACATTGTTAGGAAATACATGAGGTGTTGGACTCTGGATAAGAGTCCAACACATTTTTGAACATGGATACATAGGATCTTTCCATTTATGGCCCATTAGGTTCTATTTGGGAGTACTTCAGAGTACTCGAAAGTACAAAAGCTACCGTAATGTAGTTCTTCCAGAGCTTAAAATAATTCTGTGCTCCCCCACCCAAAAAAAAACCCTCACCAAACATTTTTGTATTGATGGCTGCAGCAAAAAGAACTCAACTGAGTCTTATCTATGTTTCTGCAATCTCTTTGCTATGTAGGCACAATATCAATTTCTGCATTAAATAGCAATTTTTTCAAATTTTAAACAAAAACAAATTATTGTCTCAAAAACATGTCTTTGTCAATTCACCAAAATAATAGCTAAGTTCATAAAACTGAAATAGAAATGTCATAATTTTAAAAGAAGTAAAATAACCATGTACAGACATTTAAATCTAAAAGTCTTTACATGCTACTTCAGTGTACTGATGTCCATCTCATGTTTGAGGAAGCTAGCAATGGTGTGTGCTTTGTGACATGAAATTATTTTACATTTTTATTTTTAAAAAAAGAACAAAGTACACCATGTATAAAGCATAACTACATTGTGATCTTGTATTAATAA
The DNA here is from genome assembly GCA_026402145.1 of Polypterus bichir lapradei. Classification (NCBI taxonomy): domain Eukaryota; kingdom Metazoa; phylum Chordata; class Cladistia; order Polypteriformes; family Polypteridae; genus Polypterus; species Polypterus bichir. Next base: position 41,473,084 of record JANRMT010062796.1, read on the forward strand.
GCCTAAAGTTAGGGTTGTGCCAATAGGCAGCTTATCTTGTTGGGGTAACTATTAAAAACAAAACTTTCTTGACTAGGAGGAATCACTGTAAGATTCCAGTGCCATCTCTGTCTTTCATTTAAATATGCATTCATTAAAATATTTAATTTTTGTTTTTAAAAATTACCATTCTCTTTACTATCAACAGTAGCCTTTACCATATGCAGAAGTGTTTATATATTTTAAAAAAAAAAAAAACGGTAATGACTGCAAGTTTATATACAAACACTTCAGTGCCTGCAATGTCCTATAAATTTAAAGGCTAAATGAATAGTACAATTACATTTAAATATCCTAGGGGGTGCTCTGTCCAGGCAGGATCAGCATTACTTTGTTAGGATTTAATGTTGGTCTATCTGAAGTTGCTGTGTTCCCAGGTGTACTCAACAAACATTTCAAAAGAGCACTGGTGGCAAATGTGTGTGTGTGTGTGTGTGTGTGTTTTTTTTTTTTTTTACTTTTTTTAAATAGTGTATTAGTATTTGCCTTTAATTTCCACATAGTTTAAGCCTAGGGTACTCTTCATAAATGCACTGAATAACAACTTTATGGGAGTATGTTGTCTAAGCAGATGGGTTATTTAAGCCCCTTCAAGGTAATATCCAACATCATAGTAACCGCAGGTAAAAATAGAGTGATGACAAACAGGCAATTGTACCAATAACACTGAGATTTGTCTGTATATTTTAAATATATACTTAAAAATTGTGCGTTTCAATTAATGGGTACAGTTTGCTGACAACTTTGAACAAAGACTGAAAAAAAACTGTTTGAAACATTGTTTTATAATTCTTGTTTGTGGTATTGCATTTCACTTTTTGTCTAGTCTTTTTTACTACAGTTTGAATACTTTAATTTACAATAATGTGCCCTCATTTTTATTTATTCTCATAGAAATTTGTTCTTTGCCTCTGTCAGCCTACAGATGACATTGTGTTAATGGCGCAGTCCTTGGAGAAGGCATTTCTTCAAAAAGTAGCACAAATGCCGGAGGAAGAGCTAGAGCTGCCCACACCAGCACCAAAGGCCAAACAAAATAAATCGAGTAAAGGCAGAAAACCCATAGGTGAGTTCTAAATCCAGTACTTAAACAAAAGCAGGGAATATACATACTGATTTAAAGAGTCGTGTTACTGACCATTTAGAGCTGAATCTTAGAGGAGAGACAAGACTTGGATCTTTATACAAGTCAGTGGAACATAATCATGTATATTTAGGTTGTAATTATTTTTCTGTTTTTTTGGAGTGCTTGACACTATTATAGGCAGACTTATCAGTAATGCTGATCATAATACAGCTCCTGCTTTTTATACTAAGTATTGGTACATTGACTTATTGCTAGAGCTGTTGGATCACATTGTTTAAGAATACATAACTAGTTTCTGTCAAAATTTTGTATTGGCTGAGCAATAATTTTAATTGAGCTTCTATATTGAAGTGCCATTTTGAGTTTTCTATTGTACATTATATAGACGTTGAAACCTGCAACAAGGAAACTCGTGGGAAGCATAAAAATATTGTTGTAAATTTCTTAACTAATGAATATGGGGATAATGCGTATAGAATTGTGACTGGGGACACTGGTGATTGGCATATCTAATGGCAGTGGCGCAAGGACAGCTCTGTAGTTGCTCTTGTGTGTCTGGTAAAATAGTAAACCAAGGTCCAAAGTAATTAGCTGTGCTCTGCAGGACCAGGGTTACTGCATACCATGCTTCTTCCACAACGTTTAGAATATTTAACACCGGGCTTTGCTTCTCTTCCTCGCACTCTCCTTACCTGTCTTCATCAGACCGCATCTATCACAGTGGTGATTCCTACCCGGTGGTCTTCTGTTCTGAAGATGGGATATACAGCAGGATGATTGCCCATGCCACGGCTCCCATTAGCTCCTATTATGAATGAAGTCTTGATACTGTATCTTCCTTCTCTATACAGTAATAAAATACCTGAAATACCTGCATTTTACTTGAAAATCTGGGCTCATTTTCCTGTCTCTCATGCAACTGAGACCCAAGTTTGGCAATACTGTATATAAAAAAAATGGCTTCTTAAACTGCAGAATTTTATTTGAAAATGAGAATACAGGTATGAAAATACAGAATGAAACAGTCGTTAGATGAAAATGACTCAATTTTCAAAATGCTTTCGCCACGTCATTTTTGTTCATTCTGGAATCAACTTTTTCCAGGATTAATTTGTCTTTTCAGCGTAAACTGATGCTTTTTTGCTAATCTGTGAGAAGCACCATTTACAGGTGGCACATGACACAACTCCCCATGTTGACGCTTGGTGGAGCACTGACTCAGAATTTGGCTACATGTATGATGTCACACCTACATGTTCACTGTGATTGCCCCAAGACTGGGAATTTTGCAACAGACTATCTTTCTTTGAGGCAAACTGTTACAGCGTTCCCGAGACTGAGTAGAAAGTCAGAAGCCGCATTAAGTATTTTTTTTGTATCGCATTATTATCTTTGGTGGCCATTTTTGGTCTAAAATCGTTGGGTGTATTGAAATTTGTATTTCCTTAGAATGAGATTTGTGTAACATGATCTTCTGCGAAGGTTTGTTGGGGCCTATGGAAACTATTTGTTACTTTTTGTTACTTTGATATTTGCTGTAACAGGATTTAACCTGTATTCACCAAATCAATTGATACAAAAATGTTTTTCTGTAATGCTGAAATATTTTGATAACTCTGTGAAACTGGATTATTGGAGCACTTACATTGCCAGCTTTGGTCCTTGCTAATTGTTCTTTTCAGAAATTAATTGTGCCAAGTTGTACAGTTGGCCTATTTCAGTATAGTTTTTGGCCCTGCCACACCATGTGAGGTTTTGCAGTTATTCAGGTACAAGAAAAGAGGAGGAAGTATATCTAGAATATATACAGTGGTTCATTTTAAACATATGTTTATTTTGGACTGATTTCTATACCTGGATGGTAAAGATTTATTATACTTTAGGTTATAGTGATAAATGAGTTCTTTATTGATGTAATTGATTGTTCCTTCATAAATTTTCTGTTTTAGTGTCTTCAGGTGGCATGACACTGGCACACCAGGTACCAGCAATCTCATCTATGTCTCTCGCCAACCTCTATCCGTCTAACTTTGAAATTCAGTCAACAACATTGGCACCCCCTCCAAATACATTAATGGGTTTATCTGCACTTAGCAAAAGCATGACCACTCCACCTCAAATACTTGGCATGCCATCTGCTCCTACGCTGCCTGTTGCCAAGGTAAGAATTTATCATTGTCTTCTATTGTGAAATGCCCTGCATTTTTTATTTGGCTTCACTCTTACTTTTTTTTTTTTTTTTTTTTTTTTGTTTTGTTTTGTCTGCCTCATAGAAAAAGGGTGTGAAGCGCAAAGCAGATACAACCACCCCTACAACCATTGGGATTTCAGTGACAAACAATGGTAGCTCTTCACCCTTGGGAATGGTAACCCCCCTTTCTCTTGAAACCAAGCCTGCAAAAGTTCCTGCACGAAGGAGAGAAAGCGGACGGCCTATTAAACCACCTAAGAAAGACTTGCCAGATTCTCAGTTGCAGCATCAACCATCAAAGCGTGGAAAACTTACTGAGCAGCTCCGTTACTGCAGTGGTATACTGAAAGAGCTGCTCTCAAAAAAGCATGCTGCCTATGCCTGGCCGTTTTACAAACCTGTTGATGCAATGGTTCTGGGTTTACATGACTACCATGACATCATTAAGAATCCTATGGACCTTAGCACCATTAAGGTAAGATTGTTGAAATAGAATTTATCTTCTATTTAAAAACACTAGCAGTTAACTTAGTCTTTGTCAAGGATTTGAATTGAATAGTAATGGCCATAATTAGTTGCCTGTTTTTAAAAACCAGGTTGGCTATGCCGAAATTTTACAATGTAATAAATATAAATGGAATGAAGTAGCTTATTTTATTAAATATATTGCTCATGCTAGTCAGTATTAAAAGTATGATTAGTACCAAGTGGGGCCAGATTTTAAGCCATTCAGCAACTGGAAAAGATGTCCTGATTTCAGGCAGGGTTTTAAATTATTATTTTCCAAGATTATCCTGTATTGTTAAGTCCTGACCTCCATTATTTACAGTCATTGGGGCCTACCATTATTTCTAATCATAAATAAAGTATGGGTACTAGAGAGGGTGATTTGAGGAATTAATAAACTTTATGCATTTCATCAAGACAAGGGATTGGCTGATACAGATTTTTTTTTTCCATCTCTCTTTACAAAAACATTTTCACTAAGCTCCTACATAACCAGATGTTTTTTTTTTCTGCTTTGTCTTATTAAAGTGGTACCTTTTTTGGTACTACAGTAGCTATAAAATACCAAAATACCTCAAAAGTATATAATTTAACTAATTAATGTAATGAACATATTTATTCATAAAATGTCATTAAAGAAAATGAAATGTCTCGTAATTACAATACAAAGCTTTAGAAAAGACTGGCAATCTTTCTCACACATTGATTTAATTGGTATTGGCAGTCAAATACTGCTTAAATGTAAATATACCTGCACGTATAGGTTTTAATTCTTAATTCTACTACAGCTTTTCTGCTGTTAAAATATACATTTACTATATTTATACACTTTGTTCCCCCACACCCACCAACCCCCAGTGTAACACATTAACTTCTGTAGTTATTGAGGTGTAATTATAAATATGGATTACCATTTCAGCTGCCATAATACCATGCATAAAGGATCCCTGCAACTGAATTACCGTAAAGCTTAGAAAATCAGATGCTCTAATCAAGACTGATTAGCCAGTAATAGCTAAGTGGAGGAACTTGTGCTAAGATTTACAGACTGTGCTAACTGTTTTGTCTTAGTCATGGCTGTGGCTACTTTTGCTGTGAAAATGTAAAAATCCAAAACACAAAAACATGTTTGTTTTTATTTTTTGAAACCTCCTTATTTTATGGATTTGACTGGGAAAGAAGTGGATGTAATTATACAAAAGGGAGCATGTTCAAGGGAGAGGATAGTAAAGGAGATCTATTCTTGTAATTTATTAATAGGGTTCAGCATAATAATATATGACAGTAAATTTGTATACTTGATTTCATTAATGGCAGCAGATAAAGCCGTTTTCTTACCACGAGTGGATTGATGTGGAAATCGACCATGGGAAGAATAATACACACAGATGAACTGTTTTACTCCAATTGTTATATTAGAATGTACATACAGGTGCATCTCAATAAATTAGAATATCCTCAAAGTTTAATTTGTAATTCAATTTAGAGTCATTACACACAGTGATATATTTCAAGCATTTTGTTTTCTTTTCATGTTGCTGATTATGGCCTACAGGTAATGAAAACTCAAAATGCAGTATCTTAGAAAATTAGAATATTACATAAGTCCTATAAAAAAAAAAAATAATAATTTTTAGTACAGAAATATTGGCCTACTGAAAAGTATGTCCATGTACACACTCAGTACTATCGGGGCTCCTTTTACATGAATTACTGCATCAATGCAGTGTGGCATGGAGGCGATCAGCCTGTGGCACTGCTGAGGTGCTATGGAAGCCCAGGATGCTTCAATAGCGGCCTTCACCTCGTCTGCATTATTGGGTATGGTGTCTCATCTTCCTCTTGACAATATCCCATAGATTCTCTATAGGGTTTTGGTCAGGCAAGTTTGCTGGCGAATCAAGCAAAACGATGCCATCATCATTAAACCAGGTATTGGTACTTTTGGTAGTGTGGGCATGTGCCAAGTCCTGCTAGAAAATGAAATCCGCATCTCCGTAAAACTTGTCAGCAGAGGGAAGCTTGAAATGCTCCAAAAGTTCCTGGTAGGTGGCTGCGCTGACTTTGGACTTGATTAAATCAACACAGTGGACCAGCACCAGCAGATGACATGGCTCCCCAAATCATCACTGACTTTGGAAACTTCACACTGGACCTCAAGCAACTTGGATTCTGTGCCTCTCCACTATTCCTCTAGACTCTGGGACCTTGCTTTCCAAATGAAATGCAAAGTTTTCTTTCATCTGAAAAGATGACTTTGGACCACTGAGCATCAGTCCAGTCCATTTTCTCCTTAGCCCAGGTAAGACGCTTCTGACGTTGTCTCTGGTTCAGGAGTGGCTTTACACAAAAAATGCAACAGTTGTAGCCCATGTCCTGGATATGTCCGTGTGTGGTGGCTCCTAAAGCACTGACTCCAGCCACAGTCCACTCCTTGTATATCTCCCCTCCAAATTCTTGAATGTGCTGTGCCTCACAATCCTGTCAAGGTTGTGCTTATCCTTGTGGCAGAAAAAGGTGAACAAGCAACATGTTTTCCTTCCACTTAGCTTTCTATTAATATGCTTGAATACAGCACTCTGTGATCAGCTAGCCTCTTTAGCAGTGACCTCTTATGGCTTACCCTCCTTGTGGACAGTGTCAGTGACTGTCTTCTGGACAATTGTCAAGTCTGCAGTCTTCCCATGATTGTGTGTGGCCTACTGAACCAGATTGAAAGGCTTAGGACACCTTTGCCGGTGTTTTTGGGATAAATTAGCTGAGTGGGGTGTGACATCACGAGTCTACAATATTGAACTTTTTCGCACTATTCAAATTTTCTGAGATTCTGAATTTTGGGTTTTCATTAGTTATAAGCCATAATCAGCAAAATGAAAAGAAATAAACGCTTGAAATATATCACTGTGTATGTAATGAATTTTTACAAGTTTCACTTTTTAAATTGAATTACTAAAATTAACTTTTTGATATTATAATTTATTTAGATGTACTACATTAATTATAAGGGGTTTGTTTTTGTAAACCAAAAATGAGAAAGGTGAGTCCTACTTGTGGCTAAAGGCTACTGGCTGAAGGTGGCAAGTTTTAAGGAGAGATGAGTAGAAGTCTCTGTAAAACATTTTAAATTACTACTTGTGGAACTAAGTCAATGGTGTTGTGGCGCTGTACCAAACCAGCATAGGAAGTTGCCTTGGGATGTTTATGCATTTTAATATTATACCACATTGAATCTCTTGGGATTTATTTTTACGTTTTTGACACTGATCAATAGAAGGCTTTTAATATCAAAGTGAAAATGGATCTCTGGATAATGATCTAAAGTAATTTACAAATATTACTCATTCGCTTCAAATCAGTTTTTACTTGATACACATTTGAAAGCAATTATACGAGGGGATAGATCTCTGTTAGCTTTTCTAATCTGGACAATTAAGTTTTTACACACAGTTTGAGCAGTTTTGCAAAAAACAGCATCAAGTCCAGCCACAAGTCCCTCTAGGACATTTTAGTTTTTTTTAACCCATTTTTATATAGCTTTAGCGTTACACTTGAGGTCATTGGCTAACTGGAAAACTGGTGGTCTCCCAGAGCGCAGGTCTCTTGCAGACTGCCTCAGGTTTTCCTTCAGGATTTTGCCGTATTTTCCTGCTTTCATTTTATTGTATACCCTCAAGCACATAAACCATATGAAGTGGGTGGTGTGTTTGATAATGTGCAGTGTGTGGCATACGCCAAACATTGTGTTTAGTCTGATAGTCAAAAATCTATTTTTGGTCTCATTAGACCATGGAATCTGTTGTAGCTGAAGTGTTTGTGTGTTGTTTTTTTTTAATATGGTGGTTTTTCCTTGGCCACTGTTTGATAAAGTGATGTAGCACCCAGGCAACAGTTTATGGATGGATGGTCTCCAGTTTGTAGCCCCTTCAGTGTCTCTTGGTTCCTTCCCTGGACATGGTCTTGCACAATCTCTGTTTTTGTAGTGCTTGCTGTAGGCAAATCTGCAGCTGTTTCATACACTTAATTTGTTAATTCATTAAATTTTTCTTCAAAGTATATTAAGTGACTTGGATACTTCTCTTGCATCTTGCCCTGACTTGTGCTTTTCAGTCACCTCTTGACAGAGTTGCTTGGAATATTTTTGCCTTCATACTTCATTGTGTAAGTTACGCCAGATGCAGGTATGTTATTTATACTTGAGTCCATTGAAAAACCCTTTTATACAGACAGGTGATAGTTGTTTAAATATTTGACTTCTGAAACAAATTGGTTGCACCACTGAAATTTCTGGTGTATTATAAAGACGTGAAAACGTTTTATGAATATTTGCAGTTTGGACCCCCTTGCAGAGATTTGTTGCCACTTTCTCATTTAATCTTTTTGTTGATTAGTATTTAAAAAAAAAAAAAGTGAAAACTTTCAACTGGGTGACTAGTTTTTAGGTGTAAGGCTTTGCACACTTTTGTCCATTAGTTTTGTTTGTTTTACAGTACATTTTACAATCCTATTCACATTTTTTAATTATTAACACCTATTGTTTAGGGCAGATTGTACAATACTTAGATTTTTTTTCTGTTTTCAGTTATTTAAATGGCTTGTTCAGTATACACTGTACATGGTATAAGCCGATTTCTATCCATCTGGTGGTAGTTTTTCTGGGGTACATTAATTCGTGTAAAGTGCCATTGTGACGATGCGGGTTCTGGCTCCACACTCCCATCTAATATTTGGGAGCCCTTGAACCCAACATCGTCGGTAATGTCACAGATGAGCTAGTCAGTGTAGGCAATAATTGAGCAAGGGGATGGTAAAAAGTGCAAAAGTGCTTTTATTAAAAAGACAATCAAAACAAAGTGTCCATAAATAAATAGTGCAGTGCTTTCAAGTTCAAAAATAAATAAATAATCCATTAAAAGGAACGTGGAGGTTAAAATCAACAAATAGAAAAAACCAATCCGTTAAAATTCAGAGGTTAAAACATTTCTTTCAGGAGCAGTCATTAAAAAGTAGTCCGGTGCTTCTTTTCTGTTAGCCTCACCTGCTTATCCCATTTGGGCTTAGCAGCAGGCAAGACGCTCTCTGCAGCTGCCCTCCTCTTACACGCGAGACTGGAGACCTCCCGATCCCTGGCTTCGGTCTGGCACTCATCCCAGTCCCCGAGACTTGATGTCCACCAATGGCCAGGTCGCCCACGTTGGGGACTCCACCACCAAGCCTCCCGACTTCCGCTGCCTTTCCGCGGCTCATCGCTTTCCTCTGGTCACTCCCGCTACGTGGTCGCTCAGCGGGAGCAACATCAACTCAAACGCCTGGGTGTCGGCCCAACACCCAGCTTCCTCGCAGCTGCCCACGAGTGCTCGTACGCGCGCTCACCACACGCACACACTGCCTGCTTCCTCGCTCCCTGTAACCTCCGTTCTCTTCCTTTCTCTCGTTCTTTTCTTTTTCTCCTTTTCACCTCTCTGATCTCCCCTTACCTGACTCGCGCTTCTTTTTTATAACGCGGGGGGCCATAGCAAATTAGCCACGGGAGCAATCATGCATGTGGGCAGTTCCTCACCTGTGCACTCGGTGAGAAATGCCCACACTACGGATTGTCCCGCGGTATGCTAAGGTCCAACGCCCCCTCGCTAAACCGCCGCGAGAGCGGTAATTATTTATTTACAAAAAAAATGGCCTTTATTCCACGAACTGTGGACCCGCTATACCACAGCCATCTATTGGAATGTATTTTGTCAACCGTAAATTAGTAAAATGTGGTACATTTTTTCATTCGGATAACTCATCACAAACATCAGCCCTGCTGAATTGAATAATTTGCACTTCTGGCTTCATCCTATTTGCTACTTTGGTGTATCACACATGAGATTCAAATATGTCCAAACTAAAATGTTTTGTTAGCCATATATAAGGAGATACACATTTACAGACCCAGTAAACACTATTTTGTATGTGTAATACCTCTGTATCAGACAGATAACTACATTTATACATTTTCCCCCTTTTTTCATGTATTATTGTGCTTTAATTTGCAGTTTTTTTTTTTAATTTTTGTATGGCAAAAATACTGAATGGAGTTGTTAGCAATTTCATTTGTTGTGATGAAACTTTTTAAATTGTAAAATGACAAATGTTAAATATTTTAAATTACTGAAATTATTTGGTACTTTCTCTACCCATTGCATTTGTACATTTGTAGGTGGAACCAACACTATTACTAGCAACAGTAGCTTGAAAAAATGCCATTTTATTTTGCAGAAAAAAATGGATGGTCGTGAATACAGAGATGCTCAGGAATTTGCAGCAGATGTGCGATTAATGTTTTCCAATTGTTATAAGTACAACCCTCCTGATCATGATGTTGTTGCAATGGCTAGGAAGTTGCAGGTGAGAGCCAAAAACTAATACAACAAATCGAGATACAACTTTGATTCAAGCAGATCTATTGTGTGTTTTTGCACACAGTATAGAATTACATTCAAATTTTCTACTTAAACTTTGTTACTCTGTCAATCCTAAGCAATAGTATGTTTCTTTTTTTGGGTTTATACTATCTTTTGCTTTACATTTTTCATGGTTCGCTGCAAGTGTCTTGCAGTGCAATAAATACACAACAGTTTAAAGCAGAATAAATATTTTGGATTACTGAAAATGATTATCTCAGAGGAATACAAGTTAATTTAACTGGGTTTCAGCTTATTGCCCTTATCTTGTAGTTTAACTTGCATATTTTTGGAAGTCAATTTTTGATGTCAGCATATTTACATTAACCTGAAATGTTTGTACCAGAAAAGCTTGCATTTAAGCCTTTTTGTTTGTATTTTTTCTTTTTCCTCGTGATTAGGATGTTTTTGAGTTTCGATTCGCCAAAATGCCAGATGAACCTTCTGAAAGTCAAATGATGGTCATGACTCCCCTCCCTATGGAAGTACTGAAATCCTCCTCAGATTCTGAAAGTGAAGAAAGTAGTGAGAGTTCCAGTGAAAGCAGTGAAAGTTCAGACAGTGAGGAGGAGAGAGCGAACAGATTAGCTGAGCTACAAGAGCAAGTGAGAATTTTATCTTTGCTTTTGGGTGTCAATTT
>JANRMT010062796.1:41484087-41519481 GCA_026402145.1 Polypterus bichir lapradei
TAAGCAGTAATTTTTTTTTGAATAGTTTTCAGTGGTAGTGTAAAATGTTTGCTAGTGTTCGTTTTTTTTTTTTTTTTTTTTTTTTTTTTTTAAATGTGTAGCGTAAGACCAAAACTTAATGTTTGGGTGAAAGCATGCACTAAATTAAAAGTAATTCTTTTATGTCATCACTTGCCATTAGTGTCCATACTTGAATTTTGTGAAAATGTTTCAATTTTATCACAAACGTATCACCTAAAATTGATAAAAATCGAAGTTGGTAGCTGCACAACCATGGGGTTTGTGTAAAATTTTTTTTTGAATTGGGTAGATTTCATTTGAAAGTCCATGTGTACCTTGAAGGCCATTTTGACTAGACATTTAATAGATCTTTCAGGTTCATGTTTTGATTTCATCTAGAAATAGTACAAAGTTCTATCTGTTTTTAGATTTTGGAGGGTGTGTATTGTTCTTTTTTCACATTTTACCTTGCAATGGCATAATTACTGCATTGTGTTATTTTCTTTACAAAAATATGAATTTTTTTCTCTTTTAATATTGTGTAATGTTTGACAAACTTTTTCTATACAAAGCTGAGAGCCGTCCATGAGCAACTAGCAGCGCTCTCACAGGGCCCCATTTCTAAGCCAAAGAAGAAGAGAGAAAAGAAAGAGAAGAAAAAGAAGAAGAAGCCAGAGAAACACAAAGTGAAAGTACAGGAAGATGAAAGCGACAAGCCAGCCAAACACCATAAGACTTCAAAAACAAAATCAACTTCAAGCCAAGGCAAGAAGAATAGTGGTGGGAGCAAGAAAAACTCCAAAATCTCCAAGTGAGTAATGCGAAATGAATGATGTTCTGTTTTAAGCCTCTAGTGGTGTTAACCCACAATTGTTAAAATAGTTTCTGTATACTTAATATCTGTCTTCACCAAAGTAACTTGTTTTTGGTAACCAAACCCAGCTTGGTTCATGAATTTTTGACTGTTTTCCTTTTAAGATCTTCAAAAAAACCCTCTTCTGTGCCTCGACCAACACACGTGGTGCCCCCACCAGTGCTGCCACATTATGATTCTGATGAGGAAGACGACTGCAAACCCATGTCTTATGATGAAAAAAGGCAGTTGAGCCTTGACATAAATAAATTGCCTGGGGAAAAACTTGGTCGTGTTGTACATATTATTCAAAGTCGAGAACCTTCACTTAAAGACTCAAATCCTGAGGAGATTGAAATTGACTTTGAAACACTGAAGCCATCTACTCTGCGAGAGCTAGAACGTTATGTCCTTACCTGTCTGCGGAAAAAACCTCGCAAACCCTATGGTAAGTCATGCTAATGCCCAATGATGGTGCCCTTTAGTTAAGTGTTGATTTTTAAATAGATTTTTGTTGAAGGAAGTAAAATATGCTTTTGTTATTGGCATGTCAGAAAATGGGGTTCAAAACCTGTTGGTCCACAATCGGAAGTAGACATGTTGCTGTGTTGCATTGAGGGCTCTAGAGTTTGTACTCAAAACCTTTGACTTTGACTATGACTCAGGCTTCTCAGTTTAGGGTACCACAACTCTAACTCCTCTATTTCTAATTAGACTTAATATATTTTCTGTATTGATTGAAAGCACACAACATACAAGATCCAGGGAGTTTCATCACTGCCAATGTGAATCATCCGGCTACTTTTTAGCGTTTTCACCCATTAAACTTAGGTTTAAGTGCTATAATAATGCTGCTGTTGCTTTTTTTTATTAATAAATAATACTAATACTTTAAAAAGAAGAGGTATATTTTCAATAAAGGTCTAGAAGAAAAAATAATGGAATTGTGAAATTGGAAATCAACACATTTTATTACAATTTACATTTAGCCAGTGTTGGTATGCTTTTATAGCAACTGATTCTTGTAACCCAATAATTGCTTCTGACTCCACTGCCTTTGTTGCATTGCAAACACAGTGTGAACATCCTGTAGGTGTATTGTTGTGGTCTGTAGGTTTGTCATTGTTTTTGTAAGGTTGATTCCTGTTAGTTTAATTTTGAACAGTACTAGCAGTAGTAGTAGCAATATCACAGTGCCAATAGTCTTTTTTGATCAGAGAGGAATGAACTTAACTTGGCAGGTATTCAGACTGTCTTGAAGACCTTTGTCATTTTCTTATGTTGTCAGTCTTTCTATAGTATCCTCATTTAGAGTATTTCTGCATATTTGTTTTATCCTAGACAGCAGGTATTATTTTCCCTTGTAATAATTGGAATAGTATATTGTGTGACGTGTACACATAGTGTCTTACATATTCCTCTTGTTTTCTGTAGTGACAAAGAAGCCTGGGGCTGGAAAGACACGAGAGGAGCTTGCCCTTGAAAAGAAAAGGGAGCTTGAGAAGAGATTGCAAGATGTTAGTGGGCAACTAAATTCTGTAAAGAAACCACAGAAAACCAAAGGTATGAATTCTGTGTTGTGTTTTTGAGAAAATAGTTGATGTCAAAAATATATAATTCCACCGCTCTGAGTGTTGTACAGTAAGGCTTAATTTTAACCCTTTGAACCCTGATCTCTCCACCCATAACCCTGGGCTCCCCAACAATTTTCACTGATTTTTGAAACATCATATTTTGAACTTGAAAAGTAAAACTTTACTGCAAAGTGACTTTTTACATTGTTATAGCATATTTTAATTGTCAGTACACTATCTGTAAGATAAGGGTGCACAGTATTTAAGTACCGTCAGTGCAGCTACATTTTGATGATGATCAGCAGAGTTGAACCTTTGAATGATATGCCTCAACACAATTTTTGTTGCCAGAACCAGTGCACAGAAACACATTGCACGATTTGCACCAGTACACAGTTGTACTGTGCTTTCGCAAGTCTGTGTCCTTAACTTCTGGATGCACTCTCTTTGCTTGCTTGTACTTCTCTGAACAGTCGGCACATCTGTTTGAAGTTACTCCTTGCGGTTGCTCAGGTTAGTGTAGCGAGATATTGGCTTCATTCTGCAACCATGTTTATTCTGCACTGGGTTTACGGCGTGACATCAGCACCGACATGTGACGTTGTGTCCCCACCAAGTCATAGCACAGTTCATTAATAAACATTCGGAAAGTGTGAACGCGTTTTCCAGTTCACTGTGTGGCTTGTAGTGGTTCTGTATGACATACGCATTGAATGCACACCACACAAATTACTTCACCATGAGATGTCTCGGCCGCTTCTAGTGGCGTCTGCATCTTTGTAACTTGGTCATTTGATTGTTCTCGTCAGTGCCACCCATGTAGGAATTGTAAGCTGGGCACAAGACTGGTATGAGCTTGTGTTACTTGGCATTGTAGTGCGAAACGGTGGTGATTGCATCACTGACATATTTGGTTGCCAGGAAATAGATTGCTTTCTTGTTGCACCAAACAGCAGCTGTCTTACTGTTGAACAGCAACGAATGACAACCACGTTCCATCTTCTTCACAATTTCTTTGGGAAATTTCTTTCTGTTGGTCAACGTGGTACACAGGGTTGTGTAAATTGTTTCTCCAACACAGGGCTCCAGACAGAAAAAAAAATTTGGGAGCCATTGGCTCCTAAACCAAAAATATTTAGGAGCCAAGTGCTTTTTTTGGGAACCATAATCTCTACCACATGCCAAATGTGAAATAAACAAATAATATTTACTTGTATTGTTTGTTTCTTCAGTCTACCTCACACTGCCTTTCCTTTCTCCTATCTGAGCTATTTGACCTGCCTACTAGTGTCCTCTGCAAGGTATTATAGATAATAACAGAAGAATAAAAGACATATAAATGTGAACAGTACAAATGTTTACTAATAAGCAATACTTCAAGTCCAGAGTCTTATACACAACATGTGTAAGGAACACTACAAATAAACACTGAAAATGTCTTACACATAATAACACAAGAATTGACACAATAACAAACATTATAAACAATCATTTCTGAAATAATCATTTTGCAATAAGTGTACAAATATAAAGAAGTTAATTACTCTTCAAGTTCACTGTCACTAACCATTACAAAGCGGCGTCATTAGGCCAGCCAGTATACTTTGGTCTGCGCTTTTTTTTTTTTTTTTGGGCTGGCTGACAACCAGTGCTTTACACTGGGTTCTGGGTCAAAAAGTTCAAGTGTAGGGCCCTCTGTACTGATCCTTACCAAGTCTTCCAGTGTTTCTACACTTAGGGAGTTGCGCACTTTTGATTTTATTCTGTTTTGTGCTGAAAATCCTCGCTCGCACTGAGGTGCAGATATCGATAGCACCAGCATTATTTCGACTAAGTGAAAAAGATTTTTAAAATCTGTACATAATGGCTCCTTGCTCAGCATCACTGTCCATAGGTCACCGTAAGTCTTATCCATAAACTGACCCTTCACTAATATATTCAACATTAGCCATTCCTTCTGCACAGCTGTGACATCACAGCCATTGTTTGATAAGAGCTTCCTGTACCATTTAACAAGTGTCTATCTCACACTTGCCATAGCTATCAATGTCCTCTGGCCATGCATCATGACAAAATACTGAAAATGACTTGATGATTTCTGATCCCTTTGAACGTCCGTGCTGTGTAACACTTGACAGACATCATGTTTGCAAACCTGATCTCCAATTCTGTAACAGTAATGTCAACTGTTTTTTCAATTGCGGCCTTTAGATCACATCTGAATGTGGCCTGATTTTGGGGGCCTTTCAATTTTTAACATTTTGGAAGGTTATGACTGTGTGGCTACTTGCACCTCTCTCACTCCTGCTTGTTGATGGCCCTTCCTGTTGCACTGAAACTTCAGGCTGAGAACCTATGTGCTGTAAGAATTCCTGCAGCTTCCCTTCTCTCAAAGTAGTTTCCTTCAATCCTTTAATTGTTACCACACAGCCCACAATTGCAGCAACTGTCTGAGGAAGTATATGAGAAATTTTTTGAAGTGTAAGGCTCCGCTTTGAGACCTCTGAAAAAAGGTCATGTAAAAAGTGACAAAAGGCAACGAAAGACAGGCTTTCCATTTGCTGAACAATGTGTTTGGCTCTTCCCTTTATGTTTTTGGACATGACTGCAAGGTGCTCCATATGATGATGCACAGCAATGTACTGCCCCTGACCTGTTGCATAGTTTGAATGGAGAAAAACTGAGAATCCCCGATAAATGTGTGGCAACCAGCGCTGAGTTTTTACTGCTGATGGGTTTTGTACTGTGCATCCTAACTCGGCTCCTATAGCCTTCAGCTCCCGCTTGCTTTTGGGACTGAAATTTTACATTTTCCACACTAGTTGTAGAAGGTCATAAACTTTTTCAATCATTGTCACTGACCTTTGTGTGTTTAGCATTGCCAGTTTCAGCCGATGGGGTAGACAGTGGAAAGACAGAGCATGTTCACTTATCTCTTTTCTGAAAAGTGCCCCTATTTCCCCTGTTGCACCCATGTTCATGCTTGCACCATCTGCTCCAAAAGCACTCATTTTATGTACCCACCAATTTGGGTTGGTTGGGTCAGCATTCTAAAGCAGTGATTTAATGGTGTTTTGAATCCCTTCTGCATGACCATAATCAATCTCAGCCAAACCTACTAGATGAGTCTTAGGTGTTCCATCAGATACATACCTACAGTATGTGATGACATTCTTTCCCTGAGACATCTGTTCCACAATCAGTTATAACAGAGATGTAGTTTATCTTTAAAGCTTTTTCCAACACATTACTTTATAATTCATCTGCAATGCAACCTACAAACTCTGCACATGCTGTATCATTATCATATGTTTTTGACACATTCATGCCATTCTTCATCAGCAGAATTTGAGATTTAAACTTTGTGAACGGTATTTCTTCCAGTGCAATCATATATGCTGCATTGAATTTTATTTTTAATTCTTTCATCTCATTTTCTGTCACTTTCTCACAAGCATGTTGCACTGTCTTTGCTATTGGGGTGTCGCGAGGAGCAGACCTAGCGATCACACAGTCTGTGTCTGGCATTCTTGTGTTTCTTACTCCCACCCATGCTTTTTCACAGTTTCCTTTTTAAAATGGCTTGTACCACAAATGAATTCTGTTTTACCAGCAATTTCTTGTCCGGTTTGTGCACAAAAGCTGCAATACATCTTTCCCTTGTCATACCGTAACCAAGCGAACTCCTGTAACCAAGCCGCTTTAAACTGTCTTCCAGGCGTCGGAGCCGCGGGCGCAGAAGACTTTGCTAACGGGGCGGAGTTGTCATCCTTTAACTGTACATTTCCGGATGCCGGTGGCTGTACCTCAGATAACCCACTGACTGAATTATCTTCGGTTCGTTCAGAAGTAGACAAGGCAGGATTTGGACGAGTGGACATTGAGAAAGTCGGAAGTTTTTCATTTGGCCATTTCGTTTGTTACGTGGAAAGTTAGGGCGGAATTCGAGGAGTAGTCATGGCCTGATTCTCTTCTATTTCAGATCCCTATCCGCAGCAGTTAGCGAGATGACGTTTGAAGCAGAGTGGGCATGTCAGATGATGCCTCGCTTCGGTTTGGCTTTAATCACGTGATAGTGTAATAGGAAAGGCAGACGCAGGCTGAGTTCGCACATAATTAAAAGCCGTTTCTGCTGCTTTAAATTTAAAGCTTCGAGAGTCGCCACCGGCAACTGGAATGAAAAAACTAGTCGCAAAATAGAAAATTAAGTCGCGTTGGCGACCATTTTAGTCTCTATCTGGAGCCCTGCTACAAGTATTCTGTGATTAGTTACTGATCTATCAAGGTTAGTTACTGATCTATCAAGGAACCAGTCACCCCCAATTGAGTAGGCAGATGCAAATCCTCACCAACTTTTCCATTGTACACTTCTGCATTCATTATATAACCACTTGCGCTTGCCTTTATGCCTTACTTGATCTGTTTGTCTTTTATTACTATTAAGAGCATTTTTCTTTGGAATCTTATCTTCAAGTGAAAGTTCAGAGGCTTGAATGTAGTGTTTCTGAAAGATAGCCACAGTGATGTCAGAAGTTGGTAGGCTCTTATATATCTTATTCTTGCTCACAGCTGGATTTCATTCATCTACACAGTGCAACATTGACCAGAAAGCTAAAAATCTGTCCCGGGTAAACACCTTAGCGATTCCAGGCATAGTTGTGATCCAGCTTCCCTTCTGCTTCTAGTACTGTTTGTATCTATCTTTATGAATCAACAGCTCCATGGCAATTTGGCACCCAAAAAATGTTTTCAGTTCAGGGACAGTGACTGGAACAAAAGATTTGGCACTGTAGTTATCAGGTTTCTCTTCCTTTATATGCGCCGCCTGCCGATTTGCCTCATGTGTAATGCTATTCCATACCAAATCCTCCCCAAACAGCGACAGATAATCCAGTGGCATGCTTTCACTTGAAATAGAATCGGGGTGTTTTTTGGGCCAACATTTTCTGATGGCTTGAATTCTGTATCTGCAACTGAGAATGAATCTGTGTTAGCTGTCCAAGCTATAAGAACGCGATCAGGAGCGTTGCGTCCAGCAGGCAATTCCATTATCTAAATCCTCTTGCTCACTGATTGTCTCTTTCGAAATCATCTTCAGCCTAGTTTTTAGCTAAAATATCCTCTGGGTCATGTGCTAACAGCAACGGTTTGGCTTGTTAAGGTGTGTCTCCGGTACCCGTTTTACTACAACTAGGTTTTGGAGCAGCTGACTGCTCAGTTTACCGCTTCTTGACACCCGCTGCAGTACTACCTACTGTCTTTTTTTGCTTTGCTCAACTGATTTTTACATCTTGGCATGATAAAGCAATCAAAACCACTCTGAATTTACCGATTAAACGTTCTCAGTTTCGCCTTATAAACCCACACACAAAAATGAAAGCAATCGGATGGGCAAAACCAAGCATCGTCAGTGGTGCACGTGATTTAGACAGTGATATTGCACTAGCCAATATAGCAGCCCACTGGGTAATGGTGGTAGATGGGCAGGCCAGTAAACCAGCCTTTCTGGTATATACTCTTCTGGCCAGCCGGGTTCAAAGGGTTAATTAAAATTCTATGAGTGATTCTCATAATTCAACATTTTAAGTCCTCCTACTTAATAAAAATACCTTTGGACAAGAGCGGTTTCTCACCTGAATTGTGTAGGGTACTGAACACACACAGCTATTTTTTTGTTGTTTGTTTTTATGGTGGATTTATCTTCTGTTCATATTAACACTAGTTCTGTGGGCTGAAGAAATTGTTAAATTTGGCATTGTTGTAGCCCTTCCAGATGTATATAAATTATTTTGGAGTTTAAACATGTCATAGAACACTGCAATAATGCAACTTTGATCCACAAAGTTTTCTGACTGAACAGCAGTTCGTTGCCCTAAATTTGTTGTGTTCTATGTGGGTGTTTTTATATGCTTTACTAGAATTTGCTTATACAACTCTATAGTTGGAAATGAAATCTTATCCTTGCATCCAGAGGTATTCCTCAAGCTAAAAGTGTAGACCGGTGATGATTTTATTTTTGGCTGTATGATGCTAATTGTTTCTCTTCCCTTTCATTTACCACGTTTTTATTAGTTTTCTTGTCAACCGTATTGCCTGCATTGTTTAGATTGAAATAATGTGAAGGGAAATTGTTACATTTTCCATCTAACATTTACCCTTACCCCTTTCAGTTTATGTATGTATATAAGTATATATAATATGTAATAGTTTTTGAGTGCTTGCATATCTTGCATTTTGACTGACCTATGCGCTTTTTCTTTTTATGATTCAGCAGAGAAGCCAAGCGTTGTAGAACAGCATCCAGCTGCCTCTCGTCTTAGTGCTAGCAGCTCAAGCTCGGACTCCAGCAGTTCCAGCTCAAGTTCCAGCTCCTCGGACACTAGTGACTCTGACTCTGGTTGATCTTGAAGTGTTTTGAGCTACTTGTTCTCATCTTGAACTTGGAGTCTGTCTCCTAAATGGAAAGCCCTGTCATGGAGTATAGAATTCTCCTCCCCTGAACTTTGTGCTAACAGCTGGGAGGACGTACCGAGATATTCTTTATTTGAAACAAGTTTTCAGACTCCAGGAAATGTGTGGATGGAGGATTAAGAATAAATGAGCCAGGTCTGCCTTTTATGTGTAACTTGGACTAGGGGTATGCGACTGAAAATATCCAGAAGGCCAGCTGTTGTTTCTGAAAATGTTGCACGCGCCTCTTGCTTCTGACATACATCCATGAATCCCACCACCAGCAGATTTCCATAATGGTTTCTTTTTGTGCACTATTTATTTAACTTGTTATGGGAAATTGTTTTGCCACAACCCGTATTTGTATTTCTGTATGATAACTCAGTTGACTGTAATCTAGGTGTTGTTTTCCCACCAAGATGAATGTACTGTCAAATGACCTGTTAGACTGCAGTTTAAATTGTAAGCTGCCAACAGGTGTCTTCTAATGTTTGTGTGGCATTTAAACTAAATTCCTGGAACAGAGTGCTACAGCTTCTGCTCTGTGCTACTTATTGATAACTTTTCATTTCTTATCCTTTCTAAACATACACCATGGAATTGCCATGAAAAATGTTATTAGCATAGTCTTTGAGGTTAATTCACAGTTAAGTCTCTGCATCAAGTTGTGTTGTTGGGAACATTCAGTCTTGTCACTAATGCAGATGGGAATGTGCACTATGTTTTGTTTTTACTCGGGTTTAAATTGTGTTAGTTCTTATGTCTGAAGGAGCTGTGTTTATATTATATCTGCCCACAAGAATTTACTGGGAGCAGAGCTGGCTCACATCACTCTTACAACTCAAACATTCTGGTGGTGGGGAGTAGAGGCGGACGTTGTGTCAGAGTTGCAATAAGACAGTGTTCATGCACTACATTTAAAAAAAAAAAAAAATCTGTATGTAACCCTATCAGGAAAAGCTTTAAGCTTGTTCTTATTTTTATGGATTAATGTAAAGCTGAGGAGTGTGCTGTCCATAGATCTTACAGAATGAGCCTTGTGTTGACACAGATGATACGGTGTTTGGATTAGCCTTGCCTTTCTTGCTGCATCACTTGGCAGCTAGCCAGCTAGACGAGCTGTGGCTACTATATTAAGTTTTTTTTGTTTTGTTTTTTGTATCATTATTTATTTTAAAGGATGTTTTATAATGTACAAAGTGAACAGTTACCTGTTGATACGGGTGCATAGTGTAAAGTGAAAAGATTTTATTGAATATATTGTACATATTTCAACTGTTGCACAATCAGTGGCATGTTTCTGAAAAGGGGAGGTTTTTTACACTTTTTTTTTTTCCCTGATGTGGATTTGTTTTCTAAGAAAAACGTATCATTTGTTCTGACCCAGATTCTTTTGTCATCCCAGAGTGCTACTTGTTCAGAAAACCTTCTAGTTTGGAAATATGTAAATAAAAAATGTTCTTTAAATTGGAGTTGAGTGTTTACATTAATACCATCTTCCTGGTTGAATGGGGAGCTCAGCAAACTATCTTGCTATGTGCGGCTGAGGCCAATAGTTTACGTACTTTGCCAAATCTGACATAGAAGGGTTTTTTTTTTTTTTTCTCGAGGTAAAACCCCATGGAAATTCGAGTAGACTTTGACTTAACACATGAATTATTCGGTAACTTTATGGTTCTATTAAAAAAAATAGCAACCCCGGAACTTTCAAGATTTAAAGACAGTTTGTTTGGAAGAATGGGCCAAAATCACACCAGAGCAATGCAATGCATGTGACTTGTTTCTCCATACGGGAGGCGTCTTGAAGCTGTCATTATCTATCTATCTAATCGAAAACTAGCAATAAAGGGTACACCTAGAATAATCTTGCCCAGCCCCATATTACTTGCACTGTTTCATTCATTCCACTGTTTAATGTTTTTAATTTTTTTTTTCGTTGATGTCATGTCTCAATTTTTAGCATGTGAATCTGAGAGAGATGGCCTACAAGGGTTAAGTGTGTGCAGCCCACAGTCATGGCAGGGTTTGCATTGCAGTAGGATTGGTCTGCCAGTGGAGTTGATCAAGTAAGAATTAATGGTTTCCTTGTTGCTAAGAAAATCTGGCAAGTTCTCGTCCATTGTGCAATACCATCAGGCCGGAGTGTAATTAGTCTCAAATGCATTCAGCAGGACCATCACCCCAAACACACAGCAATGGTCATACAGAAGTATTTTCTGCAATAAAAGGAGTCGGTACAGTCTCCATAGAGCCCTGAATCATTAAGGCTGCATGGGATAACTGGACTAGAAGTGAGGCAGCTGATGTCTGGAGAACTTGTATCCATTCCTCAGGAACAAGTGACCAGTGCATTTTCTTTTAAAACTGCACAAGAGTGTACAGATAACTGATGCACTTTAAAAGGTAGTTCTCAACAAAAACTAATTTAAATGTTTTCATTATTTTTGAAAGCATTACAGATTTGCCTTTGAGCCCAAGTATTTTCACTATACTAGAAGATTATGTTCTCACATTTCAGTATTCTGCTGCACCTCTATCAAGTCTTTGGGTATGTGTGAGCTTTACAAATTGTTCAGAAGTTAATTAAGTCCATTTTACTACGTAGACATGCTGCAGGTTGATCAGTTTGTAAATGGTGATGTATATTTTTACTGACTCACGATGTTGACTTCTTTGGTCTTGTGTTTAAGGCTGTGTCCTGCTGAAAAATTAATTTCCATCTAAGCTTTTGTTTTAGTGTGGTGAAATACAGTAGGTTCTCCTTTACTCTTTGCTTTCTCCCCACAACATCCTTTGTTCCGCTTTACCCAGAAGCCCAGTCCTTACTCATGTAAAGTAGACCTGTAGCATTAAGTCATCACCACCATACTTAAGGGCATGATGTGTGGGGGGTGTGAGTTTTAGAGGCAAGGGGTAGTACTGCATTTCTGCTATGCAAGGCAAAAAGTTCTGTCTCGGCCTTATCTGATCACAATTCCATATCACCCACCCACCATCACAACTGGGTCACTTTTTTGCTTTTTAGTAAACTCCAGGGGCCTCATGCATAACACTGTGCGTAGAATTCACACTATAACATGACGTAAGCACAAAAGCCGAAATGTGCTTACACACAGAAAAATCTAGATGCAGGAATCTGTGCGTACTCCAACTTCCACGTTCTTCCGCTGCATAAATCCCGGTCAGCGTAAAAAGTAACGCTCGTGCACGCGCCTGCTATCCCGCCCCAATTCCTCCCAGAATTACTCCTCTTTGAATATGCAAATCAATATAAATAAACCTTAAGCTTAGTGTTCTGTGAAAGACAATGGGAAAAGCATGGGGGGAAAATATAAGAATTTCAGCGAATACCAAGAGGAGGCAAAGGAAAAACATACTATTTGTTGATTTAAACAGTGGTATAATCAACTAAAGGAAGTTGATCGAGTGACATAGCGTGTTGGAGAAACTTGAAAGCTCAAGTTCACAAAGTCACTCAGTCCCCGAAATAAAGTCACATATCAAAGTCGCCGTGAAAAGGCGAGTTGTAGCCCACCGTCTGAGTGTCATATGAAAACTTATTAGGGTACAGACAAAAAAAAAAAGGCACACAGTGGGGGGAAAAAAGCACGAAATGTCAACTTTAATCTTGAAATTTTCACTTTAATCACGTAGTTTATTTTGTCATTAAAGTAGAACATCATAAACTTCATCTTAAAATCATTAGTTTCTCAAATCCCATCGTAACTAAAGTAGCATATTAAATGCTTTGTTTTGTATTTGATCTTCAATGTGCTCTATGTGTGTGATTCACTACGTTCTTTCGTTCTTTCTCTTTCTCCGACAGGACACTGAATCCATTACATTTGTGATATTACAGCTCTCTGAATAATTAAAATCCTGAGATGTATACATGATATCATTTTCATGATTGTAATGAAAGCGTGTTATTAAACATGGGAACACGATGGCGCAGTGATTGTTCATGTCTCACACAAGATGCTGCTGCACCATGTGCGACCTTCGATGAAATAATTTATTGTAGCAGTACTGTCTCTTTCAAACGTACTAACCTCCAATTCCTGTCCGTCCTTTTCTTTCTCCAAATACCCAATCGCCACTCAATCAGCTCTGTAATAGACATTAAGCCATCTGTAAGCTTACAACGACGATTCTTCAAAATTTTTAAGGAACATTGAAATATCTTCATAGAACATGTTTAATTATTCTATCCGTCTGTCCTTCCAGTGTCTCACCAGCCTCAGTAAATATACAGCGCGAGGCAGGAATAATACGTGAACTTGCTAGCACCGTGTCCTCACATGTTTAATTATTAACAATACAGATTATTTAAATGAAGTTAAAGTTTTATCTGTATAATATAATCAACATATTTTGCTGCATTTCATCTTAAAAATGATATTGTCATCATATGTAAATACGCGCTTTATAAAGTGGCGCAGGTTGTGCAATATTATAACTGTAGTGCAAGTTTACAGTGGGGTGATTGTACTTATAAGTACAAACCGTTCTACAAGGAGCAATTGATTGAGTGTGTTTATAGTTCTTGGGATGAAAGTGTTTCTGAACCGCGAGGTTCGTACAGGAAAGGCTTTGAAACGTTTGCCGTGGCTGAGGCAGCTTGTGCTTGATGCTGTATACCGATAATTCTATATAAATATGATATAAATACTCCGAGTGGTACAGTGAGAGTAATATGGAAAAAGATGATCCGCTGTGGCAACCCGTAACGGGAGCAGCTGAAAGAAGAAGAAGGTGCATTTAGAGTAACAACGCTAAAGCAGCTGTGGTATTTGGAATACTATGGCTATTCCCTGGACCATTATATTGTTACAGGTTAACTACAATCAGAGCATTACACTAATAAACAATATGCGGTTAGTTTCAGTGTATTTATAAAGCCACGTCAGGAATGTGGATCTAAGAAATAAAGGGTAGCCACACAGGAACAGTAGCACTGCTTTGACGCTGGGTGCCGCCAGTCTGCAAAACCGAGCAGAGAACTTGCGTACGACAAGGTATGAGGTACTGTGGAAAAGTGCGTGGCTTTATGCCAAGTTTAGGTTTTATACATCGCAATTTGAATGTGGAAACGTTCTTACGCAACCTTTCTGTGCATACGCACCGTTTATACATGAGGCCCCAGATCTGCTCTCATTCCGTTCTTTTTGAGCAATAGCTTCTTCTGTATCGCCCTTAAATGCAGGGCCAGTGTTAATACAAAACTGTCAAGCTTACAGAGTCATCTTTGCTTTATTCTCTGATGGAGAAACTGACCTTGGAATGAAAATGATTATTGAGCTTTGTAATACAGCGAGTCTCCTTCATTGTGAGTTTTGATTGATGGCCATTCTAGGCAACAGCCGAGTTTATATACTTAACCTCCTGATAATTATATATGTATGTCGCTGGCATGTCTAGGAAGTGATTCAGGTTTGCCAGGTGATGAACATGATTGTTGTCAAAGACCTCACTGATCACATCATAAAAAAACGGGGGTTCCTAGTCTGTGTGGACATTGGACATTGTGATGTCATATTTGTTTGCTTTGATAGGTCCACTGAGGCTACTGGGGAGGAAATATCAGTTTTATTATCGCTGAAGTTCCTAGGCAGCTTGCCTCTTGCCTGATATATACAGTATATATATACTGCACAAAAAAGTAAGGGAACACTTAATCATCACAGTCTAACACCAAGTCAGTTAAGCTTCAGGGATATCAATCTGTCCAGTTAGGAAGCATAAGCGACTGAGAAGCAACTTCACCTGCTTGGGCGTAAATGAATGTGACAAGAAGTGCACTGGAGAGACAACCACCAAAAATTGAATGATTTTGCAGGTGGTTGCCACAGAAAAATGTTCTCTCTCTATCCTTCCTGACTGATTCTTTTCTAGTTTTGTGTTTTGCTAGTGTCTTTGTCACTATTGGCAGCATGAGGTGGTAACTGCAGCCAATTCAGGTTTCGCAGGTAGTCCATGTCCTCCAGGATGGCACATCCATACATGCACCCATGAGAAGGAAATACTCTTGAAACTGTGCTGGGAGACATAGCAAACCTTCTTGCGGCAGCATGTATGGATGTGCCATTCTGGAGGTGCTGGACTACTTGTGTCACCTGAATTGACTGCAGGTACCACGTCATGCTACCAGTAGTGACAAGGACACTAGTAAAACACAAAACTATGGAAGAATCAGTCAGGAAGGATAAGTAGAGAGGAATTGTCTGTGGCCACCACCTGCCAAACCATTGCCTTTTTGGTGGTTATCTTGCTGTTTCCTTTCCAGCGCCCCTGTTGTCACTTTTATTTGCACCAAAGCAGGTGAAGTTGATTCACAATCTCTTGTTCTTCCTCACTGGACAGATTGATAACCCTCAAGTTTGGTTTGACTTGGTGTTAATACTGTGATGATTAAGTGGTCTCTCATTTTTTTTTAAGCAGTGTATTTGTTATGGACATATCTACTGTACAGGGCGGCACGGTGGCGCAGTGGTAGTGCTACTGCATCGCAGTAAGGAGACCTGTGTTCACTTCCTGGGTCCTCCCTGCATGGAGTTTGCACGTTCTCCCTGTGTCTGTGTGGGTTTCGCCCGGGTGTTCTGGTTTCCTTCCACAGTCCAAAGACATGCAGGTTAAGTGCATTGGCAATCCTAAATTGTCCCATGTGTGTGGGCTGGCGCCCTGCCTGGGGTTTGTTTCCTGCCTTGTGCCCTGTGTTAGCTGGGATTGGCTCCAGCAGACCCCCGTGACCCTGTAGTTAGGATATAGCGGGTTGGATAATGGATGGATGGATGGATATCTACTGTACACTGTTTTCCCTATGAGGCATAGACTTGTGTTCTGATCATAGCAATGTATTTAATTTCTCATTTATTGGTTTATTTTATCTGTGGAGTAATGTATGGTTGCCTCTTTCTATGATCGTAAAATGTCCACCTGGGTATTCTAGTCTATCTAAACCTCATTCTGAAGTGGGCGATGACAGCCGCTTCTTCAGAATCTTAATGTTGTGTCACTGATGGAAATCTCTGGATGTGTGATGTATGATTTGCAGAAAGTACTTGGTGGATGCTACTGATCCCCATAACTCGAGGAGGAGGATTTTGAATAGCAGGATTGAATGCACATTCTACAGTTCCATGGAATATTCACTACTATGTTAATCGGCATTGGCATGTCTGCCTGCCGTCATTGACTTATGTCTGGTGATGTAATGAGTAAAGCACCAGAATTTATAACATGTATGTCATTTTTTTTTTACAAAATCTGATGATCTGGGTACAGTAGGCTGAGCCAGGATGACACTTTGGACTCCCTTGTGATGATTGACACCATTACTTCACATCAACCCGTTTTTCCTTACATTGAACTTTTACCTGGCAGTAGCACCCAAACCAGTTGAGAGAATCTACTCTATATAGCATTTTATTTATTAATTCATATTTATGTTGCTTTGTACTAAACTTTGATGGCCTCTGCCACGAAGGAAATAACCGAACTGACAGGTAAGGCCATGGTATCTCTCTTACATCAGGCAGGTTGCTCTCTTTACAGTCAGGATTGCTGAACACCAAAACAAAAAAGCACAGTGGGTCCGATGGCACCTGAGATGATGGCAAACGAAGTAACTGAAAAGATTTGTGTGACAAAGGATTCTAGATCATTTTAAGATGACCTTTTTCTGTCTTTCACTTACCGTTGTTGCAGGTATTGTGAAGGAATCAACAAATCGAGGACAATTAAAATGGAGTAAAGGCCATAATGGCTCTAATGACATCAGGTTAATGTCAAAAAAGGAAACTGAAATCCTCAAAGAAGGCTTGACTTCCATATTTATACAGGGTTCTTTGTTATAGTTTTAGGAAACTGAACCATTCTAATGGCCTGGTTTCCACTAGTTATCAGGCAGGCAAATGTTTGATTAACTCAGAAGAGAAAATGTAGCAGTTCCAAGAACCTTTAGAAAATGTAATGGAAACCAAATCAGGCTTAGCTTTGCTCTGCCTGGTTTCAGGTTGTTAGTGGAAAAGTAGAGTATCATGAATTAAATGTGGTCAGTTCAACATGTTGGTACTGTGTGCATCAGGACTGGGTGGGAAATGGTAAATGAGAGCTGACTGTGTTTGGGGAAAAGTATGGATCTCGATACAGTGACCACAGGAGAAAGCTGGAGCTGTTACAGAAAGAGACAAAATGGTAAGTGAACAAGAAGAGATTGGGTTGTAGAGATGGCATCTAATTGATTTTATGTGAAGAGCGTAAAGGTCATAATCACAGAAGGCAGGAGAGCACAAGGTGACATATGAAATATTTAGCCGCATCGATATTGGGTACAATCTAGCAACGTGTAAAGATTACAGGCTTAGTGAGTAGCAGAGCAGACCTACACTCTCTGCACAACACCACAATCAAGTTAGAATGGACTATTATGAAACTTTCATATTTAGGCACTGTCCGAGCAGTTACAAAGTTTGTAAAAATACCTCCATTTAATAAAAATTGTTACTTTACAGTGTAAAACCTTCTTCAGTCTATGCAATGTGTGGTGTAGTTCAGATTAAAATTGTGCATCACACACATCTTTTAAGGTTTAACTTATCTAAAGTTTAAAAATGACAGAATCTTAACTTCAAATGATGTTATCAGGCACAGACCTCACTGGTCATTGTAAAGGAAAATTTATTTTTCTGCATTATATGTATATATTCCCATTTTTTATATTTGTGTATATTCCTATACTGATTTTGTATAACAAAGGATTCCAGTTAGGGACATCCACATGCACATTCTATACTCAAGCGTAGAATGACCCTTCACTCCCTGCTTATTAAACTAACATGAGTCCCTTTAGTTACTGGGTGGAAAACCAATTACCTGAAAAAGAAAATCCCAGTGAACACAAGCAAACTCAGTGTGAAGAATACTGGAGCACAAGCCCAATATTCCTGTGACATTATAGCGCTAACCACTGTGCCATTCTTTGACCACATTTCAGACACCTGCCAATTTCTGTGATTAGTTTGTCCTCCTTTTATTAGTTTTTATATTTTCTGAAGCAGCTCGGTTAACTTTTGGTCAAATTTGTATTAAAAGAATTTCAGATCTCTTCTTGCTAAATGTGAAGGTGGTCCTATTTACAATGCTCACATATTCAGTTCAGTAGCACACTCAACTGTATCTACCCATCAAGTTTAACAGAACAAAAAACTTTCTTAACTGAACAAGAAACATGTTGGTTATAACATTAATTGATATAGGATATTTTCATACATGATAATAGGTTGAAGCTCTTCACAATAGTAATAGATAAATCAAGTGGGTTATAAAAAAGTGAAAAACTAAAGAATATTTATCATAGGGTTTTAAAAATAGTAAAGATATCTATGTAAAGTAACATCTATGTAAATGTCCAGTTTAATAAACAAATGCTATGTTCAGATAGCCATGCAGGAGAGGAAAACAAATAATCCAGCCAGAGAGGATAGATAGAAATGTATTTGTCCCCAGGGGGAAATTTAGCTATTTATAGGAGCTCTTTAAATAAAGTAAGATAGATGGACGCTATCCAGTGACCTGAGATGAAGACTGGACTCCTTTGGTACTGTGTTTTTTCAGAGAATCCTTGGGTACCGTTGGTTTACCTTTGTGTCAAATGAGCAGTTGCTCATGGATTCCCGAATGAGGCACATTACCTGCATTGTAAGAGAGTATCAAGTTACAGCACTACGCTGTGTGGCGCGATTCCCTAAGGATGATCCAGCTCACAGGATCCTTAGTGTTGGGGAGCCAAGTGGTTGGACCAGACCAAGGGGATGCCCATGTAACACCTGGCTGCAGCAGATAGAGGGTCATTTCTGGAGGGTGGGACTGGACCGCATGTCTGCCTGGGGGGTTGCCAAACAGCATCCTGAGCTGTTTCATTGTGTGGTGGGTGCGGCAACATGCTGTACCGGTGCATGCTCCCCAACCTGATCTGACCTGACCTGACCTGACCTGACCGAAAGATAGATAGATAGACACACACTTTGGTCTGAACACACACCAGAATGACAATAAAGCAAGAAATTACTTGGCTCTGACAGTGACAGTGAGGCATCATGCAGGTATATTGCCAGTGGCATAAAGGGCAGTGTTTCTGCCAGACGTCTGCTGAATAATTTGTTAGTTGAAAGTACTCAATGTCAATGTGGGAGAGAGAGAATGTGCAGCTTGTTCATAAAGACAATTAGTTTTGTTTTAATCCTCTCCTTCACTACTACCACCAGGGGTTCCAGAGTGCATCCTGTAACTGAGCTTGCCTTTTTAATTAGCTTGTTCATTCAGTGCACGTCTCTTGAAGTGATGTTACCAATCTAGAAAGTCTCACTGGCCATCACAGAGTTGTAAAAGATGTGAAGGATGTCACTTCCCAAATTAAAGGAGCTCAGTCTGCTAAGAAAAAAGAGCCTGCTCTGCCCTTTCTTACATAGTTCCTCTGTGTTGCAAGACCAGTTCAGCTTATCATTAATGTTGACCCCCAAGTACTTGTAGGAGTGGACCACCTCTACATTCACTTCAATACTCTGCCTGATCCCCAAAATCAATTCACCCCATAAGTACAGAATTGTCTCAGAATTTCTGCAAGTAACATAACCTGGTGTAATATTTGTAGTCAGAGATGCATTGAGTGACGAGAAAAGGAGATGGGATGCGGGAGAAGATAAACCTCTAGAGGTCAACAAGACAAACATTTATTTATTACAATATAGATAGTTTTGTGTAGTCAATAAACATGATTTAATTTGCTATGCATGTCATGCTTTTCAGAAATAGTGACTTCTGTGGTCTCAGTTCTGCTGCCCCACAGTCCTACAGTCTTGGATCTGATTCCTGTCTATTGGACTGACTCTATGGAGTTTGCATACTCTCCTCATGTTCTTCTGGAATTTCTCCCACATCCCAAAGATGAGCACAATAGGTGATTAACAGGTGGGTATATGAGTGTACTTTACATTGGACATGCACTTTGCGCAGGTTCCCACCTGTCCATCTCCCTGCAATGTTAAAATTGGTGAGTGATTTAGAAAACGGATGCACAGATTGTTATGCATTATACCTGAGTGTTTGCTGGAAAGTCACCCTAAACTCACTACATTTAACTACACAAAATGTACACTACATGCAGTTTACATTTTTCCTGACATTCCTTTATTTCCTACTGTTTGAATTTAAGTTTCAGTCAAAGTTGCAGTTCAGGGGTCTCATATATAATCCATTGCTTAGATTCCACACTAAAATTTTGCTTATTCTTAAAAGGCAAAAATGGCATACTCACTAAAAAATCGGATTTATAAACTATCCGTATGCCAATTGTCTTGCCAAATTACTTTATAAATCTCAAATCAAAACTATACGAGTGTGCACATGACAGTAACCATGCATGACTTAAAAATGCCTTTTTTGAATTTTCATGATCTTATTACCATATAAATTTAGACATGTTCCTGAGTGACATCTTTACTACAAGCCAAGAGAGAACACAGAAAATGAAACTTCATGTGAATGTGAACTTGAGGTATTACTGACAGAAATGGAGACCCACACAAACTTTCTTTTTGCTGGTGTCACAGGGGGATATTTCTTGTACACTGGGTGGTTCCATTTCTCTCTTGGGCAAAGGAACATATAAATATTACATTTTAAACACAGTAGATGAAGAGGCAATAAGCACCCATTGTTGGGACTGGTGTGAGTAGTTAAAAGGTAAATTTCCTAGCTAATCCTGTTACTTATTATTGTCATGGCTGTCTATAGGATGAACGTATTTGCTGTCTTGCAAAAGAATCACCGCTTTGAAGTTTTCACTCATTAAATATACAAACAATACAAAACTGTGATAAAAGAACTGCTCCTTCCTTGGAAAATGTTTGTATTTACCTGACTTGGAAATGTCTGAGAATATTGGTTTCTAATCAGCATATGCGTACTCATTGATAGTTGGTAGCAATACACTTTGTTAACCTGTTATTACACTATTTGTTAAACCCAGGAAATTTGGATGTGCCATTGTTTAATCCATCTTCCTGATGATCTAGGCAGGGACTGAAGGACATTTAAACTTCTGGGTAGGAGAAGACAGTAGAGAGGGACAGTCCACTGAGAATGCTGTGGACACTTGCACAGAGCACAGGGATTTGTGGGCAGACAAGGGTACGTGGCTGGTATGACGTGAGGCACAAGGACGGCAACACTTACCTCCAGGGAGGAAGAGACAGCACCACAAGAAGACGGTTGTGGGACCAGCGAGAGAAGAAAGCCGCATGAACGGACCAAGCAAAAATGGCGGATGAGAAGTGAGGCGTGCCAAGGCCGCAGCAACTCAAGGAGCCCAGAGTGGAAAAAAGAACAACGAACAGACGCTGATGGGGATTCCACGATTTGACAAAACTTCTGTTGGGAAACGAATGTCCAGTGAACAGAGTGCATCCGTGGACAGTTGGACAATTAATTGTTGGGATAACACAGTGCGTAAACTGGACTCTGCACCACTAAAGGTTGTGTCCTCCAATTCTTGTTTTTAATGGACTTTTAGAGTATGGATTGTGTGCTTTCCTTTTAAAAAAGGGAATTTTGTTCCTGATATTGTTACATTGTTTTATATTTGTTTATCTTTTTAATGTACTTTATATTGTCTTGTGTAACAGACGTCGCTGTTGCTTTTCCTGAAATTACTGTTGTGTCTTTCATTGTGTGTTTACTCACCGCCCAATTTAAAGAAACCTGTGTGTTATTATAGTTAAATTTCAAGAGTTCCCACTCTCTTAATAAAACAGAGTGGCGTAGTCGGATATTTTAACAGTGTCTAGATTAGATTACCTGGAAGTGTGACCAGACACCTGTCACACTGGTCTCACAAATAGAAAAAAAAAACAGATTGGAGAGAGCAATAGCAATATTCCATCATGCACTGCTGAGACCACCACCATTGCCATAGGACCCACGTGACGTGTGTTGACTGACAAGGTGCAGCAGACCCAAAGGAAACAAAGTATGAATTGACGCATGCTGTACGCACAAAACTGAGATATTAAAACATTCTTATTGAACTAGTTAAAAAATAATATCATTTTGGCAAGCTTCACATTTGATACATAACAAATGTCTTTGAATTGCAATTGCGTTAATGTCCTGAGGGACATTGTCTGAGTTATCCATGCGATCATCTTCACCTCACTCAGGTGGCAAAGGCACTCCATGTTTCTAGGCTATGTTGTCCATTGCTGCTCAAGCAAACCTTTGTGGTGCTGTACAGCAGTGTGCCATCCGGCAAGTCCAGACACCACCATCTACCTAACTTATCATCGATTGTGTGTGGGAATGTCTTTCATTATATCTCCTGTTTTCCGGTGTTTGTGGGTTGGTGAATGGTGTGAGGTGTACCTACTATCACCTGAAAGGAAAGATTATACAAGTTGTACTATGTGTTGTAAGACATAACTGGCAATGGCAGTGTTGGCTCATTTGGAGGATATCGCCAATCGCAGACTACACAATGAATGAGTTTTCAGGGATTATGATGATTTTTTGGCTCATAATGACGACTGGCTTATAAACTGATAAAGTCTTCCCGGAGCCGTCCTTTTGGAGTTGTGTGATGAATTGAAGCCTACATTGCAGAGACCATCATGCACAAATCACACAACCACTGTTCTGTTACAGGTTTTAACAACTGTAGGGTATTTGGCAACAGATGCTTTTCAGTGTGAACCGGCTGACAGGTCAGGAATCTTGCTGTCATCCCTCAGCCATGTCATGCCATCTGTATGGGATGATATAATGAAATGCTACCCAGGTACATTTAATTTCCTTATGTTCAGTGTGAGCAAGCCAAAGTCAAAAGGTAATTTGCTTTGATTTCTGATTCATTTATTTTATGAAATAGTATTGTGGAAAGCAGACTTCACGGTCATGTTGTGTGAGATTGTTGGCCTCTTCGTAAGGTTGCAATTGACAATTATGTTTTATAACACACAGCACATCTGTTTTTTTAAAAATGAGATAGGCTTCATAGTAAGGCAATTTATATTAGGTATATACATTGTAAAAAAGAGAGAACAAGACACAGGTAAATAAAGGTTTAGGGATCCACCCCGTATATTGTAAGTAAGTAGTGAGTTGATACTCTGCGGAGCAATCCTCTTAAGAACGAGTCTTCATACGACTGACTCCGGAGCAGTGATGGTGGGCTTTTATAGTTCCTGAGGAGGAAGAGGAGGGTCATTGGGATGAGGCGGAAGTGAGGTCATTCAAGGGCATGGTCTTTAGGTGGAAGGGGAAGTAGTTCATGACTTGCTGTTCCTAAATCTGCAGGGGTGGGAGAAAAGGCATTAGAAGACTTATACACCCCCTGACCTGGCATTTCACTCTCAGTTAGTCCTCCTGACTGCCTCCCATGTGCACGTGTGTGACAACATCAAGACATTATTACCAACATTGAAGACGCCTCTACTGAGATAACATGTATCAGTTAACTGTGATATAAGTAGTTCAAGAACATTGAGATGTGACTGACACATCATTGAAATGCACAATGAAATGAGATTTTCTGTTCATTTCATTGACCTGCCGCCTGGAGTTGCTAAAATGCAAACACCAAAAGAGTATGCATAGGACTTATGGATAGTTGAAACTTTCCTCATCTTTATACCAATTTCCATGCCAAGTTTGTATTTTATAAATCCTGATTTTTGTGTAAGAAGTGACGTACACATAAGCAAAGCATGTTTAATTCATGAGGGCCCATGTCTAGAACTGCAGTTAAAATCTGCCATTTTAGGCAAATGCTTTTACTTTTCTTTTTTTGTTTCTTTTAAGATTTTTTAAAACTTAAAAGAAAATTAATTTTGTTATTGTGTTCCAGCTGTTTCCTCTCCTTTTCTGGGTTTTTATAACTTAAAAGCTTTTACCTCTTTTTGTTTGGACTATACAGGCCAAAAGCCTACTTCTTGAGTTTAGGGTAAGTTCACCTTCCCTGGAAGGCCTAGCTGGCATGTCTTTGTCCCATGACTTTTGTTACTGAGCTGACACAGTCTGCCTTAGAGTGGATGCATTGTTAGATAGGATGGATCTGATTTTTACATGTCTTTATTCCAAGTTGTCAACATTAACTTGTGGAATGAACATTTTTAGAAAATGACTATGACAGTTGAAATTTGGACCCAAACCAGAGAATTAGGCAAAAACATACACCTGTGAAACACACAGACAGTGACAAGTTATGGAATAAAAGTCTGGTCCCTTGAGCTGCACAGCAACATTACTAAAGACTGCTCTAGAGCACCACATAGAAATTTTCCTTCTATTTTTTTCTATCTATTTTTCAGTCATTCAGTTTTTTTCCAACCTGCTTAGTACTGTTAGGGTCCTACGGGTTGCTGGAGCCTATCCCAGGCAGCACAGGGCACAAGGCAATAACAAACCCTGGATGGGGTACCAGTTTATCACAGGGCGATTACACATACACACATACACACACATACACACACACACAAACACACACATGCACACACCCAAACCACAAACTAGGGCCAATTCAGTATCATCAGTCCAACCTAACCTGCATGTGTTTGGACTGTGGGAGGAAACCAGAGCACCCCGAGGAAACCCATACACTCATGGGGAGAACATGCAAACTCCACTCGGGGAGCACCTGGGATGTGAACCCTTGTCTTCTTACTGCATGACAGCAGCACTGACACCGTGCCGCTGTTTATCCATTTTGTGATCTGCTAATTCCCATATAGATTTCTGGGCAGAGGTAATCTATTTAGTTAGTCTCAAGCATTGGGCAGATCTCAAGTTCATCACAGGACAAAACGAAAACCCACACTAACTCATACTGGGGCAATTTAAAGTCACTAATTGGCCTACAATTTTCAGAAACATTGGAGACTACAGTACCAGTAGAAAAAGTCATGCAGATACAGAAAAAACATGCAGATTTAACATGGAGGTGTACCTGGTGTTCAAAACCAGTACCTTGGTGCTGTGAGACAGCAGAGCCAACTCCTCCTCCAGAGTACCAAAAGAATACTAAAGCAATAGCACCCTCTGGTGTTCAATAATATTAATTTCATAGGCAGGTACCTAAATCAGCTGCTTCTTTAAATAAAGCCAAATGTATGACTTTTCACTTTTTAAAATGTGTTTTCTTTTAAGTCTCTCATACTCCTCTCACTCTAGAGCCAAATACTGTTTTATGAGAAGGTTGATTTCATCATTATAAAAAATATCTACTTTCATCTAAGGGACATCATTCACAACTTTATCATCTGGTATCTAAACTCCAAGTATTTTCCTG
Organism: Polypterus bichir lapradei; assembly: GCA_026402145.1. NCBI lineage: Eukaryota > Metazoa > Chordata > Cladistia > Polypteriformes > Polypteridae > Polypterus > Polypterus bichir. Next base: position 41,509,304 of record JANRMT010062796.1, read on the forward strand.
AGTTTGCTGCTGCCACACAGTCTGTGAGAAAGTCTTCCACTTCAGTTCTGATTTTTCTTGTTCATGGTAGCATTTCCTTTCATGAAGTCACTCACAGTGTCTCATTTACCTCTTCATCTTTTCTTTTGAACAAAGACACTTTATTTGCTCATTATATGAAATTGCTTTGTTGTATCACATAGTTGTATGAATGCATGACTGCTGTAACTTGGTAGCTACTTGGTCAGGTCCTGATTTTTTCCTGCTGTCATTTGTTGCAAAAACTCTTTTCATCTTCCTGTAGAAGAACTGTTTTGGCTACTACACCTTTATGTATTTTTAAATTGAGGATACTCAAATGGTCATTTACACACAAAGTGGCACAGAATAAGCAGCAACCATCTCTTTACTTCTTAAACAAATTTTGTTCTTTTTATCACCAGATCACTTCAGTAACACCATCTGGCTCCAAATCTTCTCTCCAGGAATACTGTTTTCTTCACATCACAAGCACAAAAGTTAAAAAAATTTAAGGTGACTGTGCTCAAAAGGTAGAATGACTCTTCTAAAAGCAAACTCTGCATTTTTATAGCACTGCATCATTTTACAAACTATAACACGGATATTCATCCATGTTTTGTTCTGTGCATGAATTGGTGTAACCACACGCAAACATGGCTTTTCTACAAAAATTCCATTCATGGGATCAATACATTGGTTTCTTAGGGTTTTATGTGCTATTATTGCCTCCTTAAAGGACAATGTTGGTGTTTTTCAAGTCAAATTTATTTCTTCATAACTGTAGCATATATTAATTTGTGACATGAAATTGTATTCTAAAGTGTAAATTTAAAAAAAAGCCTAGCCTGCTCTTGCACATTAAAATAGAGGCGATAGATAGGACTTCTATCACAGGGGGGACGACATCAAACACTGCAAAGGTAATTACAAAGTTTATAACTGATCACAACTTATCAGACCCCTGGAGGTTTTTAAACCCAAACTCAAGAACATATTCTTTCTACTCACCAGTACATCATTGCTACTCAAAAATTGATTATTTCTTTATAGATAATAATTTTTTGCCTACAATTAAATCTTGCAAAAAGAATGCTGTTATTTCCGACCATGAATCTCTGATCTTGGAGCTAAAGTCACTATGCCCCACACACTCACCTCGCAGATGGCTTCTCAACCCGCTTCTATTAGCAGATGAGAATTGTACAGAATTTATATCCAAACAAATCAGTTTCTTCCTAGACACAAATACATCCTCAGATATTTCTGCAGGGATACTCTGGGAAACTCTTAAGGCCTTCTTAAGAGGACAGATTATCTCATATCTTTCCCACAGAAATGAATTAGAAACCAAGAAAGCATCAGAGCTAAAAAGCGAAATTACTAGAATAGATAAAGAACATTCCAGGCTTCCAAGCGAGGCTCTACATAGGAAACGGCAGGCTCTGCATTGAGAACTCAACCTCTTGACAGCTAAAGAAACTGAACAACTAATTTATAAATCCAGACATCATTACTATGAACACGGAGAGAAAGCTAATAAGCTTTTAGCTCAACAAATCCACAAGCAAGAAGTCCGCAACGAAATCCCAGTAATCACCAACACGAATGGAGACAAAATCATCGACCATAAAAATATAATGCACTCATTTAGAGACTACTATAAATCCTTATATTCTACTGAGTTTAAAGAAGACAGCACACAATCTAATACAGTACATTTCTGGATACATTACAGATACCAAAAATAGATAATTATAGTGCGGAAAAACTGGATAAACCTCTGGTGTTATCAGTATTACTTGATGCTATAAAGTCACTTCAAGGCGGGAAAGCAGCAGGCCCTGATGGCTAACCTGTAGAATTTTATAAGAAATTCTCCGCTCAGCTAGCTCCCCTCCTATTAGCAACATTTACAGAAGCTAGAGACAATCAAGCTCTTCCTCAAACTTTTCACCAAGCATTAATCACCATTTTTCCTAAACAAAATAAGGACTTATTACGATGTGCATCATACAGACCAATTTCACTTTTGAATAATGACGTTAACATACTCTCAAAAATCATAGCTAGAAGGATGGAGACAGTGCTCCCTTTGGTAATATCACAGGATCAAACTGGATTTATCTAGGGTCGACACTTATCTTCAAATCTTCGACGCCTGTTTAATGTAATATATTCGCCAACTAAGTCAAACACCCCAGAAATATTATTATAATTGGAAGCAGAAAAAGCATTCGACATGATTGAATGGAAATACCTTTTTACTACATTGGAGAAATTTGGGTTTGGTCCAAACATTTGTGCATGGACCAAACTACTGTATACCCATCCAGAAGCTCCAATTTGTACCAACAACATTTGTTCAGACTACTTTAAACTAGAATGTGGTACCAGACAAGGATGCCCCTTGTCACCGCTGCTGTTTGCAATTGCCATTGAACCACTGGCAGTTCACTGTTGTAATACAGATCAGATAAAGAGGATTACCAGAGAAGGACTGGAACAGAAAATTTCTATATATGTAGATGATATGGTAATGTATATATCAGACCCACAAAATACTGTGCCAGCAGTCTTAACAGCACTCACAGAATTTCAAAAGATCTCTGGTCTCAGATTTAATTTGAATAAAAATGTACTCTTTCCAGTGAATTCTCAAGCATATAATATTAGATTAGATACTCTACCTTTTATCATTGCAAAACAGTTTAAATACCTAGGGGTAAACATCACAAGTAAACATAAAACTCTTTATCAACAAAATTTCGCCGTCTGCATGGAAAAAATTAAGCAAGACTTGCATAGATGATCAACCCTTCATCTCACTCTAGCTGGAAGAATTAACATTGTTAAGATGAATATTCTTCCTAAGCTTCTTTTTTTATTTCAAAACATTCCAATATACATCAATAAATCATTTTTTAAGCAATTAGATTCAACAATAACCTAATTTATTTGGAACTCAAAACATCCACGTATCCAAAGAGCGACCCTACAAAGACCAAAGGCAGAAGGCGGCATGGCTCTACCTAACTTTCAGTTTTATTACTTGACAGCAAACATACAAGCTATAAAAACCTGGACACAAATAGATGAACATACACAGGCCTGGTCCGTAATAGAAGTAAAATCCTGCAGTACTTCTTTAAATTCCCTGCTTTGTGACCCAATAAATGCAAGTTATTGGCAATATACTGATAGCCCAATTGTGCTTCACTCACTCAGAAAATGGAACCAATGTAGAAAGCATTTTAAGATGGAGAAGCTTTTATCTGTGGCACCTCTGCAAGAGAACCACCTCTTTCAACCTTCGCAAACATATGCAGTTTTTAATATCTGGAAAAAATTGGGATTAAGTTGCTTAGATATCTTTATATAGACAACATCTTTGCATCCTATGAACAATTACATTCCAAATTTAACATTCCAGCTACACATTTCTTTTACTATCTTCAAATTAAGAACTTTGTTAAACAGAACCTGCCCAATTTTCCTCATCTTCCACCCTCGTCCATGCTGGAAAAAGTATTTCTCAATTTCAAGGACTCAGACACCATCTCTGCAATATAAAAAATTATTTTACAATCCTTCCCTTACAAAGATCCAAGAGGACACTGGGAAAAAGATCTCTTAATCAATATATCAGAAAAGGAGTGGAAAGTAGCAATGCAGAGAATTCACTCGAGCTCCATATGCGCAAAGCATACAAATATTCAACTCAAAATTATATATCGAGCACATCTGTCTCACCTAAAACTCTCCAAAATGTTTCCTGGGCAAGATCCAACCTGCAAACACTGCCATCAAGTCCCAGCCTCACTGGGTCACATGTTCTGGGCCTGCACCAAATTAACATCATTTTGGACCAAAATTTTTAATTACCTTTCAGACAGCCTTGGTGTCACAATCGCTCCTAAACCATTAACAGCTGTGTTTGGTGTTCTTCCAGATGGGTTTAAAGTGGAGAAGGACAAACAAACTGTGATTGCATTCACTACACTTCTGGCACGCAGCCTTATTTTGCTAAACTGGAAGAATCCTAACTCTCCTCTTTTAAGTCAGTGGGAAACCGATGTTTCATACTATTTGAAATTGGAAAAAATCAAATACTCAGTTAGAGGATCTGTACAGATTTTTTTTCAAAACATGGCAGGATCTAATCAATAATATTTTAGAATAAGCTCTTAAAGCACAGAGGAAGCAATTATTTCTGCATTTCTTTTTCTTCTCCATTCATCTCTATTGGCTTATCAAACTTATCAATTTAGGTATATTTACAAGCCTTAAGATTTACCCCATTGGCCATGCTCTTTCTCTCAGGGGTGGGGGGTCGACTTGTTCTCAATCCTACTTTTTGTAAAAATTGATTGATTTGTATGGAATGATTTCAATAAAATTAATAAGAAAGGTAAAAAAAAAATAAATAAAAAAATAAAATAGAGGCGAAGAGCTCTGGATTGCAAATGTAAAAACAAAAGCCTTAAACTTGCCAAATACGTCTATTTTTCATGCCAAGAGTGTATTCAAGTATTAACCCACACAAATTACAAAACACGGTATCCATGTTAGTAAGGAAAAAAAAAACATTTTTATTAGATTCAGCAATTTAGACGAGCTTTGCAGTTCACCTCACAACTCATCTTTCTCTGCAGCAACAATTCAGCTGCAGGAGTGTAGCTTCCAATAGTGTATACTTTTCAACTTAATATCCCATCTCCAAACTATGATTTTACAAAATAACACAATTATTTTTTGAGTGAGGCGGTATTCAGTATGTGTGCCAACATTAGGGGTATGCCCTGGGTAAAGCAAACAGGAAACATGAGTTAGACAGTTCCCAAGCACACAAAGTCCCTAAAATACTCAAAATAATGCCCCCTTTAGCTACTAATGAAAAGGATCATGTAGAATCTTTATATATAAAAATATTTATTGTTACAAAAATGCTCTGTGGCAAAAATAAGTTCTGAAGAGAACAAATGGCATCGAAGGCAATGCCTTCAAGAGACAATCCCAAAAGCAAAGTCCCAAAACAAAATCTAAGAGGTGAATTTAAAAAACTAGAACACAGGTTCAAATTTCCAAAAATTCACAAAAAACCCTCACCACGACCACGGGTGCATTTATAATGAACTGCAAAGGATTATGGGTTTTCCCTGCCTTTGTAGGACTGAGAGCAGCACCTTGACTGTGATGAACAGGTGGACCTGCCTCTTAAAGGACCACCCACGAAACACATGGAACATAAGGAAAGAAACACAGATACATGAACTAAATGACAACATTAACATAAGCTAAGGAATGAAAAAATGAACAAAACAAGCATAAAAATTGCATTTGAACCACAGCCAGGGGAGGAACACTAGCTGAAATACAGCACTTACTTCAAGAAAATAATACCAGTAATCAATAATAAAACCGCTTATTTCCAGTTTATTTTTGTTGTCACAAGCGTGCCTCAGAAACATGGAAGTCACTTTTTCTTAAATCAAAACCTTTGCTACTTAGATAGTAGATGCATTTGATATGTTTTTCTGCTTTTCTTTTCATGTATGGATTCTGGTACCTTTCACTTACATTTTAAAGTACAAGAGCAGGAGGAAGAGGAGGAGGTTGGGAGTATGCACTGATATACAACACATTGCCGCACCCACCACACGACAAATCACCCAGATTGGGACCCTAGTGCACCCGTGCCACACGTGACACCCCAGCACCATACTGGAACAGTGTGACAGGTTTTTTATAGTGTCTGGAGTGCCAGCAACATCCAAGTCTTCCCTGTAAATTGGAGGACCTGTTTGCAGGGCTGGATGCAGATTAACATCATACCCACAAGAGCAGGCTCTGTATTTTTTAAAAGTTATGAAAAATGCTTCACTTTAAAACACAGTTCTATGTGGAAAACTGGTAAATGCCATTATTGTAAAGAAATAACTTTGACTTGAAAAATACCAAACTTTTCCTTTAATGTCTACATGTGCTCATCCAAGATGGGTTCTCAGTTTTGTCCTGTTTATTTCCACTAAGGCGGTGGCAGTTACAGATTGAGTGCTCAGTACACCTTGTGTAAAATAAGCACAGTTGTTGGTTAGACTAGTGTGGGCTGTTCTGGGGAGAAGGGGGAGACATTGGGGTTAATGAAGCATGCGTTTTTGGAAGACAAATTACCTTTTTATTTTAAAACCAAAAATTAACAAAAACATTTTAGACAAAATACTACTGATACTAATAGCAATAGTAGTTGACAACAATAATACTCAGTGCAAACGTATCTGACAATACAGGCAATGAAAACAGTGACATTGTGCTAACCTGCAAAACAGCCAATTGATTAAACTATAAAAATAACCTTAGAGAAATATCAAATCATTATAATATGCGGATAATACAGAGATGAGGCTGTCTTTAAAGTAGTGTAGATCAATTTAAGCTCATTCACTTTATGCCACTTTGTTTCTAGATAAGCTAAGCAACGTTTAGTTTTCCTTGCATATTTTTTTTTACTTCTACAGTTATGAGGATCGTTTAATTGACCTGAAGCAACTTGAAGTAGAAAAAGAAGTGACTTGGTGAAGCAAAGGTTCACACAAGTAGCTGAGTATGCACTCCCTGCCACACGCATGGCTCTCTCAGTATTTGTTATGTTCTGATCATGCAGTGGATAAACAGTAACAGTGACAATATGCTGCTTTCTGACAATGCAAATTATATTTACAACAATGTAACTTGAAAATAATGAAAGAAAGTGATCTTAAGAACAGTGTTACCTATGTATTCAATTATTTAATACATAAAAGAGGAAAATAAACCTACACAATCCTAAAGTATATGAAATAACTGGTGTTCTCCCAGACCATATCAATTAGTTTCTGCTGATAATCACTTCTTTAAACAGATACAGGAACATGTACTCTAAGGCTACTGCCACACTACAATGCTTTTATTTTAAAATAGTAGGTAAAAAAAAAACAAAACTTTTCAACACTAGCGTTTTCACTTTGTCTAGAAGGGATTGAAGGGATGGTAATGCTGCCAGGCACAGGATTTATCACAAAACTATAGTGACCTTTATATTATTTGCCTTTTGTGCATGTATGCAGCATTCAAACTGTACAAACACAATGTAGATGCTTACAGGTAAGCAACACAACATGGAATGCAACTCTTCTATGTCCGCTCTGTTTTTCTTCTGTGAAGGGTGACCAGTCCTGGATTGAGACATTGTAATCACTGGGGTAGCAGACGCCCCCACAGCCCATGCGAGGTGGGGGGTGTTCTCCCGACTGAAAGGGTCCCATCACCAGAATTCTCGAAGTCAGTCACAAAAATATATTTAATTTTTGCAAAAAGAAAAACTACATTTTAGGGTAGACTAAACAGTGAAAAACTAGAATGCTGGGGTGTGTGACGTTTAAACAAACAAACGGGCGAATGGGTGAATATCTGCCTAAATTATCAAGTAGACAACAAAGAGATCCATCACGTTATAAAAAAAGTGCTGCCCAAATCAAGAAAGTGTCACATAATGCGATTGCCAAACTCTCAAATAATACATCTATCTATGCTTAAAGCATCCGTGCCTGAGGCCACTGCGGAAATGCTGCGCGTGTCATAACCAGAGCAGACTACTGTACATTAAGCGAATCAAGCATCACGGCAAGCATGACAGAAAGCACTTCTACTACATGTTTAATTTAGAATGCATTTGTTAGAATAATTTCTGACTTCAGCGGAGAGACAAACGAGTTTGAAATACAGGCGTACACCCAGATAGTGTTTTTCTAGAGACTGACGGAAAAAAGGGTTACGTACAGCTAGGAAACATCGTGTGGTAAGACAGTAGGACTTTGAAAACTACACTTGCTATTATTTTGGAAGAATTAAATGGATAGGACTGTCAAGATTTGTTGGGCTGAATGGTCTTCTCGTTTAGATTGTTCAAATACAACTGTCAAGGATTTCTGATGATCCACGACTAGTCTGGTTTCGCATGTGTTTAGGTTTTTTTTGTATACACTTGCACTGCAGATATTGTTCAATTAACATATAAAATTCAGTCTCAAATGTCTTGATTTGGTATCCATTTAATCTGTTGAATTATTGTTGTTTTTGTTTCAGTGCAGCTACAACCTTTCAATCAACCACCACTTACTGTACAACCTTGCTTTTGATATGTGAAACCAAATAAAGGATCCATTCAAACTGTAGCTCAAGTCCCATTTTTTCCGATCATTTGTGACACAGATTTGATTTTTTAGGGAAGTATGATTAGCAAAAATCTCATGGAATCAAAACTTTTCCTAAAGTATTTACTATACATTGCTCGAGTAACATCTGTTTTGCATCTAAACCGTCCACATCGCATTCCCACCAGTCCTGTCTCCTGTCCTTTGGGCCACACTTGTTTCTATGTACAGAACACTGGCAGAGTAAATTCATTCAAGCCAACAGGTCCGATCTTTCGTTTCTTGATTCACTTCTTTACCATCACGAGCTGACAAATTTGCATATGTACTGCGCTGAAAAGATGTGAAGCAGAGCAGCAACCAACATTTTCCTAGATTGAATAGTCTATCAAAACGGTTTTATTCAATTTTTGGTTGCAGTGCACAATCAGGACAGACAGATTCGGATCAGTCGCAAAAATAAATAAATAAATAAATAAATAAATAAATAAATAAATAAATAAAAATTTCACAACAGAGTAGGTAGTGTTTAGTTAGTGTGGACCCGGGGTGCCCAATGCGTCGATCGCGATCGACCGGTAGATCGCAAAGGTAGTGCAGGTAGATCGCGTTGCATTCAAAAAAAAATCTTTTAAACGTTAGTCTATCATATATCCTCCCTATGGCATTTGCCCCTTGATTGACATACAGGGCGGTCAGTCTGAAATCTCCTTTCTTCTCACACACTGGTCATCCCGCATGCACGATCAAACGCGCAAGCTACTGCAAAACTCCGGCTATCTAAGTGATCTAGTTAGCCTTCCAATTTATATCGACTAAAGAAAAGATTTGAAAAAAATGTTTGGGGAGGGTATGGGCTGGATGTGGAATTGGAAGAGGATTTTTTTCTCACAATGTCACAATCGAAGTGCGTTTGTCTGATCTGTCAATCTATCATTGCTATTCCAAAGAAGGAAAATGTGGAAAGGCACTTTCGAACTGTTCATAAAAACTACGAATCCGACATCCTTCCAAAATGCGATCTGAGAAAGAGAAAGGAGAGGGAACTAAAATCGCAGTTAATCGGACAGCCGTCATTTTTCACTCGGCTGAATTCAAAAGCTCCTTGACTGCATTATTCGGCTCTACTTATTTATGCGAGTCAGCCTTTTCCCACATGAAGATTATTAAATCCAAATACTGTAGTGACCATAAATGTATTGACTTGTTATTGTGCCATAAAGGTTATTCAGTTATGCAAGGTAGGACAACATATGTTTTATGTATAAAGTATACTCAGTATATATATATACTAGCAAAATACCCGCGCTTCGCAGCGGCGAAGTACTGCATTAAAATTTTTATTAAGAAGAAAATTTAACCTTTTTAAACTGAGGGAAAAATTGCCAATAATTATTTGTTAAGGATCTCTTTGTATACCATGTTGTCAATTCGGCCTTCCGGTTGTAACATGACCAAGCTGTGCGCTGAGCTTACTCTTGAGCATGCAACTTACAGTTGGCCATGTGAACAGTAATCTTGTCTCAAATCTCACAGCTTGGATTGCTGCTGTCATAATCAGTTTGAGGTTCATGGTTTGTTTCAATTACGACAGTATTTGCAGGACTTGTGTTGAAGAGACATTGGGCATCTTTCAAGCGTTGTAAGCTTAAAACCGGTTTCATCGATAACTTCACATCCAGCTTTTGAGAGTTTAAACATTTATAAACATCAAAGTGTCCACTACTGAAATCGTCACCTGTGAATGTAAGATGTTTAAGAGGCATTGGCGGTTGTCGAAAGGTGTAAAATATTTGGCCATTTCGGTACACTTGAAAGCACCAACCGAACAATTCAGCGGCAGCCATCAACTCACATGCAGAACCATAGGTGAAGGGCTTAAGCATTTCACTCTTCTAGTGCTCCTGTGTAGTATAATTATCTCCTGTACCGTCATCAGTCCACACCTTGAACCTGTCCCAGTCATTCAATACATAAGACACAATGTTC
>JANRMT010062796.1:41521816-41532683 GCA_026402145.1 Polypterus bichir lapradei
GTAGGTAGATCATTTCGACCTGGTCATTTTAAAAGTAGCTCGCAAGCCGAAAAAGTGTGGGCACCCCTGGTGTGGACGAAGACTTGAAAGACTCGAGCTTTTTTTAAGATAAGGGGCACGAATGGCTTTCGAAAGGAATCAAGATTTGGAGGTTTAAAATGCTGTGGAAGAAAGGCAATGAATGTTTTCATTTTTAAACAAATGTGTAGTAATGTGGATGGGGCATAATGTGGATTATATAACAACATCCATACAAACACTGATAGCTAATGATAATTGAATTGATTTATAAAAATCGAATTTGCAGCAATTTCAAAGTTCACAAAAAATGCTTATAATTTTATACTAATAAATTACATATAGGTTTACAAATGTGTTTTATTACACAGTTTTGAGAACAATTAGTATATCTTTCACTGTTAGATGAAAATTGTATTAGACCTTACATTACATTTTAGAGTTAAAGGTCTGTGTTGAAATTCTTTCAGGACTGACCGTGAGCCGGTGGGGCGCAGTGCCTCTTCATTCCAGACCAAGCAGTTAATTGTAAACTCAGTGTTGGCCAACAATTCTATTTGATTGAGAGAAATTCTGAAGACACTTCTTTGATGTTGTTTCTAACATTCAAGTGTAAGTGTAAGCATTTCAACTTTGGACAGGATTCTTAGAAAGCACTCTGTAAATATGAAGCAAATCTATAGAGTACAATTTCAAAGAAATTCTGACTAGAACAAGGAATTATGGCATGTCCATAATTAATTGTCTACATTTAATTGGTATAAACCTTTACATGAAGGATCATTGTTTTACACTATAGTTTCCATACAGCATATTATGTAAGCAAGTTAGTAACCACTGGAAGCTACTCATTTACAGAGAGTGTTTGAGTTGGATTCCAGTAATGTTCAGCATAAATACAGTATGTAGTCATTGATAAAGCTAAATTTAATCTCACCAAACAAAGATAGAAGAACATAATTGGACTTCATGCCCTAATTGAAGCTCCAGTGCAGAGTTTTGGTAATATGGCAATGTGTGCTGAGGTCCCCACTCATAATGCTGTACTTAGACAATACAACACAGCCCATCTTCTCATTTTTCTGGAGAGTATGTACAACATTCTTATTTCTTCCTACCTAAACTTCTAACACTAAGAAACACACTACAACAGCAACAACAACATTTATTTATATAGCACATTTTCATACAAAAAGTAGCTCAAAGTGCTTTACATAATGAAGAAAAGAAAAATAAAAGACAAAATAATAAATTAAAATAAGACAACATTAGTTAACATAGAAAAGGAGTAAGGTCCGATGGCCAGGGTGGACAGAAAAAACAGAAAAAAAACTCCAGACGGCTGGAGAAAAAAATAAAATCTGCAGGGGTTCCAGGCCACGGGACCACCCAGTCCCCTCTGGGCATTCTACCTAACATAAATGAAACAGTTCTCTTTGTAGTTAGGGTTCTCATGGAGTCACTTGATGTTGATGGTCATACAGACTTCTGGCTTTTAATCCATCTATCATTGTTGGAACATCACGGTGCTTTGAGTAGATGGTGGTGGCGCAAGCCGCCACCTAAAGGACACCGGAAAAGGAAACAGAAGAGAGGGTAGGGGTTAGTACAAATTTTAGAGCCACCATGAACAGTTATTTCAGTAGTTAGTATCAGGATTTTAATTACAGTGAAGTTATGAGAAGGCCATGTTAAAGTAATGTAAAGTACTATTATAGAGTAAAATGTAAGTTTCCATCATGCAGCAGACATTCTGGTTTCAGAACTACCCAGTCATCTCCATGTTGTTATTCTGCCATATCTCTTTTTTCTGAATCCTACTGAAGAATTTGCAGGTGTACGATCACAGTTTTCAGCAGTAAAACTCACTTCTTCAACCAATGGAGAATGGTTGGCATTAGAATAGATGATTGCCAGGGTTGGATAAGGCATGCATAGATGTTCTTAGTGTTGGCTTGAGAGAATATAGCATGCAATGTTGATGAAATTCTGTGGCTATAGAGGCAAGAATGGGAGGATCAGAATTATTTTATGTTAGAAAGGAAAAGATTACAGGTATCCCCACTGAGGGGAAACTCAATCTTTGTACAGTGTGTAAAACATGGTTTGTTACCCACATTCATTTAGTAAGTGATTTTTGTGGTTTTGAAGTCAGTATTTCATTTTGCTTACAATACACATATATGAGGATTTTAACAATGTGTGTGCAGTTTTGAGAAACATGTTAAAGCATTTGAGAAGCAGAGGTGCTGTTTCCAGAAATATGTTTCAGCAGTTGTGGAAAACTTTAAAACATGGTAGGGATATTGTCAGGATTTTTCAGTCATTTTGGAATCTTCTGTAATTTCCTACAAATGAAATGTCTAATTACAACTAGTTTCAAATCGTCATATTAACCCTTACTACCTCAATAGAAATTATCATCATAAGGTACCATTTTTCTGTACAAGTCAAGTCATTGTAATGCAGTATAGTGTTGTAGTGACTAATAAATGTGATATCCTCTCTACAGTCAAAAGCCTTAATTAAATAAGACCATATACAGTACTCAACTGTCATCACCGTAAGTGGCGAAGCAGCTATTTCAGGGCTCTTACTGACCTCTAGTGGACAGACAGCATAAGAACAGGCAACATTTTCATAACACATACAGAACTGTTGATTCAGTTGCCCAGTATCAGTGTGAGTGTGTGCATGAGCAAGTGGTGCCTGTAATGGTGTTTAATGCTGACTGCACAGACATCATCCTCTTTGAATTTAAACTTAGTGAGTGGGTATCGGAAATGAATGAATGGGCAACAAACACAAATCTTACATTCTGCACTTATCACAAAGCTATTCATACAAATACCATTAATAAGCAAAATCACATAAAATACAGAAAATACGGTTTTTACCTAATTAAATTATTTTCATTTATTTAAATAATTAGATAATTATTATTTATTTATTGTAAATAACAGTTTAATTGGTATTTAACCCAGGATTGATTCCTGCTTTACACTTGGTGCAGTCAGGGTGGGCTCTGGCATCTTGTGATGCTGTGTTGGAATAAATGATTACAGAAGAATAATTTCTATAAAACTACACATATTGCATTATATTTTAAACATCTGTAATGTTTTGCATTTTATAAATAAGTTTATTATTTATCAAAAATAGTATTAGTTTGTGTATAGAATGATCAGTCTGCTTAATTTAGAAAAGCTAATGAATAATTAATGATAACATTTGCCATTAATAGTATTGCATTTTCATATTATGTACTGTGCTGAAGCATTAGGCAATCCCCCCCCCCCCAATAAAAAAACACTTTTTAAAATTAGTTTCTGTGAAGTGTTTATTTGCATGTGAAAGCAATATATAACATTAGATAACATTAGATTAAACACAAATAAGCATTGACACAATAAAATGTAACAAGGACTTGTATGTATTGCTATCTCATGAGATGATTAAAACACAGCAGGTTTGGTTCCCAAAACTCTCCCTGAGGCACTCTGACCAATTTCTTTATTCGTTTAACTCTACAACAGCACACTTGATTTACATTTACGTGGTACCGATTAAATAAATACTGGAGATAATTAAGTAGACGTTTGGAAATTTGCTAAGCCAACATAATTTGATGGCTCGAAAAATTGTAACCTTGTATCAGAAAGGCTATAGTCAGTGAGAAATAGTAACCAAACCAGAAAAATAGTCTAATTTAATGCTTGAAGAAATGGAAATAAGGTACCTTCACCATTTTATGAAATGTTACTTGGTAGCAGTACCTTATCATGATAACAAATCAGTCCAGCACAATACCAATAACTAATAAAGCACATCCTTCCTCCTTCTTCCTTTGTGTCTCCTCTGCGTCATCCAGCTTCCTCCCAACTCTGACTCCCTGCATGAGACTCCATCTTTTATGTTGGACCCAGGAGCACGTCCGGTGTCATAGCATTGCATGACGGAAACATTTCCAGGTCATAAGGAAACTCCCTGAAATAGGCAAGGTCTGTTCTTCACAGCTTCTCCCTGCTGCACTCAAGGATCCTGACAGGGTCACCTTTCCATACTTCAATTCCCAGGCAACCCTGCAGGTGTCCAGACTGGGCTCCAGCTGGGCGAGCCCTGCCACCACTCATGCTGTGGAATGAACTGTTTAAAATATCCATTTGTCCTTCGTCCATCAATTATCTGGGCATCTGAACTGGGACAGAAACTGAAGAAGTCATCCTTGACCCCAGTTGGAATGCCCATCCATACAATCTGGCACCATGCAGGGCACAACAGCCAGTCCCACGAGGGGTGATTCTGATCAATTGTCGGGTGTACCGGATCACATGTCCTTCTCCTGTAGAGTTGATAAACCCCTGGGTTAGTTAATATCTCCAGCTGCAGATAACAAACCCCAGCCTGAGAGTGTGTAAATTGGGGCTCCCTGTCAATAAGTGACTTGTTCCCAAACACCTGCACAGAAAAACTGCCTCCAACGTAATCCTAAACCCTGACATTCAAAGCACTGCCTTTTAGATATTCCTTCTCTTTTTACAGTTTTTCACAAACATTTAAACACATTTCCAGAAAGTGTGGCTCAATTTCTCAAAACTCTAAACACAAACTGAAAAGAGTTAACTAAATTGTCAAAACTCCAAATATCTCTTGCAAAATGAAACACAGGACACAGAACCATTTGCTCCCTCCTTAAAACTGATTCGTTCCCCGTAAACAACACACACAACTGTTATATGTTTATGTCTTACAGAGCATCAAATTTTCACTGATGTGATAAATTCAAAACACTATCATCAAAAGTGTTCATGTATGTTTTGGCTTCTTGAGGCCATGTTACATATTCAAATACATACCAGTGTTTGGAAATAAGTTTACTTTTTCTCATTTTGGTGAAGTGTAGGGCTTTTTGTCCCAAAATAGCATTTACAGTATTACAGGTATATTGAACACAAATGTTACCTATTTTACATAGTATGCAGTAAAGCTCAGCAATTATCACCTATGTAATGTAAGTACAATGAGAACTACAACAAAGAAAATCAGAGCACAGATACAAAAGTTAACAAAAGAAATATTTATTCATTACTGCAGGACATAGTAATCAGCTGAACCAACAAAAACAATTGCAAAATGCAATGAAACAGATCACTCTGCATCCTCCCTCTGATCCTGGTCAGGCTAGGGGACATAATCTACATCAACTGCAATGTTCTCCCTGGCCAAGCAGTGGGGGCAAAAAATGCCTGGCATAGCAGATCCATACCTGGCATTCATCGGTGTAGATGTCATCACTTGCCTCCTCTGTTGACTGGAGTAGTGCCACATGCTCATGGGGTCTACGTCCCTACACTTTCCACCACCATGCTGAAAACAATTCCTCTATTCAATTTAGAAATGGGGAGTATGGTGGAAGGCACAGTACTACAAAATGTGTGTTGTTGGCGAACCAGTCATGGACCAGAGTACCCAGTGGAAACTTATATTATTCCAAATGACAACAAGGATGGGCTGCTCTGGTTCCTATTCCTGTAGGAGGATGAGGATATTTTTGAGTTTGTCGTGGAATGTTAGAAAATGTTATAGGGACCAAGTTGTGCATGGTGATTCAGCTCACATGATGACATTTCCATCTCTCTGCCCAGGGACATTGACAATGACCTGGTTGCCATTGATGTTCCTCCCCCGCTTCCTGATCTTCGGCAGGTTGAACCCTGGCTCATCAATGAAGATATATTCATAGGGAACAGCACTGGCTTCAAGTTTAAGCACTCTCTGAAAAAGGGGAAATGAGCATATCTGTCAAAATGCTGAGGTACACAGTGACATGTCTATACAGAGTACTCAGGGGATGCTGTACTCACATGCACAAATTGGTATTGTTGCTCTCTGTGCTCAAATGGAACACGATATACCCATTTCATTCTCAGCTGGTGTTGATTCAAGACATGGTCGATTGTGGACAGGCTGACCTGGTCAATGTTTGTGAAATGGATGTTGTCTTGCAATACTTTATCTCTTATTTCCCTCAGGGTGATGGCATTATTTTCCAAAACCATGTTGATTATGGTGGTCTATTGCTTTTCTGTGAACCTCTGCAACCTTTCACTGGCTGTTTTTCTGTTCTGTGAAAAGTAGATACACACTTTATAGGATACACATTTTACTGTATAGCTACGTAAATGTAAGACAAAGCAGTACATTATTGAGTACATTTCTGTGAGCACTGTAGATATCCATAGAAACCATAAAGGTATGGTATACTGTAAGGTTTTTCCCAATTGCTTAAACACATTTCACTGAAAGTGCCCTCATACCCTCTAAGGCTTAAACACAATATCATAGCATCTCACTCATATGTGCAAATCACAGACTTACAGCGCAAAAGCAAACAGTCAACTCAAAATCATTCACTCTTTCACTTAAAGCAAATATTTGACTCAGATGACACACATAAGTGAGCGATAATGATCACACACATAATGACCACAAAACACAACAAGGACCAATTCAGAGCACTAATATAAAAACTTGATACAACCAGTAACCATATATTTCAGACATACTGTATCAAGGTTTCCATTGATAGTACTCAGCGTACAATAATGAAAGTGTACAGATACACCAAGACCAAGACCAAGTTTAAATTTTATTTTTTCTCAAATGCTATGCTCCAAATGCAACAGTAAGTAAACTCATGCACAACAAAAGAAAAAGAAAAAATGTATACATGCTGTAAAACTAAAATAAAAAAGTTCCAGTAAATAAAAGAAGTGCATAAATGACAAAACTGTAAGAAAATGCACGTGAAGCTGATGAATAATGTCTGCCAAATACTGTACATTACAGACGTTATTCATCAGCATCATGTCTCCGGGCTGGGTCAGGCCACAAAGCCTCATCCACATCAAACAAGATCTTTGCTCTTCTAAGGCAGTGAGGGAAATATGCTCAGCTCTGTCTCATCCAGGCTTGGATGGACTCTAAAGTGATATCCCCATAGGCTTCTGCCATGGCTCACAGAAGATTCCCCACCATGCCAAGAATTATTCTTCTGTGAGGTTGAGGAATGGGAAATTTGCTAGTAAGAACATATTAGAAAACCTAGAATGAACCCTGAACAAATTACATATGGCTGCATCTCAGTAAAAACGGACATTGTCCCTAAATAAAATGTATTGTGACAACTTTGCTCTTCCAGCCTCATTTTGTTGTCATTGCTCAAAATTCTCAAAAGGGTGATCTAGGAAATTCAACAGATGTGCTGTGTTGCAAGTCCCTGGATGGCATGGTGGTGGAGAATCCTCATGATTGCACGCATGGTCATATTGTCTCACCTCTGCCCAGGGATTTCCACAATGGCACACTGCTTAATAATGTTGATGCCCCTTCTCTTTCTTTTAGTGAGGTTAAATCCAGCCTCATCTACAAAGATGTATTTATATGAAGTGTCAAAGGCATCAAGCTCAAAAATTCTTTACAATGAAACTTTATCATACAACTTTAAGCAGTAAGCTATATGTAGTATTATAACATTCTGCTGTAATGAGAATATCATGGGCTGCCACTTGGTTTTCAAGTTACGGACACGCACATATAGAAGCGTGTCATGAGCAAGAGGCGGCTATGCAGTGTTCGCAACGGACATGGCCATCCACCGTGCATAAGATACCATATTGACATTGGCGGGCAAAGGGGCCACCAATTCTTTCTCTGCCCAGGGCTGCCAAGAGCCTAGAGCCGCCCCTGCGAAGGCTACAGTACTGGCTGGGCTGCTGAGACTGGCCACTGGGCAGAACTGACCATCACGAGTAGTAATAGCCTGCATATTTTCACATTTTTTTGCTCTAGTTTTATGTAATTTTGTGCTAGTATTGTAACGAACAGTTAGTGCAGACTACAGCTGAAGATCTGAAGTGGACGCGAGAAGTTGGTGAGTTGTTTATTAACATATTTTTGTGATTTTGAGTTTGCAAAATTAGTGTAGGTCAGGTGGCTTTTTGCATATCGGCTTATTTTACAATATAAACTTTGAAGTAAACTTAAAACTTAGTAAAGTAAAATTAGATTTTTGGAGGATTTGTTTTCCAACTTGAATTACTGAGCAATGAATTCAGTGAGCTTTTTTGTGATTTCAGTTCACAGGAACAGGACTTTGCACTGTTCTCTTACAACGTTGAGAATGCGCCTGAGAATATCCAAATAGAATTGATTGAACTGCAGTCAGATTCTATTCTGAAGGCAAAATACAATGACGTTGGTGTGCCAGGCTTGTATGCTTACCTGCCACCCTCATATGTGCAGATCCGCAAGTTGCCATCGAGAGTACTGTCTATGTTCGGAAGCACTTACCTTTGTGAGCAATGGTTTTTGTTAATGAAAGCTACGAAAACCCCACATCGCTCAAGACTTACTGTCGAGCACCTTTCATCCCTCATAAAAGTTGCAGCTGCACAAGATTTCAAGCCTGATATTGATGAACTGGTTACTAACAAGAGATGCCAAGTGTCAGGACAAAAGAAATAGATCTCACACTGTAAGCTCCTATATAAGCAATGAATATAATATAATGAATATTGGTCTCGTCTGTTGCGAGAGATGGACGTCTGAAGCGGAGCTTCGCTAGCAACGGTGTTATTTTTTTATACTATTGCGTATTATCCTGAAATATCCTGTATTTATCCAACCTGAGGGGCACTACTACAGTATATGCAAGCATATATAAACATGGCCAACAAG
Organism: Polypterus bichir lapradei; assembly: GCA_026402145.1. Classification (NCBI taxonomy): domain Eukaryota; kingdom Metazoa; phylum Chordata; class Cladistia; order Polypteriformes; family Polypteridae; genus Polypterus; species Polypterus bichir. Next base: position 41,530,574 of record JANRMT010062796.1, read on the forward strand.
AAAGGGGGTCCGAAAGAAACGAAACCTAAAGCTACATCCAAACTAAGATCGGCAAGCCCAAGTTCAAGGTTCGGCCTTTCAGAGACTGACCTGGATCAGATAGGCGAAAGCCCAGACTCCTCGGGACCACGCTCCGCCACATCGTCTCCGGCTGAGAGTGAAATGGGGAGCAAATGTACGAGCATGAGTGAAGCAGGTCTCGATAGCTCGCCGATTGGAGAAGATCACCTGAAACTGGAAATGGCCTTGCAGTGCGTGGTTTCAACTACTCCACGCGAGCAGGGAACACCAACTACAATAGAGCCTGCCGCCTCACCTACGGTGCACGAAAGCAGAATTGATCTGTCTGAACTGAAGGTGATGATTGCTGAGCACATGCAAGAGATAAAGGTGCTGAAGAAAAAGCAACAACTGTCAGCTCCGAATGCAAAAAACTCGGAGACAGACTTGCTGCTTTGGAAGATGGAAGCAGAAGGAGTAATATCAGAATTGAAGGTCTGCCTGAGAATCGAGAAAGTCCAAACCCGGTGAAATTTGCAGCCGAACTATTATCTAAAATAATTGGAGAGGACTTTAAAGCAGATTCTGAGATAGCAGCAGCTTATCATGTGCGCAGATCAAATACCGTTAGACCTAGATCTTTTATTATTCGCTTTGAGAGATTATTATTTAAGATAGAGGTGATGGCACTCCTCAGACACAAGCAAGAGATTATATATGAAAATAACCACATTCGTATCTTCCCTGATTTCTCTCCAGTAACAGCTACTAAACGCACAGCCTTCTACAACATTAAACAGCGGTTACGGCAAGCCAATATCAAATACAGCCTCTTGTATCCTGCCAAACTGAAAGTGGAATTGCATGGTCAATTCTATGTCTTCGCTAGCAAGGAAGAAGCAGAAAAGGAATTAAGAAAGCTGATCCCAGCACTATTCTGAAACATAATAGTGAGTCACAGCCGTTCTTGATATGGCAAGGATAAATAATCTACTGTCTGATCTATTTGTTAAGATACGGGTTTTTATCATTATATATCCTCATTATTACTCATTATTACTCGGACGCTATCTGTTTATGTTTTAATTACAGTTATAGACGTTTGTGCTTAATTCCTTTTTTTTTTATCTAATTATTTTTTCTCTACCCTAAACGAGACTGTTCAACATCATACCCTTGGTTTATTGTTATTGCTATTATTGTATTAAGACGTATTATGCTTATTCTGGACCACTTTCTAACACCATTCCCTGGGTTTATTATCCGGGTGTATTTTCTTAATACATTAAGATTGCTGAAGATTATATATATTTTAAGTTCATAGCTTGTTAATGATTACATTTTAGGCATATAGTATTTAGACTATATTGGTAATAGATATCTCTATTTTTTAATCCTAAAATGCCACTGCGTGGGGGCTTGTTTTGCTTTGGACGTGCTCTGTCTCTGGGTATGTCAGAGGACCGGGACTGTGTGAAGTGGGGTCTAGACTCACGTGGGGAGGCAAAATGGGAGGGTGGGGGGTTAAGGGGGGGAGAGAAAGAGAGCAGGCTATATCTATACCTAATCTATCCTTTTAATCTTTATAATTATAATTACCAACGTAATAATAGGCTGCATGGCAATAACTCATGGGGAAATAAGAAGTTAAGGCTGAAGCTGTCTCACTTCCAGTTAAGACTATAAAATGACATCAAAAATTCAGAATCAATGTCTCCATGATGGGACAGTTAACTTTGTGAGCTGGAATGTTAAAGGCCTGAATCACAAATTAAAGAGAAAGAAAGTAGTCTCTCACCTAACAGGTTTAAACGCTAAAATAGTATTTTTACAGGAGACCCACTTACTAAGCAAGGATCAGTTCCGGCTGCAAAAGGACTGGACAGGCCAAATGTTCCATTCTAGCTTTACAAAGAAGACTAGAGGTATGGGAATTCTCATACATAGAACAGTCTCATTTGTAGCATCCGATGTAGTATTGGATCCTGAAGGGAGATATGTGATGGTCATGGGAGACTTATCTAACTGTAAAATGATTTTGATAAATGCTTATGCACCTAATGTTGATGATAAGGAATTTATACAAAATTTATTTGCATCCATTCCCAAT
>JANRMT010062796.1:41539201-41554988 GCA_026402145.1 Polypterus bichir lapradei
ATGAAACAGTCCTCTTTGTATTTAGGGTTCTCACGGAAGGATTTGATGATGATGGTCACGTAGACTTCTGGCTTTTAGTCCATCAATGTTGGAGCATCATGATGCTTTGAGTAGGTGGTGGTGATGCAGGCCGCCACCACGAAGAAACCGGAAAAAGAAACAGAAGAGAGAGTAGGGGTCAGTACGGATTTTAGAGCCACTATGAATAGTTATTATAATGAACTGAACATACAGAGTATCAGGATTAAGTTAAAGTGAAGTTATGAGAAGGCCATGTTAAAATAATGTATTTTCAGCAGTGTTTTAAAGTGCTCTACTGTATTACCCTGGCGATCCTGGTCAGCATGTTAAGCACTGTCCATCAGCATACAATGAGGACATATTTGCATCATTGGTAGAGGGCTGCACTGTCCCAGGCAAATCTTCCTATGCAGGAGGGTAGAGTAGTTGACAATAAGAGTAGTGACTTCCAAAGTGGACATTTTTTTTTATACAGCCTATAGTATGTTGGGGCCACAGAGAAATAGAAATGTCATGTTGATCAGTTTCTGTCTTGGCAGAAACAGATGAATCATCAAAAGCCAAATGATGCATAGAAGGTAATGTCACCCATCATTTTTACACTTTGACCCACTATTCAAACTGCTGTGAACATCTATACCATCCATCCATTATTCAACCCACTATATCCTAACCTACAGGGTCATGGGGGGTCTGCTGGAGCCTCCTCCCAAAAAGAAAACCAACAACACACTTGTAGTGCTGCTTGTGATGATGCTCCAGAAACTTACAAATCACCTAATGGCCTGAGAAAGCCATGCAGTAGACTTGTCCTGTTTGTGTGAGCAAGCCTCCAGATTGGATGACATTGTAAAGGAACAGATGGCTGTCCATAGGTGTATTAACCTGCTTTGTTACTGATAGAATAATTCCCTGAACTAGCATGAGGCCTGGGATAGTCTACTACATACATCTAGTTTAGTTATTTATGAAATAAATTGTAATGTGTTTTTTATGTTTCTGTAAAATGGGAGAAAATGTTATATACTGAATTAGACAAACCTAATTTTGAAATGTCCTAGGGATGCTAGGTACTGAAAAATGGAGTGCATGAACTATGGAATTCATATGGTGATTCATGTCCTAAGATAAAAAGTACAGATCAGGCAATGTCGCAAAAGATAATCTTGTGCACACACGCAAGGAGGTTCTGCATATGTGTGGTGTAAATCTGGCATGGCACACAGATCAAGTAGCAAGAAGACTTTTTCCAAAAATCTGGAAGTGATGCATTAACAGGTAAACCTGCTTTTTGTTAGTTAGCCAGCAATAAATCATGTCTATTCCACATCCAAAAATCGATTTAGTGATGTAAGAAGTATTATTGAAAAGCACAATAGCAAAAGCATCAAAATGGGCAAAGGCTGTACTTTTTCATGGAGAAAATTCTTTGTAACTTCCTATGTAATTTTGTTGTATTTCTTATGCCAATATGTTAACAATTCCATCTAAACTGTTTTTTTTTTATATTTAGCATTAGCTCACTTGACAGATGTCAGTATATAGTAATATGAAACAAACAAGATAAATTAGCAGCAGTCTTATAAATTAACCGTCTTTAATCTATATTTACCTACAGCGCTTTTATCTTCATATTATTTCAAAAGTTATTTTATGTTTTGTTGTATAAGAGTTATTAAGTTCCTACCAAGAAATACAGAAACATACAGCATTAGATCTGAAATAAACTTACATTTACATTTATTTGCTTGGCAGACACTTTTATCCAAAGTGACTTATAAAAGAGGTAAACATAATCAAGTAACTTTAGGTTAGGGCCTGTTTGTTCAGCAAGTATAATAGAACAGGTAACAAAAGTTGATTGCCACACATGTAAACATGTAATAACTAATAATTTACATTCATAGATTACAATCAATATAGCAACTAAACTTAAACAATAAATTAACCAACAATATAAACAGTTGTGACCACCAGGGGACACATCAATGCTCCGTTACCAAATACAACTCACCCACAGATAGGTTCCTGTCCAATTAAATAATGACTTATTATGAACAGTACCTTTTCAAGCATTTATTCAACAATATAATAGGTTAAATATAAAACCAACAGTTTCCGTCTTCTTCCTGTCCTTCTTTGCAAGCATCATCCACTCCCACACACAACTCTGGATCACTTGTATGAGGCTGAGTGGCTCCTTTTATGTGGGACCCAGAAGTACTTCCAGTACCACAATATTGCACCCTGAAAGCACTCCCAGGCCATTTGGAACTGCATCAAGTAGGAAGATTATCTTCATGCAGTGCACCCCTGGCAGCACCTGAGGACCCCAACAGAGTCGTCCTCCTGCAATACAATTCCCGGGCATCACTATGGATGTCCAAGTTGGGAGCCAGACAGAGAAATTTTGCCACCTATCGTACAGGGGGATGAATTTCTTATAATATCCAACCTCCCTCAGTCCCCCAGCTGAGTTATGCCACCACTCTTGTGATCCTGAGAGAAGCATTTGAGTTTCAAAAGTTGTTCGAGTTAAAAAGGCATCAGCATTAAAATGGCACACAGACTCTATCGTCAGCTTTGAAATGCCTACTTTAAAGCATATGTGTGGCCATGGCATATAAGAAAATGTGATACTTTGTCTCTTTTGATGACTCGAATCAGGTAAAAAAACATAAAGTTTTATTGTTTAAATATAAACATAGAGGAATACTACAGAATCTCTTGTTTCACAATTCTAACATTGTTTTGGATTGTTAACCGGGGCCGGCTCTATGCTGGGGCAAGAGGGGGCAATGCCCCCTTAAACAAACACCCTGCCCCCTTAAATCAAACTTTTAGAAGTTGAGAAAGAAAATAATAATTACCCACAAACTGAATATAGACAAGATTTACTACAGTAGCTGAAAAATCCACTGGAAAAGGCACAAATGAGCTGATAGGTTTCACCTCTCGTTCGCTCTTTCCCTCCGTGCTCTGTTTGTGCGCAGCTCACACAGAACTCGGCAGAGATCCCCCACTCACCCTCCACCGGCTAAACATCCAATCGCTGTTAGTATGCAAATGACCCGGTGTCAGGTTTCTAAGTAGGCAGGGCAGAGGAAAATGAGCTGCGCAACAGCGGGAGGTTTTGAGGAAGCAGCAAATCTCTGTTGTCAAAATCATAGCGATTTGTGAGATAATTAACAACAACTAAAAAATACATCTATATTTGTACAGTCAATGGGGGAATAGTCCATTGTTCTTCTCACAATTTCAGTCAGGTAGAGAAGTGTTTCTTTCTCGATCTCACAAGCACCACTATGAGCCTGTCTGCTTCACAGAGCCGACTAGAGGACCTGTGTCTGTCTGTCAGACCCCGATACAAAGCCCCGTCCCAGCTTTCAACTCTGCACTCAACAGTTTTCTCGTTTCATATACTGACGTAATCACAGCGATTTTACTAAAGCTTATTCACTTTCCACCACAGCTTCCAGCAACTCACAAAGGGAAAGTTAATGCTGTGAGATGCAGCCTTTCTTCCAAGCTTTTAAAAAGTGTGGTGCTGCTCTGCCTGTACCAATAGCATTAGCAGTGATGCTGCTGCTGGTACATCAGAGACAGCAGCTAGCATGTCTACTCCTGTAGCATCAACAGGCATTGCTTCTCCTGTACCTCTGCCAACAATTGCTGCCCCAAAGCAACCCGCTCAGCTACCCAGTGACTTAAATGGCAATACACCATCCCAGCCAATACTAGGTAGTTACCCCAAACGTGTATTTGGTGGTACAACATTAAGACCATTCAATCCTGCTTGGTACCGCACACAACCATGGCTGGAGTACTCTGTTGTGCGGGACGCATGTTTCTGTTTCCCATCTCGGAAATATGGCAGCACTGTTAATGAGAGGGATGTAGTTTTTATCTTAACTGGTTTTAACAACTGGAAAACAGCACTTGATCGAGACAAGGTGCTACAGAGGCATGTGTCCAGCCACAACCATGTGCATGCTTCAACCATCTGGACTGAGCATAAAAGCAGAGAGGCCACAGGGGGGACTGTGGCTTCAATGTTGGTTGGTAAAACACAACTTGAGAAAAACCATTACTATGTCAAGAGTATTGGTAGTGCTATAAGGTTTCTGTGTGTAAATGAGTTGGGGCTCCATGGGACTGCAGAAACCTTGAGACATGATGCAGCGGGTAATGATGATGACATTGCTTCAGGTATTTTTCTAAAGCTGATTGAATATAACTTAGAGAAGGATGAGAAGCTAGCAAGCATTGCTAAGGGTATCCCAAAAAAATGCAAAATACACATCTAAGGATATCCAAAATGAAATTATCCAAACACTGGCTGACATGGTGCTTGGAGAGTTCCGGAAAAAATATGAAAGTGCTGATTCTGTAGGGTTTTGCCTCAGGAGTGATGGGACCAGGGATAGGTGCAATGTGGAAAATTTGTCTTTGATAATACGGTTTGTCAGAAATTCCATGCCAGAGGAGCATCTTATTGGGTTGCTTGACTTGCAACAACTTGATGCAGAGTACATCATCTCTGAGATCCTGTTACACCTTTCTGATGCTGGCTACAGTGCTGACAGTATACTGAGCTAGTGTTATGATGGGGCTTCTGTGATGAGTGGGGTTAGATGTGGGGTACAAGCTCTGCTCCAAAACAGGCTTGACAGATATGTCCCATACATCCACTGCTACAACCACCAACTGCACTTAGTGGTTGTGCATGCCATGCAGAGTGAGCCGTGTGCAAAAAGATTTTTTAGCCTAGATCTAGTTCACTGTACAACTTTTTTCACCACCACTATGTGCTCAATAAACACGATGCACCTTGTCTAAAAAAGGCTGCTTAAGATCAGATAGACAAGCCACTATGAGGTGACAAGGCGCACTGTGGACAATCAAGAATAACTCCTTAGTATCCTATCTGAGATGACAGAGGATGATGATGCTGCAGTTGACCTGTGCACCGAGGCATCAAGCCTGCTATGCCAAATTAAGAGGCATCACTTTTTTGAGATTGGAAAGTTCCCATTGCGGGTGCTTGGTGTCTTAAAACCAGCAAATGCTATTCTACAGTCTCAGTCAGTTGATCTGTGCAGTGCTTCTGAGGTTGTTAGTGCAGCACTGGACTCCTTAAAAAACATCCGTGAGGATGACTGTTGGGGAGTGTCATCTCCTGCTGAGGATGAGTCACATCCAACAAAGAGAAGGAGAACATGTAGCAAACACCGGGGTCAAAGTGTTGTGCTCTCAGCTGTGGGCCATACACACTCTTGTGACCCTACCATTTCCACCCATCAGTCTCTGAAAAGATCCCTGCGCAACATCCTTGACAGGGCCATTTCAGAAATGGAAACTAGATTTTCACACAAGAATATTGACCTGATGAGAGCCATATCTAGTCTTGCACCCAAATATAATGCATTTCTAGATCCCACCCTGTTGCACCCTCTGGCTGTGATGGCTGGCACTGTAGCAGATGTTGTAAGTCTGAAAAATGAAGTTCTTGTGGCAAAACAGATGCTGCTCAAAAAATGTCCAAAGGAAACAGACCTGTCCAGTGTGTGTAAACTCCTGCAGGAGTACAAGGAAGCCTTTCCTGAGTTGCATAAATTGTATGTAACAGCCCTGGTAATTGGTGTGTCTTCAGCATCGTGTGAGAGTTCCTTCTCCACTTTGTCACAGGTCCTAACCCCTTATCGTCCAACCATGTTACATAAAAGAAAGAGGAATTTGGTGATCTTGGCCCATGAGAAGTCCATAACAAATAACTGGGATATGGATGAATTTGGAAGAGTTTTTGCAAAGGGAAACAGGAGACTGTTGTTGTAGAGTGGATTGAGGAGAAAGGAGAGTGGAGCTGTTCAGTTGAAAACAGAGAGTTCAGTTGCTTGTGTAACTGATTGCAATCCGCCTTTCCCTGCGTTGTGTTTCCCTACATAGGGTTAAAACACAAGCTTTTATTTTCATCTTCCAGAAAATCTTTTTAAAACAAAAGGAAAAAATAGACACACCGCCACATAAGCGTCTTCTCCCTTCTGCCTATTAAATGATAAATTAAATCGATTATAAATTATTAACACAAAGTAAATGAAATAAAAATCGGGGAAAACAACCTAAGGAGAAATGAAACCACAACCTACCCCCAAAGTGAGCCAAAAACGTGGAGCATGCAGGATGTGAGGTGTGACGCTAATTAACACCCATACTACAACAGATTATATTGTTGGTATATTATTAACTATTTACAGGGAACAACTCTTTTTGAGAAGTTCATAACTAAAAAAAAATTATAAATAACATTTTATACTTTGCTACACTTGCAAAACAAACAAGCTTAAAACAGGACTAAAAGACAAAAAAAGAAGAAAAAAGTTCAAATGTTTTGTTCTAAATCTGTTGTGTTCTACAAATGAATTTGAGAATTGTAGGAAAAGGCATGGTGAATTGTTTTGTTTTTAATTACTATGCCAACCCTTTTTAGTTTTGTAAATATTGGCTATATTGAGAGGTCTTACTTTATTTACTTTATTTTGCAAATTTGTTTGAGAATTAGGCCATCCAATTAAGATGAATTTTATGTTGTTGGTTGCAAAGATCTGGATGGATATTTTATTTTATTCTTTATGTTATTTTATTTTTTTTTATTCTATTTTTCAAGACTTGGGCAGCACGGTGGCGCAGTGGTAGCGCTGCTGCCTCGCAGTTAGGAGACCTGGGTCTTCCCTGCGTGGAGTTTGCATGTTCTCCCCATGTCTGCATGGGTTTCCTCCCACAGTCCAAAGACATGCAGGTTAGGTGGATTGGCGATTCTACATTGGCCCTAGTGTGTGTGGGTGTGTGTCCTGCGGTAGGTTGGCACCCTGCCCAGGATTGGTTCCTGCCTTGTGCCCTGTGTTGGCTGGGTTTGGCTCCAGCAGACCCCCGTGACCCTGTTTTCGGATTCAGCGGGTTGGATAATGGATGGATGGATGGATTTTCAAGACTTGGTGAATTGATTTTTTTTTTTTTTATAACTTGGCCTACCCTTTTTAGTTTTGTTAATATTGGCAATAGTGAGAAGTGTTATTGTTGGGTTCGAATGTATTTGATATAGGCCAGCCAATTAAGGTAAATGTCATGTTTTTAGTTGTTATAATCTGATAAGGAATTTTTAGTTTATTTTTTGTTGTTTTATTTTTCAGTTTTCCTCCTGAGGGATTGCCACGTTATCGTGGTCAGGGGGTTTGCGTGCCTCAGTGACCCTAAGAGCTACACCAGCAGAAGCTTAGCCTTCAGGTGGGACACCCAAGTTGGACAGGTCTTAGGGTAGAGGCCTGACAAAGTTCAATCCAATTACATGACAAAAACAGTTATCCAGAGCCCCCCCCCCCCTTCCCACATCCGTCGCCACCATGTGCCCCCTTCACATTTCTGTCTGCCCCCTCATATATGCCTGTCTAGAATCGGCCCAGTTGTTAACAATGCTTTAAGGAAGAAAAAATACACAAGTTTGAAAAGGATGATTAGTGTGTGAAATGTAGATACATCACTTAAGCTCCTTGAGCACATCCTCAGTGATGTCATCAGGGATTTCAGGTCTATCAACATCAGACGCAACTTGCCTAGGTTACCTAGCCATGGTTGATCAGGTCATAAGCAGCCTATTGTGGCACTCCTTGTGTGATTTTGGGCTATACAAAAAAAAAAAGCTGTTGTTGTCATAACTTATTTATTGATTTATTATTATTATTATTATTCCTTCTCCCCATGGGCTTCCTCTCCTAAACCAGAGCCTTTCTGCTGCCTCTGTGATGTTCTTGATGGCTTTTCTTCTCATCTTTCCAGTGATGCCAAGTGTACTAAATGCTCTATAGAGTGATTGCCCTACAAAGTCCCTGCATCCATCCAGGATGGGTATACACCTTGCCTTCCAACCCTATTTACAGCAGTCCAGGACAAGGTTTTCCTACTTAGCCCTCTTCCTGTTGTGGACCTCCTCCAGTCTCTTCTCCCGTGAGACTGTCAGCTTCAAAAGAACAATGTTCTCTATTGTTTCTTAGCAAAAGAGGACGTCTGGTCTCATAGAGGTTGAGGTGATGTGTTGTGGAAATTCCAGTGACTTCTCCAAATCCACAGAACATTGCCAGTCCTGAGAAGTTGCCACAACTCTCACAGGCTTCTTGTTTCTTGCTCATGGTTGATGTCCACCTTTTATAAAATTGCACAGTTACAAATGCTCCTGTCATCTTTCAATCCATGACCTGCTCCTACCTCAGCCGGGCCCCTTTCTGTCTCATATCGGCTGCTCTTCTGGCTGTTTCCCATTTCACTGTTCTCAGCAGCACACTATGACATAACCAAGTCTCTGTTTGCAACATTGCCTCCTCAGCTTTCCATTTCCTCCCAGTCTTGACCAAAACCCCTTTGTGAGCTACCTTAGGGTCTATAGACTTACTGTAGGTCATAACCTTTCTTGCTCAAGCCACCTTAAACTCCTGCTCCAATGACTTTAATGCTTGGTGTCACTCCCATAGAGGGCAACACTACTGAAGCTTCTGGGCAATCCAAGCCATATCTTTAGAGTGTTGCTGTACCACTATTCCAAAAACTCTACAATGGAGATGAGCTCCTTGTAGACAAGCAGTGACCATAGTATTCTTGGCAAGATTTTGTGCTGGTACACCCATGCCTTAAACTATCTGGCAATCCCTGACTGGTCAATTGATTTCAACAAGCGCTTCAGGTCCTTGCAGGCCATCTGGACTGATGCCGTATCTCTAAGGATGTTATTGAACACCTTGAGAAGGCTCTTCACTGGCTGTTCTGAGATCGTCAGGATTTCTGTGCCCTCAATACTGAAACAGAACATGTCCATATCTATGACCTTGTCCTTTTTCTGCATCAGTTATCGATTTCAGTGATTTAAAGCTTATCCTTGCCCACTAAATAAGCTACTCTAGATCTTGCAGGATCTATCTGCATCCTGGTACTGACTCAGCAGTGACTGTAAAGTCATCCATAACATGACCTTGACTTTGAACGAGGGCCTGACACTCCCATTCCACAGACTTGGCAATCATGTTCATGGTCAAGGTGAAGAGGATCACAGAGATGGTACAAACTGTAATGATATCCACTTCCAGCCTATAGCATTGTGAAGTCATTGTTCCTGCTGAGATTTTCATGTGGAACCAGTTGTAATAGTCCATTATGAGATCTGGGACTTTGTCTGGGACTTGGTCTGGCACATGATGCTTCACCACGGTTGTCTCAACAATCTTGTGGGGAATGGAAACATAGGCATTTGCAAGATCAAGCCAGAGAACTGCCAAGTCTTCCTTGTTTTCCCCAGCATCTCTGATGAGCTGGGTTACCACTCCTGTGTACTTAAGACACTCCCAGAATACCTCCCTTCTGTATTGAGATGTCTATGTATCCATTGTTGCATAGGTAGTTGGCCAGTCTCTTTGATACAGTATTGAAGAAAGTTTATCATTCCATACACTGAAAGTAGATAATACTGAACTTGTCAATCGTGTTGGACTTCTCTTTCTTTGGGATTCAGATTCCCTCAGCAAATCTCTACTGTTCCACTGTTGGACCACCTTTTCTCTCCTCTTCCACAGCCACTAGTAGCAAGGGACGATACTTACAGACCTTATACAGGACTCCACTTTGTCCAGGTGCTAAACTGGATCTTGCTCTCTTAACAAAATTCTGTACTTGTTTCAGGAATAGCTCCCTACTATCAAAATCCTTGACTGGTGTTGGTGGATTTATCAGGATATTGCACTTCCCAGGTTCCTACTGCCTTTTTGGGTCACAATAGGTATTCTTCTTTACATGGAGGTTGATTTCCTCTTTGTACAAACCAGGTTTCTAGTTCACATTTGTACCACTAGTTGTTTGTTAAAGCCAGTTTATCTAAAAAGGATACCTGCTTTCTGGTTCTTTCTTTCCACCCTCTCCAAAGCAACTCAGCTCTGTGCAGGGTAATCAGCTTTCACCTCAAGATGGTCTGCATCTCAGGCAAAGTGTGTTGTTCCTGTTTGCCTCTCTGTACTGCTTCTTAAAGGATCTTAGCTCCTTGCTGATCCTGTGGATCTTTGTTGCTCTCTGGTTCATCACATATGATGTCCTGGCTACCATATTATCAACTACTAGCCATATGACATCTCAAAGACAGGGAATAGAATACATTTTAATACATTTGCCATCTCTTGCCCTACATGTACCTTCAGTCCTTGGTTTCCTCATGTGTCTGAACCTCGCTTGCTCAGCACTCCCTCTCTTGAACGTGTATAAATCATGCTTCTCAGACTGTTGTTATTTTTGATGGGCCTTGTTCGCCTCCTGTCTGCTTACATATTTTTTATCTTTGAAGGTGACTCTTAGCATACCTCTTACACCTTTACTCCTTCTCAAGTATTTCACACTCAAACTTTCTCTTTTGATTGCATCACCAAAGCTAAAATGACCAATCATACCAAAGCCAAACTGACCAATCAGATTGTTCTTAGGACCAGTCAAACACACAGACCCATCCATCCATCCATCCATTATCCAACCCACTATATTCTAACTATAGGGTCACGGGGGTCTGCTGGAGCCAATCCCAGCCAACACAGGGCGCAAGGCAGGAAACAAACCCTGGGCAGGGCGCCAGCCCACTGCAGACACACAGACCTTAATATTTTATTACATAGTAGATGCCACATCTTTCCACTGAAAAGCTGATGTTTTTATTGTCTGTAGTCTTTGGTTCTTGTCTCCCTTTGCTGTTGCATCTGGCACTCTGTCCACATTCCCATCTCGCAGAACTGTGACCACTTTACTTGAACCTTCACCGAAGATCTGCTAGGAGGCACTGGATATATCACATGGAGGTTCTGTGTTCTGTGGAGTTTTTCCAGGCATAATTTCCACTGTGTCACACCAAGTAAGGTACCTGTGCATTGTGACACTACCTCTCCTTCCAAGCACATCTTCTGGGTCTGATGGATATTTAGACTTTTGCAGTTCTTACATATCTTTCCACATCTGCATCTGGAAGGCTATAAAAAGCTATCTCAGAGGTTTAAACTGTCGGTTTCAACTGTAAGGAATGTAATCTGGAAATGGAAGGCCACAGGCACAGTTGCTGTTAAACTCAGGTCTGGCAGGTCAAGAAAAATACAGGAGCGGCATATGTGCAGGATTGTGAGAATGGTTACAGACAACCCACAGATCACCTCCAAAGACCTGCAAGAACATCTTGCTGCAGATGGTGTATTTGTACATCGTTCTACAATTCAGCGCAATTTGCACAAAGAACATCTGTATGGCAGGGTGATGAGAAAGAAGCCCTTTCTGCACTCACACCCCAAATAGAGTCACTTGTTATATGCAAATACTCATTTGCTGTGGGGCTGTGTGGCTAGTTCAGAGACTGGGGCCCTTGTTAAAGTCACAGGTCGGATGAATTCAACCCAATATCAACAATTCTTCAGGATAATGTTCAAGCATCAGTCACAAAGTTGAAGTTATGCAAGGGTTGAATACTTCTACAAGACAATGACCCAAAACACAGTTTGAAATCTACAAAGGCATTCATGCAGAGGGAGAAGTACAATGTTCTGGAATGGCCGTCACAGTCCCCTGACTTGAATATCATCAAAAATCTATGGAATAATTTGAAGCAGGCTGTCCATGCTTGGCAGCCATCAAATTTAACTGAACTGGAGAGATTATTTTATGGAAGAATGGTCAAAAATACCTCCATCCAGAATCTAGACACTCATCAAAAGCGTCTCTAGGAGGCGTCTAGAGGCTGTTATATTTGCAAAAGACTCAACTAAGTATGTATTGATGTAATATCTCTGTTGGGGTGCCCAAATTTATGCACCCGTGTAATTTTGTTATGATGCATATTGCATATTTTCTATTAATCCAATAAACTTAATGTCACTGCTGAAATACTACTGTTTCATTAAGGCATGTCATATATTAAAAGGAAGTTGCTACTTTGAAAGTTTAGCCAATGATAAACAAAAATCCAAAGAATTAAGAGGGCTTCCCAAACTTTTTCATATGACTGTATATTCTTCAGTTCTTAGATGAACTCCACAATGCCCTCATTCCTGAAAATGAAAGGGTGATTTTGAGAGCCAACATGTCACTTCATGTGATAATTTGGGACAATGTAAGTTTTCACCACTCCAACTGTGTGAGGAAATAGTTTGAAACCCATAAACAAATGATAATGGTGTTCCTGCCACCATATCCGCCATTCCTTAACACAACTGAAGAATTCTTCTCTGCTTGGAGGTGGAAGGTGTATAATTGACAGCCTCATAATCAGATTTCCCTACTGGAAGCAATGGATTCTGGCTGTGAGGACATCACACCTGAGGCTGGGTGTAGTATGAAAAAAGATTTTACCCTCTGTGTCTCAGAAAGGAAGACATCAGGTGTGATGTAAATACAATGATGCGGCCTGATAGATATGAGAGACAGGATGCCCCTTAAGACATTCCATATTTTGCACTTTATAGTATTTTTACATTTTTATATAAGTATATACATATACAGTATGTAGTGTGACTTTATTGTACTCTACAGTAGTTCGTGCTATGTTCTAAGTTTGTACATTTTTCTTTGTTTTCTGATGCATATAGTTTAACTTGCATCATTTTGCTTTTCTCAGCTTCAACAATTATATTGTGTAAAGTTTCAAATAACTTCTCCAGATTTAATTTTTGTGTCCAAATACTTTTACTCTACATTAGGCCTACATTTTTTGCAGTACTCTTTTCAAAGTCAGTAAGGTTTTGATAATTATCATAGTATTTGGTGTCTAAGTCTTAAAGCAGTGGTGAAAGGTGTTTATTCATTGGTCACAGTTTTGAAGTGATTAACTGACTTTGCAAGTTTTGACACCTGAAAAAATTTTGATTGTTTTAGTTCCTTTTGCATAGGTGAGTCTGTGTTATGAGAAATGCCTTAACTGTTTTGATAACTGCATTAAGAGTGGTGAGAATGATGCTCCTCATATGAGAATTAGTTCCATACTCCCTTGTCACTTCCAGCAACCTCTTGAACCCATAACAGTTTATAGTCATAGACTGAGATGAGCTCGGTAAAACAGGAGAAGCAGGCAAAAGGCAAAACAAAATAAAATAACAATAAACCGTAATCAAAATCATAGAAAAAAATGTAATGAGTCATAAACCAGGCAAAACTAGGAGATTAAACGCACAATAAATGAAAAGGAAGCAAAGATTTATCCACATGTCAGTTAAGGTTCATGGCCAAGGCTTATCTTTTATGCTGGTTGCTGATTAAGTCAAGGAGAGTCCACTGCTGGAAATGAGCCAGACAACAGTACACAATATGTCTACTCTTAAAGGCAAAGCATCAATTTCCAGCCTAAATCATGACATAGGACACATAAATGTGTGCAAGAGGTTGGTGCAAAAAGTGTCAGTACTTTTATTAAAACCAAGCAAAAAGTACAAATAGTGCAGTGCATCAAACCATCCCAATAATAATCCATAAAATCAGTGCAAAATGTGGAGATTTAAAGTCATCAAATAATTCCACTAAAAACGAGGTTAAAAATTATGAGAAGCATCTAAATGAAGCCTGCAATACTTATGACGTAGGTCAGGTAATGCCCACAGCGTCAGTCATGAAATGCCTTTTGAGTCAGATAACCCTCCCACAACCCTAATCTTAACCATAGGGCCCTAATGCGATGGGTGTTTCATGACTGACGTTGAGGCCATTTCATGATGTTGAGGCATTACATGACTGACCTCATAGGCTCTGCAGTTTGCAGTTGCACTCCTGTTGGGAAAAAATACAGGCAGGAATCACATCATTAAAAAGAAAAAAAAAACAACTCACAAGCCCTGGTGCATCCTTCTTAAAACCTACGTCTCCTCCACTAACCCAAATGGGATCCTGTAGCTAAATGAAATGTCCTACCGACAGGCACAATCTACCCTTTGAGTGGAGCCATGGCTCACTTTGCTTCTCCGACTCCAGCTGCCTTTCCTTAACTTTGAGAGGGACCATCCTGGAGCAATTGGTTACTTCTGCTCTGCAAATTGCTCAGCAGGAGTGACCCTCAGTTCCCTCTTGAGCAACAGGCACATGTTCTTTCCCTGGGACTCCTCCCTGTTACCTGCTTCCATTCTCTTGTCTCTCTCCATCTCTTTAACCTCCATGTACCTCTATCCTTTTATATCCCCTCTCTGCCATGCAGGCTCCTTTTATATGGCCTGATTGGGCACAGTTGTGATGTGTCGCTACCTCCAAGGTGCAAGTGAGGTACATGGCTGATCCTTTTGCTTTTGCATGTGAATGCACACACACCTGCACCGAATAAGAGCCTGCACTTCTCAGGACATGATGTTTTATTTAATAACTGCGTTGCATCACAGGCCTCTCATTACAAGCATGCTGAGATAATTGGCCTATAGATATAAATTATAATACATATTTTACTATAATCTTTGACATCATAATAATTATTTTTTACATTTACTATCTTCTTTGAACAAAAATAAAGTAACTAAATGTTTATTAGTCCTCCTGAATTATTCATACAGTTTAATAATCATTTCCTATAATATGCAAAACCATAAAATATTCCTTTAAAATATCATACAGACTCTGGCAGGTTACTGACCACCCCACCAGTGAAAATCTTAGTGAAGTATAAATAAGATTATTTGCTATTTATAGTTTTTTTTCTAGATTTTCCTACCTCTTTATTTGGCTTAGTTCATTATGTATGTTACTTTACCATTATCTTACTGTGAAATTTGTTATTTTCCCATTATATCGTTTTCCACCTACATTTTAGCATGTCTAATTTTTCCATTTTTTCAAGTATACTGCTTGTGATTCCCAAAAAATTACAAAACAAATCTGGTAAAATTATGGAGAGCAAGTTCAACAGAACAAAAAGGACTATGTAATATTAGTCTATTGTGTATATTTATAGTATAATAAGCTCATAAATGGAAACACAGATTCATATGCAGTTGTTTTGTGATCAAATAATTATTGTTTCCTGAACTTTGTAAATTATACTAGGCCTAAATTTCAAGATAAACTATTTAGGATTCATAGCCTCATATCCACTAGATGGCAATACAAGATTAAAAAAAAAACTAGGAAAGTGGCATTTAAATAAAGTCTTCTTACACAATGGTTTATTTCTTCTAAAGTTCTTTCAGATAATTTGATTTCCAGTTTATTGAACACTCTTTAAAGAAAGATTTATTTTAGCATCAACAGTAGTACAGCATATATGCTGAGGGATAATACAGTGCTTAATATGTTGAATCCCAGGGGTCCCACTGTGGCTACCAGTTTTTGTCCCAATCAGCTTCTGCTGCTCCCTTAATTAAGGAGGCTGTTATTTTCCAGATTTTATTGTTTGGTGTAAATTCAGAAATTTCAAAACTGGGGTTGCTAAATTTTATTAGAATGTGGCTAGCATATATATATACAGTGTGTATCTATACTAATAAAAGGCAAAGCCCTCACTCACTCACTCACTCACTCATCACTAATTCTCCAACTTCCCGTGTAGGTAGAAGGCTGAAATTTGGCAGGCTCATTCCTTACAGCTTACTTACAAAAGTTAAGCAGGTTTCATTTCAAAATTCTACACGTAACGGTCATAACGGTCGATAACGGTCGACAACGTCCGCCATGTTGAACTTTCTTATTTATGGCCCCATCTTCACGAAATTTGGTAGGCGGCTTCCCTGCGCTAACCGAAACC
>JANRMT010062796.1:41555088-41570615 GCA_026402145.1 Polypterus bichir lapradei
AACTGTGGCAGACCTATGAGTCTCTTGTAATAAGACAACATCTGCCTGCAGTCTTTTAAGCTGATCAAAAATCTTTAATCTCTTCTCTCTAGAGCCAGTTCCATGAACATTCCAACTGACAAAACTTAGTGTACCCATAGTTATGTGTGTGAGTAGCTAATGTATGGTGCCTTCAT
Source organism: Polypterus bichir lapradei (assembly GCA_026402145.1). Lineage (NCBI taxonomy): Eukaryota > Metazoa > Chordata > Cladistia > Polypteriformes > Polypteridae > Polypterus > Polypterus bichir. The sequence goes on from JANRMT010062796.1 coordinate 41,555,265, forward strand.
GTGAATAAATTAAGTAAATAAATGTATAATTTAATCTGAAAAAATAAAGCAATAAATAAGTAAATAAATAAAAAAAAATGTATAATAATGCTAAAAACAATAATAATATTATTAATGCTGATGATAATAATATTAATGAAGAAAATAATAATAATATTAATACTGAAAATAATAATAATAATATGATAATAATAATAATAGTGCTAATGATAATAATAATAATAATAATAATAATGGTAATAATAATAATAGTGCTGATAATAATAATAATAATAATAATAATAATAATAATAATGCTGATAATAGTAGTGCTGATGATAATAATAATAATGCTGATAATAATAATAATAATAATACTAATGCTGATAATACTAATAATACTAATGCTGATAATAATACTAATGCTGATAATAATCAGACAATAATAATAATAATAATAAGACAGAACCAAGAGTGTTTGTGGTTGTATGATAAAATGTAATAATTATAATCCAGTGTTTGTATGCGTGCGTTGTGTGTGTGCTGACGCAGTGTAGGAAAGTTGTGTGATTGTGTCATGTGGATGTAAAGTTCCAGAAGCAGGTAAAAGAAGGAAAGGAAAGAGTGATAAAGGTTAAAAAAAGAAAAAAAGAAGTAAAAAGAAAAGGTGCTAGAGATGTGGGGTGGTGAGAGAACAGGTGATCCCATCATCTAAACACGGATATAGCAGCTTTTTATCCTGACATGCTCATACCCAGTGAATCCCGATAAGAATAATAAACTTGTGACCTGATGTTGGGCTTATAAAGCCAGTCTGACACTCCTTGCTCCTTGTACAGCCTGTTGTTGACGTAGAGCTTGTCCACAGAAATGACAGCGCGGCTCCATTCTTGGATGAATTTTTTACGCAGTGGGAACAGAACTCTGCGGCGATCCAAAATTTCTTTAGGAAATTGATCATTCACGCTGAAATCTTTTCCTTTGAGCTCCTTCCCGCGGCTCTTAACCAAATCCTTTTGTTTAAAATGCTCAAATTTGGCCACGATGGGACGAGATCTTTTGCTGTCTGCTCTCTTGGCTCCAAGGCGATGTACCCGGTGAAAGGTGTTGTTTTTTTACTGTTTCTTCGGGTATCTTCATGTGGGTCTGGAGAAAGTTCTTGATTGTTTGTTCGCAATCCTCCGGTTGTCCTCCCGTCTGCTCCGGCAGGCCTGCGAACACCAGATTGTCTCTCATGCTGCGGGCCTGAAGATCCAAAACCGTCTCCTTCAGGGTCTTGTTGTCCTGGGAGATCCGTGTCATTCCCTCTGTCAGGGAAGACACAGTCTCCCGCAGAGACGTGTTTTCAGCAGCAAGCCGCTCCACCTGTTCCTGGCTGAATTCCAGAGATTGTCGGAGGTTCTGGAACTCCTGGTGTAGAACCTCAAGCAGGTGGAGTCGTCCTTCAAATCCCAAAAGCCTTTTATCAATAGAATCTAATAATTCTAATATATCCTTGCGGGGAGATGAGGTCGCCTCGGGGGAATCCTGAGGACGGCTTCTCTTGGTAGCAGGTGTTTCCGTGTCAGCTGCTGCTTTCTTAGGCCCCATGACAACAGACTCAAAAACTTGATCAATATAATTTTGTAGACTTTCCAAATTTTCTTCACTTACCTCCAGGTTGAGTGAGTTATACTTACCGGATTGCTTGCGTTGTCAGTAAATAAATTTGGCATGTAACTATGTGATATTTTTGGCGTGTAACTATGTGATATTTTATATTATAAAGTACTAGGGGGCTTTGCCACCTGCTCAATTCACTAGCCAACCCCCTGTCCTGCGCTACATGCCAGCCACTTCACGTCTCTGCCGCTCGCGTATGTGGATTTCACTTTCACCAAACAACAAATCTTTTAATTCTTGCAGATAGGCCTCTTCAATAGGAAGAAACACTACTTTCCCTGATGGCAACACGAATTAAACGATCTACAAGTCTCCGACTTAAACTTTAAATCTGAACAATATATTTCAATCTCTTTTTGCTGTTCTGTTATTTCACAGAGTAATAATTTCCGTTTGTTTGCGCTAATGCGATCTTTACTATTATTTTTTTGAGACTTTTGAATTTTAGTACTTTCATTATCTCTAACTTACTCTGCATGTGTATCGCGTCAACATTTTTGAATTCTTTACGACATTCTACTTTGTCATCTACTCTTTTGTCTTTTATTTCCGGCCCCAGGCATGGATAAATCTCTTGGCACAAAGTCTCATCTCGCAGGACGTGAAAGTATCTCTCATACATATATTAGGTACTGTACTAATATATAAAAGTTTGGGCCCTCATCCATCTATTTTACACCAGCTCTACTACTGAAACAGGAATTACAACTGAGCAGGAATTCAAAGCAAAAAACCATAGTAGTTTTCTTTTGTATTAACTATGCAATATCCATGTATCAGTTATAAGATTAAACTGGATTACTTCCCATTTTGTTTTCATTTTGTACTTGTATTTTTGTTTAACTGGTGAATTGTGCTTCCTAATTACAATAATGGGTATTCATTTATCGCACATTTTGCATTAACATTTACAAATTCAGTTTCTTCGTGATCTTTAAATCTGTTAACATTATTGGATGAAGTCAAACTTTTTTTTTTATAAAATTACTTTGTGAGCAGAGGTAAGTAATGGGATAATAAAATATTAATGAATTAAATAAAAATCTGTAAGTCTATAATGCCAGATTGCAATTGGAACATGTTAATTCATTGTTTATTCAGATAAAAAAGTAACATTCTAATGGGTAGTGCAGTGGTTCTCAAACGGTGGGGTGGGCCCACCTAGGGGGCGCAAAGTAACAAAAAGGCAAAGATGTGAAAAAAGAAAACAAGAATCGAAAACATGAAAAATACATCTATTGAAACCAAAACAAATTAACTTAAACTACATTCTGATACTAGAAAAATAAATACAGAGTTAGATAAATGTTGATAAAGGTTAAGTAGGTATAATAAAATGTGCATCTATGATATATCATTAATTAAAAAAGAACAAATTGGTATTAGTGGGCTCCTTTCAATAAAACGTTAGTGGGGGGCACGATTAAAACTGTTATGAAACCTCGGGTTGCAAATACTTAAAGGTTGAGAAATGCTGGGGTAGTTACAAGTTCTCTATTTCCACTGAAATATCACTGCTCTCCTCAGAATTTCCTCCTTACACTTTCTTCCCTGACACCTGCCCTGTAAAGTACCAATTGATACCATAGAAAGGAAAGGATTCAAGAAGCTGTTAACACTTGATGAAAAATACAAATTGCCGGACTACAAATCCAGTACTTACAATGCTGTTAAAATGTTTAAAAATACATACTGACACACATCATGCTGGTTACAGACAAGCACATATATACAAAAGCACAGATATACAAGTGCATAATTTGAAACCGGAGCGGCACAGTGGTGCAGTGGGTAGCACTGCTGCCTCACATTTAGGAGACCTGGGTTCGCTTCCCAGGTCCTCCCTGCATGAAGTTTGCATGTACTCCCCATTACTCCTCCGGGTAATCCGGTTTCCTCCCACAGTCCAAAGACATGCAGGTTAGGTGCACTGGTGATTCTAAATTGTCCCTAGTGTGTGTGCCCTGCGGTGGGCTGGCACCCTGCCCGGGGTTTATTTTCTGCTTTGTGCCCTGTGTTGGCTGGGATTGGCTCCAGCAGACCCTGTAGTTAGGATATAGCAGGTTGGATAATGGATGGATGGATACTTTGAAACCATTACAGATGACATAAATCATACAATAAATTCTTAATTTGTATATATACATGTATTATTTGTGATTAGCACTATAAAGAATATGGCGCTTTGTCTTTTCTTATATAAAGGTCAAACACAGAGAGTGTCAGTGTTTACTAACTGGCAGACACAGATGCCAGCAAAGCAGACAAATTGTTGAACACAATTAATGCAAGGGAAACTCTCCCCTTCCTTCACAACCTAATCAGCAGAACATTTTCTTCACGTCTCCACAATATATGACCGTGCACCATGTAATTTATCAATCTTACACTTTAATTTTTTCTTCTTGTCCATATCATGTATCATGAAATGAGTTTGTCATTTTCAGAGATAGAACTGTCCTTAAACAGACTGTCCCTGACAATTTCTTAAAACATACAAAGATGCTGCACTAATGAGATTGCACCTGAGTTTAACCAGACTTTGGCAGAGCACAGACATTCCTGCCTGTTTAAAACTATACACAAACAATCCAGGAATATATTTATTTTCGTAAAGATAACAGCCAGTAGCACTGAGCTTAGTAAAAATGTAAACTTCTGAACACCTAATTCTTCATTATCTCAGATCTATCACAGATTTTCTTCTTGATTCAGGTTACTATAATTACTGTGCCAACAGATTAGTTGAAGATGCAGTAAACACAGAGCCAGCCATTCCTAAAAATGACATAAGTGACTGCTTAGTTTTCCAACAGAGATTGCCTGTGAGTAAACTTCCATTAACAGCATAAGAACACAATAAATTTGATAAATGAGAGGAGACCATTTACATTAAAAGTTCAGATTTTTTTGTCTTCAATATGACTTAGTAATCTGTTCCTGATTCCAATGGCTCTTTATATGAAGAAACGTTTCCTGGCTTCATTCATAAATAGATTTTTTGCTAATTCTTGCTGATGTTCTCAAGTATGTGATTTTCTATTTAACCAAAACAATCCTGCTAAATCAACTTCATTGGTGCCCTTTCAGAATTTTGAAGACTTCAATTAGATCTCCATGCAGCCCCTCCGATCAAGAATAAAAAGGTTTAATTCCAATGACAGTATGTTATGATGTCGCCAAATAATGTACCCATCAATAGTGAATTAAAGGAAAGGGAAAGTAGAACAGAAGAAGGTTTAAATATTTTTTTTCTGCTATTTGTTATAAACTTGAGAGTTCATGACAAAAGTCACAAAATATTCCAAAAATGCCCACAATAGGGAGAATAGTCAAAACCCAAGTAGTAATAGGGACAAAAACACGGGATCTTTATATATAAAAGATTTATTTTACAAAAATCATCTGAACAAAACTTTAGCTCTGTGGAGCACAAAAGGCAAAAAACAAGTTACCTGAAAAATACAAGGCAATCCAGGTGAAGAAGTCCCAATCCGAATCCAAGGCTGAAGTCAAAAAGCAGAGCACAGGCTCAAAATATTCATTATATCTGTTCTGATCTCACTATTACTATTTATTAGATATTCGGGCAGTTAAACTCCTCTCTTTATCAATATAGCATCTTGGACACTGGGTTGACATGAGGTGTACAAGTCCCCAGTTTATTAACAAAGAGAATGTATAAAACTACAAAGAAACATAGTATTCAACATTCAAATAACAAAATAGATTAGTAACAGCTTTTAAACTATAATTAGCAATACAGAACAGTAACAGTTTTACATATATAAACTTACCATCTATGCTACCAAAGGCTTAAACAAGAAGGATGAACTTCACTGCATGTGGTTGCGGCAGATATACTACTTACATTGGGAACTCCCCACTGTAAAGTGGCTCAGGAAGGACAGATTTCACAAAGAAAATATATTTCGAACATGACAACAGTTTACAAAAATTTTAAATGATCAATACTTAAATGTTTTTCCCATCTTGTAAACATGACAATACCTAAAAGCACATAAGAATCACAGTTATAACTCAAGTGCATTTGAATTAATCACAAGGGACTGTGTGTTGCCCCCACCTTTACAGAGCTAACGGAAGTCCCTTGTGGTGATGGGCAGGTGACCTGCCTCTTGGGGAACTACCCATAAAACACAAGGAATATAACACAGGCATAGTTAATAATGCAAATAATAAACACAAATAACATTAACATATATCAAGAAACAAAAAAGGCATTAAACAACACAGTGCAGGCCCAGTTTTATACAGTATTAGTTAAAAATATCATCCCTTTTTCCAAAGTGGTCCCCCTTCTCTTCATTCAGAATATGAAGATAAGCATGTTATTTGGACAGCAGAAAAGACTGCAGACTTGTAATTCCACAGGATTCACAACTTAAAAACATCATAGAAATTAAACAAAAAATGAAAAACATTAATATGTCTTACAATCATTATTTTCTAGAAATATTACTGATTACTCAAAGCAAAAACTAATTAGTACTTAAGAAGCTTCTTTCCTACTTTCACTATGCTCAGTCAAAACATTTGACTAATCCTTTTGTTCCCCAGATCTTTAAACACCTGAATCCAAACTAAATTTTGTTCACTTTTAAAGATTTTCATAGTATATATCCAATTGTATATATATTTATATTGTTTTATGTACTTAATTTATTATTTTGCTTTATACTGTCATTAACTGTTGCATATTATATAGTGTAGTATAACTTTAACATCTTGATAATGTTAAACATTGTATATAGTATTTGATGCTGTTACATATATCGCTGTACCTAAGACAAATTCCTAGCAGCTTTGCCTCCTTTTCAATAAAGTTCAAATTTAAAGTTTTACTTTTTGGGTATATTGATGGTTTTGATATAATTAATGGTTTAATTAGTCTATTTAGCTCTGTAACTTAAAAAATAGCGAGAAATACTGTTTTATTTTGCTTTCTGATTGTTCCTATTTTAAACATGCACTGCTATTTAGCTTTTTGATTACTTAATTTTGAAAAATCAGTTGCTGTGAATTAATTACTCCTATATGATAACAAACATGCCAATCAAGGGAATGTATAGGTAAATTCTCAAGCCCAATTTAATTCAAAAGAACATATTTGAGTACATCTGGCCATAAGACATGGAACATCTCTGGACATGGTGCTAGTCCATCTCCAGAGACAGTCACACACACCCTTACACTCACATAGGGCCATTTGGAATTGCCAGTTAATCTGATGTGCATGTCTTTGGTGAAGTTAGTGGAAAATGGAGTACCAGAGGAAAGCCCATATAGAAACAGGGAAAATGTGCTGACTCCACGTAGTCAACAACCATGCAGAAGATCCAAGCCTAGGATGCAGCACCATTAACCACTGCACTAAAATATTTCATTGTGAACATGTATTTTTAAAATAATATATTTAATTTTTAAAAAGTAGAGAGGGTTGTAATAGTGCTGGCCAACAGCTCTAGGTATTTTCTCCCTGTGTCCCTAGAGAAACAGTTTTTATCTCACATCACAGTGATGTGCATGTTAGGTTAATTGGAGATCCTGTATTGGCCAATTTATTTTACTTAGAAGTGATTACGTTCTGATTGGAATTGGAATTTTGAATATTAATTCCATGTATACATGGGTTTTGCAAATGTTCAGCCAAACTACTTACAGGTTATATTGACTTAGTGAGTCTAAATTTGCCTGGTATGAGTGAGTGTGGGTGTGTTGGTGAGTATCTCATGTGATGGACTTGCTTGTTCTGTTTTATAGCTGAAAATGCTGTGACTAGCTTCAGGTTTCCAAAAAACAGTTTTTAAAAAAGTAAGTTAATGACATGAATGCAGTGTTAATTGTTGCAGGATTTATCATATGCAAGGTGGAAACTTATTTTGGATGGGGAATTAATCCATTTCAGTGCCCAGTTACATACATGCATTAATATTAGGCCAATATGAACTACCAAATAATCTACCACACACATCTCAGAGTTGTGTGAACAGAACAAGAGTATTCTTGACTTTCATCAGGGTTAAAGATGCAAGATAAAACCTCTTCTTTTCCAACGTTATTTCCTGGTCCATATGATATGGAAAAACTGAAACAACTAAAGAATGATGCTTACCTAACCTGTCAGGCATTACATTTTTTAGCATACTTTAGATACATCACTCTTTCATGATCAATATAAATGATAAAAGGAAATTTAGCACTCTCTAAATAATGCCACCACTCGTCCAAAACTAAGTTGAAAGCTACCAGTTTGTTATTCCCAACATAGTTGTACTCCATTTTGTTCAATTTGTTACAGTAATAACCACAGGCATTTACCGAACCAATGCTATAACATTTTTGAGATAAAATAGCGGTAGAAAAACTTTTCACCCGTATCACAGTCGACATAGTGGTCCTCTTGAAAGCAGCCATGCTGAAATAGATACATTCTAGTAATGTGTAACTACCTGAAGAAAACCAATACAAGCAACATAGTTAGAGCCCTAATACAGCTGTTTTCTGGGGTAGAGATCCCTAAAGAGATGATAAAAGACCTGGGATCCAATTTGACATCTAATTTAATAAAGCAGGTGAATAGCTTATGTCACACACATGCGCTTAAGTGGCAATTAAAGGGTCCAAATGAAAGTGAAATATCAAGAGATGAGGGGATGGAATGGAGCACTAATGCCTTTCTCTCTCTTTCAACAGACCAGCAGAAGAATAATACATTTTTTCCATCCCAATCCCACTCAACAACATCACTTCCAACTCCTCATGAGGACGTCACTTCTGGCTCACATCTGATGACATCACTTCCGGCTCCTCATAATGATGTCACTTTCCGGTCCCGCTCTGATGACGATTCTTCCGACCCACTGTGATCCATTAGTTCAGCTTCCTCTTTCTCTCTATTGCAGACCCTTCCTGTGGTCATTCCATAAAAGAGCCGTACTTTTCTTCATTGTCAGATGTATTTTTCCATTTTGACCTGCAAACCAGTCTTTTTTGACTACTTCATCCACCAGACATTATATGGAGAAGCTTCCCCAACTCTTTTTCCTTGTTTGTCTGTGTTTAATCTTCGCACTTATTAGGCATCAGGGGGTTGAGGAACACACCCTATCACCCTCAGATAGATGGGCTAATTGAATGATATAATGCTACACTGAAATAGATGCTGCAGAGGTTTGTAACCAGTGGCTTCCATATCTACTATTTGCTTACTGGGACGTTCCACAGGCATCCACCAGATTCTTCCTGTTTGAGCTTTTATATGGTTGTCATGTGCAAGGACCTCTAGCTGTCCTAAAAGAAGCCATAGAGGGGTAAAAAGATAAAACTGAATCACATAATGTGCTTACTTTTGTTCTTATGTTGCAGGAAAAGTTTGCTAACCTGTCACAATTAGTAAAATAAAATATGGAAAATACACAAGCCAGACAGAAATTGTGGTACAACAAGGCAGTCAGAGACGTAGACCTCACCATTGGACAGAGTATACTGTTATTATTGCCTACATCAGAAAGCAGTTTGTTAGCAAAGTGGCAAGGGTCATACGTGGTGACAGCTTAAAAAGGTCCCGTCACTTATGAGATTGAGATGCCTGATCATCCCAGGCAGTTAAAGCAAACTTTCCATATAAACCTGCTTAAACCATGGCATGAGAATGCTAACCCTGTCAATCAGTTTTTCATATGCAGTGTCCAAGAAGAAGAAGAGGCTCCAGAGTTTAAGAAACACTTAATTAGAGTAAAACATGAAGTTTACTAGCCATACACTCAAGTAGAAAATAGTTTCAGGCACTGACAAAAACAACACTTAGTATGGTTATAAAACACCTAGCTGATTTAGAAAAAAAGTAAATCTAACTTTTTAACCACATGCATAATGTTTCTGAAAAAGGCAGATGGTTAATAAATCGCAAACTCTTTCACTGTTCTCTCAACAATGAAGTGGTTTTATTGGAAAACTAATAAGAGAGTGATTCTCTAGGGCATATAGCAGATGTGGCTAACCAAATACAGCACTTACTGTAATATTATATCAGTGTTTAATTTTCAGAACGTTTAAACAGTTTAACTGTTTGTCTCCCCAAAAAAAAAAAACCCTTTACTTTCCAGATTGACTTCAACTGAAATGTTGTTATTTTTACCCTGTTAATGAACAAGGCACTTCTAAATCACAGTCATAGTGTGCCAAAAACCATTTCACTCTGTCACAGTGACACAGGGGTTAGTTTGTTTTTAAATACTTTTGTTAATTCCTTCGTTTCTACCTCTTTAGGTTATAATAGAAACATACATACATTTATTAACGCTTATACTGGGTTCATAGATGAACTATGAGCTCCCCCTATCATCCACAAATGATATGACACTGTGATAAAAGACTAAGTTAATGTATTGTACTTAATCACCTGCACAAAAAAAATGAATGACTTTAATATTTTCAGTTCATGTGAGTGTACATTATGAAAAGACAAAATTACATTTTTTAAAATTATGTAGAGAGTAAAGTGGATGTTAACTTTTACTTCAGACAATATTTTTTACTCATAACGCAGATAAATCAATGGAAGCCGATTAAAACAAACATTTGTTGATATGATAGAAAGTATTTCTTTATGGAAAGATCTGTAAATAATCAGAGCTTTTTTCCTAACACTGCAGTTGAAACCAGCAAAGCGACACTTTAAAAAGTTTCAAATACTGACTTCACATTTTGTTGGAAGCCATGAGTGAAAATGAACTGGTGGACTATGCTGGGGTAATACAGTAGACGTTCTTGTCAAAAATGTCCTTATGTTGTGTTGTTGTTTTCTGATCCCAGTTAAAACACATATATGGTAAACATGGATGTAAGTAGTTTTGTATCCAAACTCTAAGCGGTGTATTTGTACTTTGTAGACAATGTGTAATGCAATAAAGGTCATAACCATTAAAATATACTGAAATAAAAAAAACAAAAATAATTATAATACCAATTTCTTAATAATAATAACACTAAGAAAGTAAACTAATTAATACAGTTGTTCCATTATAACGATCAGGTTTACCTGATAAATGTGATTTCATGCGTAAAGTTGTTTGATCTTGACATTAAATACAGTACATCTATAGTGAAGGATATTTGGATTTTATTTGAAAATTTCTTCAACAGCACCTGTTGATTGATTACTCCTTTAAAATCCCACTGAAAATGAGCATAAATATCTAATTTTATACACATACATTCATGATCAGATTATCAAATAAATCTGAATTGAAGTGTAATAAATGTTTGCAAAAGACTGTGAGGCCTTTATATTTTATAACAGTGATGTTAATATACAATAAACAGAATACAGATAAAAGTTTAAAAATAAAATGTAATGGTTTATTGTTGATTTAATGGAAGTGTCTATTAATACAAAGTCAGTGTTTTGAAACCTTATTTTTATTTTTGTATTTTGATAAATTTAATCAAAACATTTTGTTTACATATGTGTTGTATTTTAATTGCCTGTTCTTAGAGTGTGTCTTGGCCCATTAATGTATTGCATTGTTTAAACACTGCCCCTTGTACAATTATGCTATGAACCAAATTTGTTAACAAGCGCATAATGAAGGTGTTGAAGAACTATCTTCTGTGTTTGGGGCAACATTAGAAAAACGTAATATATAAATAAATTTATGAAAGAAACTGAAATTTGCAACAAATGTGAAAGTTTAAATAATAACAAAAATCCAATAAACAATAAATCTTTGTAAGATGATAAACATTAACTGTATTTACAGGGGATTATTAATTTAATGTGATGAAAGGTTAATATTATCTTTTATTTATTTTCTCTTCTCATCTTGATGTGCATTATAATCCTGCTGATTACAGATTAGGACATCTGTAAATTTAAGTAATCACTGTTTTATAATTTCTCCCTTTACACTCCTCTAAAACATTATTTGTATTCCCATCAAGTTTCACAATCAATGACTCAGTTTACTGCTAATTGGTCTCATTGTTTTTTTTTTCAGAAATGAGCAGTACTATATTGTAAAATTTACATGTATTAGACATTTAGAAATAATGAAATTTTGCTATAATTTTAAATTCTTAGCTGTCTTTTGTCTTTTTCACATTAAAAAAGTTTTTCTGTAGCATTAGTTTAGTTAACTGTATCTTATAATAACAGAGTGAGAAGTAGAACAGACAACAAGGGCCTGTTCTGGAAACGAGGATTAGTGTGAAGTCCTTCTAAAGTAAGCTGGGATTCATAGAAATCAGGCTAATTCCATTCCAGAAAATCTAAATTTATCCAAATCTGTGTTTCCTAGAAAAGAATAAGCCAAAATTATATGATTCATGAGGCCAAAGATCAGGTGATTTGCTAATCCTTAATTCTGGAATGGGCTTGGGCTTTGTCTGTTCCAGAAAGAAAGATATACCATTACAAAATAACAACTTAAATAACCAGAAAAATCTGACTCAGATTGATCGTTATGAGGATGATGATGATAATGATCTAATCTTAAAAACCAAAATAAAATAGCAAAGTGAGTAAATATAACATACTAGCCATGTGCGCCCAACTACGTTGCGCGTGTTAAAGTTGTCTATGAAGGGCTCCCTGTTTAAACGCAGCTGCCAGTCGTGAACTGGGCCCTTCGTCGCACAGCATTATGATTTTTTATAAGGGAAACAAAATTACAAAAGAAAACCCTTGGACATTGATTCGATAGGAACAGCCTACTTGGAATCACTGTCTGAATCGTAATTATGTGGTGGTGTAGGAGCATTTCTGCTTCTGTCCGTTCACAGTCCGTCTCGTTTTCAAGACGCTATCGTTTCCTCTCACGATGTCTTCTCAACCTCGCAGGTTGCTTTGTGGCAATGGTTATAAATGGGGGACACATAGGTATCCAGGCTCTTTAAAGCATAAATAGTGATCACTTCACTGACATGTGAGCAAGCCACGGTACAACTGTGAGACACGCAGCACTCGCCGGCTACAATGTAACAATAATAATTTCCGGAACGTGCTGTTACGTTGTCATTCATTTTACCCACTGTCTTTCTTTCATTCATATGTTATGTAGGCACGTACCTTTTATCTTCGGCAATCTCATTCTCTAACCAGGCCTCAGGAGCTAACCAGCGTAACACTGTCCACCACCCCTTTCGTTATTCCGGCACATTGTTGACATCCATGAGTAACAACAATGTACTAAACTGGAAGGTGGTCTACGCATGCGTGGAATTCGTGGACAAACAAAGATCAGGATCTAAATGAAGATCTCTTTAGTTAATTTAAAGCACAACAATTTGTTTAGTTTGAATGTCTGTGTTTTGAAGTTTGACTGTAGTACTACAGTCTTCAGTAGTATAAGCCTGGAGTAGACTCTTAATGCAATGCCTATGTTTTAGCTGTCTCTCTACTGCCATCTAGTGCTGCTTCTTCTAATTCATTCGCGGATACAAACAAAGATCAAGATCCAAATGAAGATTATATATAGAGATATATATATACATGTTATACAGTATATATATATATATATTTATTTATTTATATATATACTAGCAGAATACCCGCGCTTCGCAGCGGAGAAGTAGTGTATAAAAGAAGTTATGAAAAAGAAAAGGAAAAATTTTAAAAATAACGTAACATGATTGTTAATGTAATTGTTTTCTCATTGATATGAGTGTTGTTGTCATATTTATTATATATATATATATATACATACATACATGTGTACATATATACACACACACATATACTATGGGGTGCGAAACAGGCAAATACATTGATTTTCTGAATATATAAAGTCGGCGTCAGAATATATAAAGTCAAAACTTGAATATATAAAGTCATTCCCGAATATATAAAGTCACTGTCGGAATATATAAAGTCATTCCCGAATACATAAAGTCAGCGTCGGTATATATAAAGTCAAAACTTTTTTCTAAATATATAAAGTCAAAACTTGAATAAATAAAGTCATTGCTGAAATATATAAATTCAAAACTTGAATATATAAAGTCAGCGTCAGAATATATAAAGTCAGCGTCGGAATTTATAAAGTCACTAGCAAAATATCCGCGCTTCGCAGCGGCGAAGTACTGCCTTAAAATTTTTATTAAGAAGAAAATTTAACCTTTTTAAACTGAGGGAAAATATGCCAATAATTATTTGTTAAGGATCTCTTTGTATACCATGTTGTCAGTTCGGCCCTCCGGTTGTAACATGACCAAGCTGTGCGCTGAGCTTACTCTTGAGCATGTAACTTACAGTTGGCCATGTGAACAGTAATCTTGTCTCAAATCTCACAGCTTGGATTGCTGCTGTCATAATCGGTTTGAGTTTCATGGTTTGTTTCAATTACGATAGTATTTGCAGGATTTGTTGTGTTGAAGTGACATTCGGCATCTGTCAAGCATTGTAAGCACACAACCGGTTTCATTGATAAAATCACATCCAGCTTTTGAGAGTTTAAACACTCATAAACATCAAAGTGTCCACTACTGAAATCGTCACCTGTGAATGTAAGATGTTTAAGAGGCATTGGCAGTTGTCGAAAGGTGTAAAATATTTGCCCATTTCGGTACACTTGAAAGCGACAACCGAACAATTCAGCGGCAGCCATCAACTCACATGCAGAACCATAGGTTAAGGGCTTAAGCATTTCACTCTTATAGTGCTCCTGTGTAGTATAATTATCTCCTGTACCGTCATCAGTCCACACCTTGAACCTGTCCCAGTCATTCAATACATAAGACACAATGTTCCTCCGGATATCAAGAGTGAGCCTGATATGGCCGTGCAATATGTAACAAAGAGAATGGAAAAGGCAGGTGCCATCTCCGGGCATGGAAACCACTCAGTAAGTGACAGTTCTTTGATCGATAGTGATCACCTCGATAGACATGGTAATGGGGGTTGGAATTATAAAGGAAATGGGTACCTGAGCAATGTAAAGTAAGTCTAAAATACCTATACAATAACTATAATTGTAATAAACAAACAATAAAACAGCGGAGAAGCCGTGGATTAAACAAAAAGGCTGTAGTTATCAGTAGGGAGACGTGAATCCCGTGGCGAAGCAAGGAAGGGAATGTAGAGACCGGAGCGACGGACGGTCTTATATAGGCAGGCAGCCAACAACGTGGGAGGCGTTGGGATGGGGGACCCAATGCCACCTCACACAGTGACTGAGCTGCAGGCTATGGACGTATATATGTACGTAAGTAGGATTCAGTTAGCGTTGGGAACCCATGTACCAAATTTCTTGAAGATGGGCCCATAAGTAACAAAGACTGTTGAAAAGTTCAATATGGTGGCTGACTGTGGCATCATACCACCGAAATAAGTACGTACATTGGTTTCGGTTAGCTCAGGGAAGCCGCCTATAAAATTTCGAGAAGATCGGGCCATAAATAAGAAAGTTCAACATGGCGGACGTTGTTGACCATTATGACCATTACACGTAGAATTTCGAAATGAAACCTGCTTAACTTTTGTAAGTAAGCTGTAAGGAATGAGCTTGCCAAATTTCAGCCTTCTACCTACACGGGAAGTTGGAGAATTAGTGACGTTGGAAAGTTCAATATGGCGACTGACAGTGGCATCATACCACTGAAATAAGTACGTACATTGGTTTCGGTTAGCTCAGGGAAGCCACCTACCAAATTTCGTGAAGATGGGGCCGTAAATGAGAAAGTTCAACA
>JANRMT010062796.1:41570715-41584194 GCA_026402145.1 Polypterus bichir lapradei
TCTTCAGACAGGCTCAGTACAGCTGGGACTCAGCGCAATTGGCATTCCACTAATATAGTCAAACAGTATATGAGTGATTATGGGCTTTGTGATGCATGGCGATCTTTTTATCCCAGCCGTAGAGAGTATACTTTTTTCTCACACATTCATCACTCTCACTCACGTTTGGACTATTTTCTAGTCAGCAGCTCATTATTGGCTGACATTTCAGACACTGAGATACACCCTATAGTTGTCAGCGATCATGCTCCAGTTTCTTTAACTCTGTTAAATAAGAAAACAATCCCATCAAGTAAAAACTGGAGGTTTAATACGTCACTGCTTAGAGACGAAGGTTTTGTGGAATATTATAAAAAAGAGTGGGCTTTATATTTAGAACACAATGACCTGCCTGGAACATCAGCATCTGTTCTCTGGGAGGCAGGGAAAGCAGTGATGAGAGGTAAAATAATCTCCTTCTCATCACATAAGAAAAAAATAGAAAACAAACATATTCAGGAATTAGAAGAAATCATTAAGTCTTTAGAGGCATCCACAGAAGAAGAATTACAAAACAAATTGCGTAAAAGTAAACTAGAACTTAAAGGAATTATTGACAAAAAAAATACAATTTTTAGCACAAAGACTACAAATAGAAAACTTTGAACACGGTAATAAATCAGGCAAGTTTTTAGCCAACCAGTTAAAAATAAACAAAGAGAAAACTGCCATATCTGCTGTTAAAGACTCAACTGGGAATATAGTATATGATCCTGAAAGAATAAACAACACTTTCAGAGATTTTTACAAAACCTTGTACTCACCACAGATTAACCCATCAGATAATGAGATCAATGAGTTTCTAGACAGGATAATACTTCCTAAATTATCAGATAGCCAAGCTACAGTCCTGGACTCGCCATTAACATCAGATGAGCTTCTGATGAGTTCTACAAAGAATTCTGGATCATTCTAGCTCCAACATTTTTCAGAATGATGAGTGAAATAGAAGAAAATGGTAGACTACAGCCAAATATGAATTCAGCCAACATTAGTCTCCTGTTAAAACCAGGCAAAGATCCTATATTTCCTACTAGCTATCGCCCCATTTCTCTTATCAATGTTGACCTCAAAATAATTTGTAAAGCCCTTGCAAAAAGATTAGAGAAGGTAACCCCTTTCATAATACACCCAGACCAAACTGGTTTCATTAAGGGGAGACATTCATCCACAAATTCACGTAGATTGCTTAACTTAATAGACTTTTCTTACAGCAGAAACATGGAAACCAGTATATTATCTCTCGATGCAGAAAAGGCTTTTGACAGAGTTAAGTGGAAGTTCTTATTTGCAACTTTACATAAATTTGGTTTTGGAAACTTCTTCATAAACTGGTTAAAAATATTATACAGTTCACCAACAGCATGCGTCAGGACAAATGACCAAACATCAGCTAGCTTCTGTCTTCAGAGGGGGACCAGGCAGGGATGCCCACTCTCCCCCTCGCTATTTGCTATTTTTATTGAACCACTAGCAGCAGCAATCAGGCAAACTACAGTTATTAAAGGCATAAAGTGTAAGAACATAGAACATAAAATCAGTCTTTATGCAGATGACGTGTTACTTTTTCTCCAGAATTCTCAATCCTCTCTCTCCCAAGCAATTGAACTAATAAACTTCTTTTCAAGAGTTTCAGATTACTCAATAAACTGGTTAAAATCCATAGTTCTCCCAATTAATTTTTCTTTTGTCAATTTCCTTAATACACAATTGGAATCAGGGAATATTACATATCTGGGCATTCATGTCTCTCCCAGGCTGGCAGATCTAACTAAACTAAACTACATCCCACTATTAAAGAAAGTGGAAGATGATCTTGCTAGATGGAAATCCTTACCGATATCACTTATGGGAAGGGTTGCCACAATTAAAATGATGGTTTTACCAAGAATCAATTACTTATTTTCAATGATCCCAAACAAGCCATCATCTGATTAGTTTAGATCCCTGGACTCCTCTATCACTAAATTCGTTTGGAAGGATAAACCTCCACGAATTAGCTTAAAAGCACTACAGAAGACCAAAGATAGAGAAGGGCTGGATCTACCCAACTTCTATTATTATTTCTTAGCCAACAGGCTCCAATATATACCAAGATGGCTGCAACATAACCCGCTGGATGAGTCCTGATTAGATGTAGAACAGACACTTTGCAATACTATAGAGCTTTCGAACCTACCGTTTATTAGCTCAAAAATAAGAAAGCATGAAAGCTTTAAAAGTATTAATATTAGCACCTCACTGACAGCATGGTGGGAATATCTAAAAATGACAGAGTCTTCACTAATTCCATGCAGACGCACACCCATCTGGAATAATCCTGACATATTGTAAAACAATAAAATGATGAACTTCCCATACTGGAAACGTAAAGGAATTCTATACATGGAACACATATTTGAAGGATTGGATTTCACTCCATTTAACAGAATAGTCTCCCAATTTGGGATAGACAAGAATAGATTTTTAGAATATCTCCAAATTAAATAAGTAGTTAAAGAAAAATTTAAGCTTAATAAAGTAGAATTACAAACACCATCAAGGGTATTAGACTTCTGTAATCTCAAACACCCCAAATTACTGTCTAAAGTATATAAAACATTGACCAAAATAGATGATACAATAGCAATTCCTATAGGTAAATGGGAGGCGGATCTATTAGTTAGCTTTGACCAGACTTTCTGGTCCCAAACTTGTTTAAAAACTTTAAAAACGATCAGAAACCCCAATTTACAATTAATTCAATACAAAATTCTACACAGAGTACACTATACAGGTCATCGGATGTTCAGGATGGGATTTGTGCCATCTGACACCTGCACACACTGCACAGACAACATTCCTGACAGTTATATCCACGCACTATGGTCATGTCCACCTGTTCAGGGATTCTGGTATGGAGTATGTGAAGACCTGTCAAAGTGTCTGAAATGTGATATCCCAACTTCCCCCTCATTTTGCCTGCTGGGTAACCTAGAGGATGTCCCGATTAAAACAAATTTGGTTCACGTGGTTCTCACTGCCATATGCATCGCTAAGAAAAGTATCCTCATAAACTGGAAAAACAAAGATAATCTTTGCATTAACCAGTATAGAAATATTTTATTGGATCATATTACACTTGAGACAGCCTCTGCCTCCACTTCAAATCAATCTCTCTGGGCTCCTTTGATCGGTTCCATCACATAGCGATGATGGAGGGTCATTGATATTGTCCTGCGGGATGCTGTGGTTGATGTGGTGGAGAGTCTGAGCTTAAAGTGTCTGGAGGATCCCTCGGGGTGGGTTCACTAGGGGGGTCTTGGGCTGGGGGGCTGCTGCCCCACTCTGGTGGTGCTTGGGTTGCCTCGGGGGGTGGACTTCTGGTAGTTGTGTGTGGGGCCTTGGGGGGTCTTGACGGTGGCTGCGGGTCGCTGCCTGGTGGCTGCATCGCCCCTGGATGGGTCTGGGTGGGGGCCTGGTGGCTTGGGGTATGGGGGTGTCCGTCCCCGGATGGGGGTCTGGGTGGGGCCTTGGGGATTGGGTGCTGGCATGTACGCTGCTGGGAAGAGGGCCGGAACATGCGGCGGTGCCGGGTCCTGGCTCCGCCATGGGGGAGGGGGATGTCCGAGAGGGGGGGGATCCAACTTTACCTGGGTGTCTTATGTCTTACTTAGTCTGAATGTTGAGTAAATGTGGGGATGGGAGTAAATATTCTGCTGGGGTGGTGTGGGTTGGTGGCCTCGGACTCCGTGGGGCTCTGTGATGCTGCTGCTTTGGGCCATGGCTAGATGGGCTGGGGCCTCCATGCCCCGGGTGGATTTTGGGAGCGGAGGTGCCTATTGGGGCCAGTAGGGGAGCTGGCTCCCTGGAGGGCTCAGGCCCCTCAGCTGTTCCTCCCCATCCTCAGACATTTCCCTCCTCCTGCTCCTTCACATCATCACACAAACATGCACATAGGGCCTTGGGGTGTGGGTAAGTCAGGGGGTGCGGGTATGGATCCCATTTCTGCAGTCCTGTGGCAGCCTACCCCCCAATTTTATTTGCACATTAAACACTTCCACAAACAACATTTCACACAAATGCACACTTAGGGCCTTGGGAGTGGGCACACTCAATGGCATCCGGTGGGGGAAATTTCAGCCTCACTCCGAGTGCCAGTGCCCACTTCCAATTTTAAACTGCACCTAGTCACGGAGGGTTTTGGGGGGGAAGTGGGGCTGTGTGTTGGCATCAGCTGGTGTAGGCCACATGATGCCAGTGCTGCCCGCGCCCCCCTAACCACAAAATGCACCTTATCAACACACATTAACATTACATCGGAGCCGGCGGAGGGAGACTAGAGGTCTTATTACACCTCTGTTCTCAGTTAACTGCCCGGGGCTGGAGGCTAGGAGTGGGAGCTGGCCGTCTGCCTGTGGTCTGGAGTGGTGGGTTGCTTTGCTCTGCGTTGGACGGGGGTGCCTGCTCATTATTACCCCAGCGGAACGGGGCTAACTCTGGCGTCCGGGAATGGTTGTGCCCTCGGTACGGCAGCACCGGGACCAGAGTTAGTAGGGTGTGTATGGGGAGTGTGAATGGGTGTCTGGCGTACATCCTTGTAAGTCTTGGGTTGTATGTGTATGTGAGAGCATGAGGGAGGGAGTGTATGACTGTGTTTGTGTGTGACTGTATATGTCAGGTGGGGTTTTGGACTCCTCCTCTCTCCTGGGACATCTGGCAATGCTACAACATCTTCGCCTACCCTCCCCCTGCCACTTTTTGTATTAAACATCTGTCTGGTTGCTCCCGGTGGCTGCCTGGTGGGATCTGGGTCCCTGGGCTCTGTTGGGTCCTCAGCAGGGTGGGTCCCCCTTGGGTCCCGGGCTGCTGGGTTCCGGTTCCGGCCGACTCCAGGGTGAGCGGCTGCGGGCGGGCCTGGGGGCTAGCCGTTGATATTTCCCGGGACTCTGCCGGCTGCTGGTTGTGGCCCCCCTGGGTGATCCTCTGCGCCTCTCGAGGGGGGGTTGGGGCTTCTCTGGTGACGGTCTCCCTGGGGTCTCCGCGCTCTGGGGTGACCTCTGGATCTCTGGGCTTGGAACTCCCTCCATCTTCCGCATGTTTTTGGGTCAGGTCTGTGGCCCTTCACACTCACTATTGGACGCTCCTATAGAGAAACCTTACACATACAAGCGTGCGTACGCACACAGGTGCTCACATGGTGCTTTCATAGGTATGACTTGGACATCTTCAGCACATGACCTAAGGCTGTGGTTGGCCCTAAATGCCTTAGTAATAATTACTGTGTGATTGTTAGCAAACATTTTTACTTTTATATATCTTCATGTAGCTGATGCAGCAATGTTTTTCTCTTGTGGTTTTTTTTTTTCCCTCCTCTCTTTCTGCAGGTCTAGAAGCGGATTCTGGTTCATTTATTGTTTATTCTATACGCAAATCCCCCCTTCTCCCTTTACCTCCATCTCCTCCTTTTCTCTCTTCTTTTTCTTTCATTTTTGTCTCCGTGTCCGGTTCGAATCTTAAAAACATCTGAAAATATTTCTAATAAAGTTTTGGTATCAGGCGTGGCATCAGCAGAAGCTGTAACGCTCCACCTGAGAGAAAAACTGTAAGGCTAGTCGCCAGCATTCAGACATCAATTCTGATTGTTTCACAGCCGAACAGGACATGGTAAAAAAAAAAAAATAGTTACAGAGGGGGTGAAAAAAATATGTGCTGTCTCAATTTTAAATTGTTGGTTACAATAGACCATCATTGATAACAAGTCTTTTGTGCCATTAAATTATTGTGTCAGATAAATTTTAAACCAATTTAATCATCTGCAGATAATGTTGTCATGGAGTTATTTTTAGTGTAAGATAAACACTACATACATGTTTGTTCACTCCATGCTTACAGAGTGATGCCTACGTAGAAAACAATGAGTGCACTATTCCACCAAAGTGAAAGATGTTAAATTCAATTTAAGTCAGATGAATAAAGTTCTCAATGGAGCAGAGATAATGAATCAATAACAGGAAATTTCAAGTAATTTCCAACACCACACTGAGAGCAGACTGTAAATTCATTTGGGTAAGTGAAGAATGCCTCTTGAAGTTCACTTTAGAACAAACAATATTGACTGTGAGATAACATATGTCTTCTAAAAATTCACTTGATTTATTAATAAATTCAAGAAAAAATGTATGCAGTGTATATTTTCTTTTTTTCTGCCACTGTCAGTAGAGAAACTGCATTTTCAGAAACATATTTCAAATATCACTGCATGGGTGACAGTATGGTGTAAATGATGTTTTAGATTTTCAGCTACAAATCAACAGTGCTTGCTTTGCTAACAAGAAAAAAGATATAATTCTGGAATGTCATTCATTACAAAAGTCTTGTTTCATTTATTGTATCATGTTTGAGAGTGGTAGTAAATAAATCTACTGCTTCTCCAATAGCAGTATGTAGTTCTTGCTAAGAAATTCTGAGATGTTTCCAGGAAAGCTGAGAGATTTAATTCCTTCAGCATGCTGTTGACCAGCCTTTGGTCTCCATCCAGGTACTCAGTACATCTTCTATAAAAGGAGTTAAGATCCTTCTCTAGGCCCCCAAAATATATCAATCAACTTCTCTTGCTCACAGCCAGCAGCAGATCTATCCAAAATCCTCAGAGATTGTCTTCACCCTGTCATAAAGAGCACCTTGGAACACTGTGGAGGAACATAATTTTGATTTCTTGCTCATTTGAGATAGAGATTACCCTTATCTCTAAAAGCTGTGTCTTAAAGCATTTTATAGGTCTTTGGTGTTCTATTCTGTTTATTTCCTATTTGTTGGAAAACTTACAAAAGTTCTTTTTCAACTGTTGTACAATCACATGTGTAAAGGGCGTGTATCAACTGATCAGGTGCTAGGCTGGCTCTGATTGACTGATAATTCTGAGATTTGTTTAATGTGAATTGTGTCACATTTGTACCTAAGTGCGTATTTATTTTGATCCCTTTATTGTTTTAAATGCTCCATGTTAACTCTTGACTCATTATGCTGTGAATAAAATTCCCTAACTATCGACAGTAAATGGATAAGATGACTACCTCAGCACACACACTTTAACCTGCAATGCACCGAATTTCCTGTAGTTAGATCAGTCCTGTGTCAGATCACGTTCACACATCATGCAAGCCACTCCAAGGTTCACTTTGTACCACACTGAGGCCACCCTTTTCAAAGGGTCTGGGTTCAGTTGTTTTGGTCTGCAATCAAGTGCAATTGGCATGTTCACATGTACTGTACCTAAATGACCCAGACTTTAATGGAAATCATTAGAGTTTGAAAAATACACGCCAAATGAACTAAGTGTGAAAACTCCATAAGTTTAATAATAATCTCATAACCCTCTCAGACAAAATTTCTAAAAAAAGAAATATTGGGAGAATAACAACATAGTTCTAAGAATACATATCACTTCACTGTACATAGGTGATAGATTCAGAGGGGTTCTATTACATTTTATTGCATGATATTTTCCACATATAAATTTTCAGACCTGCTTAATCAAATTCACTCTTGTGGTGGTGCAGGAGCCTAACAAATAGCATTGGATGCAAGATGGGAAACACTTCTAGATACAACATTAATCCATCATCAAACCTAATCATGCACAGTGCCATAAATCATTGTTTAACCCAATCTGCACGTCTTAGAGGATAAAACGCATGCAGAAACAGGAGAACGTACAAACTCTACACAGTCTTTGACTGAACATGTGATTTGAACCAAAGGCAATGATTCATTGAAGCAGCAGTAATAACAATGTGCTAACATGCTTCATGTATTATATTATATTGAAGTTTGTTATTGAATCTGCATTTTAAACACTTACCTGCTGTACATTAATAAATGGATCTTCTGTATAAATGCACTAAACATCCACTCAGAGAACATTTTTTACTAAAGAGTTCAAGTTTCTGTTCCTATAAAATGACTGGTTGCATTGGATTAGAAAGAGTTATCTCCTGCAATGTTAAATTTCCAGAGTCTATGACAAGGAGAGCTGCCACAGGGTGTTCCCATGATAGCTGAATATTTTGGGTCATGTTAGAGTGGTATCCAGGTTCTTGTGAAGCATAGCTAAGAGGTTATAGCTACGGTCTAGAGGCAATCTTTACAAAAAGATTATCACAATGTTTTTGTCTACCAGCTGCCAGAGTGCTCTGGAATCATACACTGTAAATAAATGTTCTTACAAATATACAACAGTTAAATCTGAATATCCTCTTTCAACAGTGGCAACATTACAAATTTACTTATATAAACAGGCAGGCAGGTCAGAAACAATGTAGTTAGTTAAGTGAAGACATCAGATATCAGGATATACTATAAATGTTTGCTGGGGCAGCTGCCTAGTTCTACAACTATCAGACTGATAATACACACAAGTGGCTATCAACGTCAAAATAGAGCATAAAGGGATGCCCTTAATCAAAAGTCCTTTCATCTGGAAATGTAGCATGTTCGGTAGTTTTTTGAATGGTGGAAGATTGTGCAAAGATAGAAAAGAAAGGAAAAGTAAAGGGATTAAAGAAATCACTGTGAAAAATCAGCATCATTTGATGTCTACCACTGTGAATGATAAGCTAATTGCTAAGTCTGATACAGGTACCTGTATATCTGGAAGGTTTTTAAATAAAAGAACACTTTTTAATCAAAGTATAGCATCAAGGCAAATAAACTTCTGGGCTATTGATCTGGTCAGTTAAGTAGCGGGGGTCGGGGTTGTTAGTCACTTTCAGCTGCTTTGGTGTTAATGAAATTAACAACAGGTGCACTAGAGGGGCAACAATGAGACGACCCCCAAAAACAGGAATGGTTTAACAGGTGGAGGCCACTGTCATTTTTCCTTCTTCATCTTTTCTGACTGTTTTTTCACTAGTTTTGCATTTGGCTACGGTCAGTGTCA
Source organism: Polypterus bichir lapradei (assembly GCA_026402145.1). Lineage (NCBI taxonomy): Eukaryota > Metazoa > Chordata > Cladistia > Polypteriformes > Polypteridae > Polypterus > Polypterus bichir. Next base: position 41,579,675 of record JANRMT010062796.1, read on the forward strand.
CTACTGGTAGCATGAGGCGATACCCTACAGGACCCTACAAAGGTGGCACAGGTAGTCCAACTTCTCCAGGATGGCACATCAATATGTGCCATTGCCAGAAGGTTTGCTGTGTCTCCCAGCATAGTCTCAAGGGCATGAAGGAGATTCCAGGAGACAGGCAGTTACTCTAGGAGAGCTGGACAGGGCCATAGAAGGTCCTTAATCCATTACCAGGACTGGTATCTGCTCCTTTGGGCAAGGAGGAACAGGATGAGCACTGCCAGAAACCTACAAAATGACCTCCAGCAGGCCACTGGTGTGAATGTCTCTGACCAAACAATCAGAAACAGACTTCATGATGGTGGCCTGAGGGCCCGATGTCCTCTAGTGGGCCCTGTGCTCACTGCCCGGCACCGTGGAGCTTGTTTGGCATTTGCCATAGAATACCAGAATTGGCAGGTTCACCACTGGCACCCAGTACTTTTCACAGAGACAGAGCAGATTCACTCTGAGCACATGTGACAGATGTGAAAGGGTCTGGAGAAACCGTGGAGAATGTTATGCTGCCTGTAACATCATTCAGCATGACCGGTTTGGTGGTGGGTCAGTGATGGTCTGGGGAGGCATATCCATGGAGGGATGCACAGACCTCTACAGGCTAGACAATGGCCCATTGACTGCCATTAGGTATCGGGATGAAATCCTTGGACCCATTGTCAGACCCTATGCTGGTGCAGTGGGTCCTGGGTTCCTCCTGGTGCACGACAATGCCTGGCGTCATGTGGTGAGAGTATGCAGGCATTTTCTGGTGGATGAGGGAATTGATACCTGGCCCCCACGCTTACCTGAGCTAAATCCAATAGAAATCCACTGGGACATTATGTTTTGGTCCATTTGATGCCGCCAGGTTGCACCTCAGACTATTCAGGAGCTCAGTGATGCCCTGGTCCAGATCTGGGAGGAGATCCCCCAGGACATTTTATGTTGTCTCATTAGGAGCAGGATTCAGATACAATGAAATAAACATTACAGATGTTGCTGGCTACACCTATACCTGTAATATGAATTTTCAGTAATTTTAAGTTTGAACAATATCAAGGGTCATATACTAAGAATCATACCATTCTTAAATATGTTAATCCACCCTGCCCGGGATTGGTTCCTGCCTTGTGCCCTGTGTTGGCTGGGATTGGCTCCAGCAGACCCCCGTGACCCTGTGTTTGGATTCAGCGGGTTGGAAAATGGATGGATGGATGTCTCTCTACGTTTGAAATTAAAAGCAGCTGTTTATGGTTTTATGTATGTATAACTATTTAGATCTACATTATGCAGGTGTTATTTTCACAAGGTACATTACTGTACATTACAGATACATTACATTACCGAGCAGTTTACAATAGCAGTTTTTGACATTCAACATGTACAGAACACTGAAGAAGCCTCATTTTTCATCCTAATACAGAGTTTAGACTGGGGTCACATGATGGCATGCATTAACTTCCTGCTCCCACTTCTGTTCAGGAGCCTCTTGAACCCACCTCATTGATAGTCTAAACCGACCTGAGCTGGGCAAATGAGGACACACATATACAGCAAGGGTTATGTGCAAAAAGTGATTAGTGCTTTTATTAAAAATAAAACAAAAGTGTTCCAACAATGCAGTGTGCCAAATCTTCAATAAATAAATAATACATAAAATGGTGCAACTGTGGAAGTTAAAACAATCCAATAAATATTACATTAAAAACGAGGTTAAAAATCCCAAGGCAGGAATCTGTCCTTTAAAACTCACAATCCACGGTACATTCCTCTATAACCAATGTTTCCTCTGTTTACCACACATGGGGCATCACAGCAGAAGAAATGCCCAACCGTCAGGTACAGCCAACCTTCATTTACAGGCCTGGGTCCCTGCTATCCATGGCTCCCAGCCAACTCAGGGCCTCACCTTGCTCCATATACTACTGCCTCTCCACAGACTTAGGTGGGAGAGAGCCTCAGGTCACTCCAGCTCCCTGAACCACTCAGCCGGATTGGCCCTCTTTAGCCACTGAGGGTCAGCCTCATGGTCCCCAGGGGGCTCTCCTCCCGGCTGCCTGCCTCCTCTACTCCACACTCGAGCATCTCCCAGTCCTGCCACATTATGTCTTTTTATCCATCTTTTAACATTCCTCTTATTCTTTTCTTTTACTGTCTTGAATGACGTACAGACTCCTCTTTTATTTGGTGTGCCTGATTGGGTGCAGGTGTAATGAGCCGCTCCCTCCCAGGCACGAATGAGGTGAATTTTCATTAACATGCAGCCTGTTACACAGAAGCAGGATAATGGCAAACTTTGCTTTGTCTGCTGCTTTATATCTAAATACAATGCAAACATAGAAATGTTTTCTTTTGGGCACTATTAGTTATTCCTAATTAGCTCTTATTTATGGGTTTAATCAATGCAGCTATGGATAGAATGCCATTCTTGAAAACTGGACACATGCAAGAGGAGTCCAGTTAAGGTGAAAATACACAAAGGCAGACAAAAACTATCATCAATGTTGAAAAAAATACTTAAACCAAAGTCAGCATATCCATAGCAAAGGTTTACAGATTTTAGATCAGAAACATGAAATATTGCATGGATTTTAAAATTGGCTAAAAGCACCAATTAAGATGAGACTGGATTAACATATTTAAGAATGGTATGATCAAGTGTTTTGTCTTTAGACAGGCCTGAAGCACAATTCTCTTTTCTGTTTTGCTTTGTCTTTTGCTACTTTATAAATTTACCCCCATGTCCTTTTTTTTTGAAAATTGTCAAACAATGTCATCCTTTTCCTTCTCCCCAGGAATTTTTTCTCAAACATACTTCTCTATGCTCTTCTTTCTCATAGTGCATAGCTGATCTATATGTTCTTCCTTTTCAGGACTGATAGGATGAACTCATGATCTTCTTCTGACATAAAACCAGTTCATTTGTTTTCCTTTGTATGAAGTCTCCAACACTCTTCACCAGATCAACATTTCAAAACAGTTCAGTCTCATTATATCTTCTTTTCACATTGTGCAGGACACTCACTCATACATTGTAACAATCCAGATACATTTCTTTACTGTTTTTTTCTTCATATTTTTATCAAAGCATTTCGTTTAATGTATCTTTTTTCCCTCTGAATGCGTCTTTGGCATTTCCAGTTCAAGCTCTGATTTCTTTAAAACAATGACCATCTAATGCCAAAAGGCTGCCTAAAAATGATTTAGTTTTCCTTTCTCTCTCTCTCTTCAAACTTTTCACTTTTCACTTTCAACAGTGTTATTTACTCTTCTACCATTTTTTCAATATCTTCATCACTTTTGTCTTGTTTATATTTATTTTCAACCCCAAATCATTTGCTGCTACATTTAGCTCGGAAGCTAATGTTCTAATCTTTTCTCAGGACTAATACATTCTGCCTTGAAATCTGTAAATCTGCATGGTTTCATTGTTTGTTGTCCAAGATGTCCTATACAAGGCTTTCTTACAGTTCATTGTTTCATCATATGCATTGAAAAGTGTTGATGACACTTATTTCTCCTCCAAACACTACATCATCTGATATACTTTTAGCCATTCTCACTGTTGCTCTCTGGCCCATGAACAAGTCTGGAATCAACCTTTTATTATTAAAGTTGATTCCTGTCAATTTAAGAACATTACAACAAGTACTTCAGTTTACTCTATAAAATGCATTCTAAGCATCTATGAAGTAAATAAATACTTCTTGGTTAAATTCCAAGCTCCTCTCACAGATTGCTTGCATTTATCCAGCTAATATAATAATATAATAATATAATATATCCACATGATATCCGATTTGGTGTTCCACAAGGCTCTATCCTGGGTCCGCTGTTATTCTCAATCTACATGCTTCCGTTAGGTCAGATTATCTCAGGGCACAACGTGAGCTACCACAGCTATGCTGATGACACACAGCTGTATTTATCAGTAGCACCTGATGACCCCGATTCTATTGACTCACTAACACAATGTCTGACTTGTATCTCAGAATGGATGAATAGTAACTTTCTCAAGTTAAATAAAGAGAAAACTGAAATCTTAGTGATTGGCAATAATGGATACAATGAGGCTATTAGAAATAAACTGCATACATTAGGATTAAAAGTCAAGACAGAGGTAAAAAGCTTAGGGGTAATTGTTGACTGTAATCTGAATTTTAAATCGCATATTAATCAGATCACTAGGACAGCATTTTTTCACTTAAGAAACATAAGTAAAGTTAGACCTCTTATATCACTGAAAGATGCTGAGAAATTAGTTCACGCGTTTGTTTTCAGTCGACTAGATTACTGTAACGCACTCCTCTCAGGACTACCCAAGAAAGACATAAATCGTTTGCAACTAGTGCAGAATGCAGCTGCTAGAATCCTAACTAGGAAAAGAAAATCCGAACACATTTCTCCAGTTCTGATGTCACTACACTGGTTATCTGTGTCATTCAGGATTGACTTTAAAATTCTGCTTATGGTTTATAAAGCCTTAAATAATCTCGCCCCTT
>JANRMT010062796.1:41584294-41607288 GCA_026402145.1 Polypterus bichir lapradei
TATTCCAGATTTTAGGTGCATAGCAGCAGAAGGCCGCCTCACCACCTCTTTTAAGTTTTGTTCTTGGAATTCTAAGGAGACCCTCATTTGAGGATCTGAGGTTACGATTTGGAATATAAGGTGTCAGACATTCCGATATATAAGATGGGGAGAGATTATTTAAGGCTTTATAAACCATAAGCAGAATTTTAAAGTCAATCCTGAAGAACACAGGTAACCAGTGTAGTGACATCAAAACTGGAGAAATGTGTTCGGATTTTCTTTTCCTAGTTAGGATTCTAGCAGCTGCATTCTGCACTAGTTGCAAACGATTTATGTCTTTTTTGGGTAGTCCTGATAGGAGTGCATTACAGTAATCTAGTCGACTGAAAACAAACGCGTGAACTAATTTCTCAGCATCTTTCAGTGATATAAGAGGTCTAACTTTACTTATGTTTCTTAAGTGAAAAAATGCTGTCCTAGTGATCTGATTAATATGCGATTTAAAATTCAGATTACAGTCAACAATTACACCTAAGCTTTTTACCTCCGTCTTGACTTTTAATCCTAATGTATCCAGTTTATTTCTAATAGCCTCATTGTATCCATTATTGCTAATCACTAAGATTTCAGTTTTCTCTTTATTTAACTTGAGAAAGTTACTATTCATCCATTCTGAGATACAAGTCAGACATTTTGTTAGTGAATCAATAGAATTGGGGTCATCAGGTGCTATTGATAAATACAGCTGTGTGTCATCAGCATAGCTGTGGTAGCTCACGTTGTGCCCTGAGATAATCTGACCTAACGGAAGCATGTAGATTGAGAAGAGTAGCGGACCCAGGATAGAGCCTTGTGGAACATCATATTGGATATCATGTGTCTTTGAGTTGTAATTACCACAACTAACAAAGAATTTTCTCCCTGTCAGGTAGGATTCAAACCAATTTAAGACCGTGCCAGAGAGGCCCACCCATTGACTAAGGCGATTTCTAAGAATGTTGTGATCAATGGTGTCAAATGCAGCACTCAGATCTAAGAGGATGAGAACAGATAAATGGCCTCTGTCTGCATTCACTCGCAAATCATTTACTACTTTAACGAGTGCAGTTTCTGTGCTGTGATTTGTTCTAAAACCCGACTGAAATTTATCAAGAATAGCATGTTTATTGAGGTGGTCATTTAACTGCATAATGACTGCCTTCTCTAGAACTTTACTTAAGAAAGGCAGGTTAGAGATGGGTCTAAAATTTTCAAGAGCCGAGGGGTCAAGATTATGTTTCTTAAGTAGGGGTTTAACTACAGCAGTCTTAAGACAGTCTGGAAAGACCCCCGTATCTAATGATGAATTTACTATGTCAAGAATATTGTCAATTAGCACGCCCAATACTTCTTTGAAAAACACTGTTGGTATTGGATCAAGGACGCAGGTGGAGGATTTTAATTGAGAGATTATTTTTTGTAAATCAGGTAAATCTATCCTAGTGAAAGAGTTTAATTTGTTTATAACAGGATGCTGGGGTTTAGGAGGATCCTTAGTGTTGGAGGGATATACTATGTTATTTCTAATATCATTAATTTTTTTAAAATACAGCGATAGCCTGTACTGCGGTGGGCTGGCGCCCTGCCCGGGGTTTATTTCCTACCTTGCGCCCTATGTTAGCTGGGATTAGCTCCAGCAGACCCCCGTGACCCTGTAGTTAGGATATAGCGGGTTGGATAATGGATGGATGGATATTCAATAATAACCTTATTTATTTGGAATTCAAAACATCCACGTATCCAAAGGGCGACCCTACAAAGACCTAATGCAGTAAGAAGGTTTCATGGCTCTACCTAAATTTCAATTTATTACTGGGCAGAAAATATACAAACTATGAAAACATGAACATGGACACAAATAGATAAATACGCACAGGCTTGGTCTGCAATAGAAAAAAATCCTGCACTAAGTACTTATATTACTTGCTTTGAGCCCCAATAAGTACAAGTCATCGGCAATATACTAACAACCCAATTGTGCTTCACTCACTCAGAATATGGAACCAATGTAGGAAGTACTTCACGATAGAGAAGCTTTCATCTGTGGCACTTCTGCACAAGAACCACCTTTTTCCACTCTCTCAAACATATGCATTTTTTAATGTCTGGAAAACATTCGGGATTACCTAGAGATTTGTACATAGACAATGTTTTCGCATCCTACAAACAATTACACTCCAAATTTAACTTACCAGCGTCACATTTCTTTCATTACTTTCAAATTAGAAACTTTGTTAAACAAAACCTGCCCGATTTTCCTCACCTCCCACCTCCCTCTATGCTGGAAAAAATATTGATCAGTCTTGAGGACTCAGACAGCCTCTCAGTAACAGATAAAAACATTTTACAATCTCTCATTTTCAAAGATCCAAGAGTACAGTGGGAAAAGGATATCTCATTCAACATATCAGAAAAGGATTGGAAGGTAGCAATGCACAGAATTCACTCAAGCTCCATATGCGCAAAGTATACAATTATTCAACTTAAAATTATAAATCAAGCACATATGTCTTCTTTAAAATTGTCCAAAATGTTTCCAGGGCAAGATCCAACATTGCAATCAAGTCCCAGCCTCACTGGGTCACATGTTTTGGGCCTGCACCAAATTAACATCATTCTGGACCAAAATCTTTAAATGCCTTTCAGACAGCCTTGGTGTCACAATCCCTTCTAATCTATCAACAGCTGTGTTTGGTATACTCCCAGTTGGGCTTAAAGTGGAGAAGGACAAACAAACTGCAATTGCCTTTACTACACTATTGGCACGTAGACTTATCTTGCTAAACTGGAAGAATCCTAACTCACCTATTCTAAGTCAGTGGGTAACTGATATTATATATTATTTGAAAGTGGAAATAATCAAATTCTCACTTAGAGGATCTGTACAAAACGTTTTCAAAACCTGACAGGACCTAATCAATAACATTTTAGAATAAGCATTTAAATTGAGGAAGCGGATTCTCTCCCCTCTTTTTATTCTATTTATTTTTATTAATTTATCTATTTACTTATTTTTACTAGTTTAAATTTTTACTCTGTTGGGCTCTGTTGGCCAAGCTCTCTTTCTCATGGGTGGGGCTTGATTTGTTTCAAACCTAGTTTTGTTAAACTTGACTTGCTTGTATGGAATGTTATTTCATTTTAATAAAATAGATAAAATGCAATAAAAAAATCATTTTCTGTTTCTTCATCTCTCATTTTTGAAGATGTTCCATAGATAGCTTCTTCCTTCTCTCTGCCTTCCTTGCCTTCGTACTTTGGATTTGGAATACAAGCATACTTGCTTTTAATAGATTCAGCTCAAGGACTGCGAAGGAAGTTTTGTAAACAAAGTTTACCCAATTATAATGTACTTCATTTAAAAAAGAAAAAGTAAAAGAGAAAGTCTATGAGGTAATCTGTAAAATGCATCTTTTGTTGCTAACAGCGGTTTAATGTGTAAAGGAAATTAAGCACGTTATTTTTAACTCTGCTGGCAGATACAACCAAGAAACAGGTTTTTTTGAAGCTATATTTGAAATACAGATGAGGGAAAATCAAAAGAGCCAGTCAATTAAAACAATCATATGATCTCACCTACACCTAACTAATACAGTAGGTGAGGAGCTTCATTATGAACAAATTACAGTTTAACCAAGGCTTTCCTGGATAGACCAGACCAGAAAGATCTGAAGTAGGCAAGACTGATAAAATTAAAATTAAAGCACTAAAGTACATTAAATGTTTGGCAACAAAATGACAAATAAAATTACAAATCTTGACAGCCTTTCGTAGAAGACAGAATGCTGTTTGAGGGACATGATTAATATAAGCCTGAAAGCTAAGGGCTGAATATAAAGCCTACATTTTTAACGACATTTTAATTTTTTAAAATGGCAGACTTAACATAAGTTCTGATTAATTCTCTCTGTTAATTGGAGCCAATAATCAAAATGTTATTCCTATATAACTGTTAGAAATTAATTAATCTAGCTGTTAATATCCTCAGAGCATGCAATCACTGTATCATTATGGTTTAAATTGTCAGGAGAGACTGCCACAAACAGTAGAGTGTAATCAGCATAGGTATGAAACGTAATGTCATGTCTTCTGGTTATTTTACCATTTTCAGGGCAGCATGTACAAATAGAACAAAATAAGACCCAAAACTGAACACTGAGGAAAACCACAAGGACTACGTTGACTGAGGATGCCAGTCTAACTCATTTTGGTGTTAACCTCATTCGTTGCCTCTGTTATGGTGCGCACATGAGATGACAGCAGTGTCTCAGCTACCTCCTTCAAGTGGACTTAGTTTTACTTCCTTTCATCTTGGTGGTACCTACAAAAACTGTGTAGAATGGTGAACTATCCATTCATCAGTTTGCACTTGATTGATTCATTCAGAAAGAAACTCTTCACGCATGTACCTTACATCATTCTGTAAAAACTGTTGAATATAAGCTCAGTCTACAGTATAGAATGAACTAGTGAGATCACATCTTTGTGTGCATTTTTGTTCAACCTTCTACAAAATGATATAAAAATTCTAGAAGCTCTACAAAAAATAGCAAACAAAGGTGCCGCGCCATTTTATTTGGTTTTCTTATAAATACATTCATTTTTTTGTGGTAACAAAACCCCTTGCCAATCATGCAATGTGCCGACACTGCAGTAAGTGACATCTTCAGAAGTTGATTGAAGAGACCATTGTTGGAGGATATGGAGATGATTATGTAGCAATTTTTGGCAGACCCATCCTTCAGTGGTGGAAACTGGTGTCTGAAAAACCCCATGGAGTTCTGTATCTTGTTCATTTTCACATGATTTTTTGATTTTTAGATGCTTCTTATTATTTTTAAATTGTTAAAATGAGGTTGCACCTGTTGATTGTTAAGTTATGCTTTTAATGTTCTCCTCAATAGATCACTCAGATCCTATGGTTTAGGCCTTTTAGTTATTCCTAGGGTGAGGACTCATGGGGAGGTTAATTTTTATGATTCCTGTTTGCGGTCATATCTATCGAGTTTTGATTTCTCTTAAATTGGCATCTACTGTTTTGACAATTTTACTGTTTTGATTATTGTTGCTATTAACAATACTTTGCATTTTTAATTGCTTATGCTATTACTTATTTTATTCTATATTGTTCCTTTTAATTTTCTTAAACCATTTTTTTTGTTGTTGGTTTAATTTTCCATTATATTTTGTTCGAGACAAGACAACAGATGAATTACATTTAAGACAAATCAAAGAAGGTTTTCTTCCCTTACACCTCACTTTTAAAACAGCTGTTTCAACATTGAAAGGAAGACATGCGGGTGGCTCAATTACTTTATAACCTGGGAAAGTAAGACTGAGCCGATGTCTAATTATTTTGCAGCCTGAGAAAGGAAGATCTACCGACACCTCAGAGAACATAAAAGGTTTTATTGTTTGGGAAAACAGACAGTGAATTAATTCTTCATATTGACAGCTAGCCAATCAGAATATCTATCAATCACATCTTGAAAAACCCCCTGTTACAATTTTATAATAAATATACCTCATTTGAAAGCAACGTCAGAAGAAGAGAAACAGCAACAATGGAAGAGCTGCTAAATCAAACGCCTCCCTGGGACATTCATTCTTGTCATCTGTAACTTTTTCGTAAGCTTTTTCTAAAGACTATATATATTCAGACTTTCCTATCAGTACTTTCCTATCAGTTCCTATCAGTTCTTTGTTCCAGTGGTATTATTATTATTCTTGTAATAAATACCATGCTGCTTTTAACTTTCTATGTTTTGTCTGAATGTCTAGAGTGATTGAAGTAATAAGTTAGATTTTTTTCAGCACCTAGGAGCAGCCAGAGTTTTGCCATTACCTCTGTGTTGCAGGGTTTTAAGGCTGAGAGTGAGAGCTCCTTTCAATAGTTGGGACAGTACAAGAAGAAGAAGTTATTCTTGGCTGATAAATGGCCTATAGTTAAGAGTGCTGAGTCTTTGTATGTTTAAATGTATTCTTGTAGACCTAAAGTAATATTTAGGTCTGAGATATCATTAAAACATTATATGTTGTTCGTGCCGATAATAAGTAAGTCTCTTGAAGTGCTGAGTGACTGGCTGTGTTATACCTAAAACATTTGTGTGGTTTAAAGTGCTAAATGTTAATCAGTGTGTGTGTGTCATTCATGGGGCACTGTTGTGGTTAGGGTCTGTGTGTATGCGTATGGCTATGTATGTGTGTGTTCATCTTAAAGTGCAACAGTAGACTAACCCAATAACGAACTTGACGAGAACACTTACCCTTGAGAAAACAGGTAAAGGGTAAGTAGAGGGAAATACTGTGATAATACAACTCTGAACTACAACTTCTGTCCAAAGGGTGCTATATAAATAAAATGTGATTTGAATTGATAACTGCACAGCTACTAGTGAGAACCTTTGTCTTCTGAGCATTTAATAAAATCGAATTGTTGACTTAGTCATAAGTTTATGAAGAATTAAAATTTTTCTTGTGAGGGAATACATATTTACATGAAAAATGTTCCCTGAAGTGTATTTTTTAACATGGAGAGTCTAAAGGGAAGTTTTTGGTTTCCAAAAGCGGCTGTGCTAAAAAAAGTATATAATTAATACAGGGTGAGGCAGAAAGGACGGACGTCTTTTAAATGGCTAGAACTCACCACTAGGTGGAGTGACAGATGTGCGGTAGGTGGCGTTAGGTTTGCAAAGTCTTAGCATTTTTTTATTTTCTTTTTAGTTGAAGCTATGGAGCCGTGGACGATAGAACACCGTGTTTATGTGTACGACTGTTTTGTCAAGAACAACCAATCTATTAAGGCAGTTCAGCATGAGTTTCATTGCCATTTCAATATCCACAGAAATGTTCCCGCTCACAACACTATCCTACGTTGGGTTGAAGCACTTCATACACGAGGTACACTAATGAACAAAAGACCGCCGGGAACTACAAAAATGGCACATACCCCTGAAAATATGGAAAGCGTATGACTAGCCCTGCTCCGCAGTCCAAGTCGATCTGCTTGGAAGCATTCTTCTGAACTTGGCCTCAGTAATCGTTTGGTAAGGCGTATTTTGCATTTAGACCTGCATTTCCATCCCTACAAATTGTCAAATGCTCTTTCAATAAATTTCTTTGTAAGAAAAAATTAACAATTTTGTGATTTTGTAAAAAACGTCCGTCCTTTCTGCCTCACCCTGTAGTTGTTTCTTTTATTGTACTGTGGCACCATCTTTTGGCTCTGTTGCTGCGTTCAAGGAGAGGTGGCTAGGGGAGGTACCCCAGAAGTTGGGAGTTCTGGTGTCATTCCTGTGAAAGTATAAAATATCTCCATTGTGAATGAATTGTTCAGCTTTGTGGATACTTTAAATGAAAAGTATCCAATTAAACATAATTAAAAGTGCTTTGTAAGTGTTCCTGTATAAGATCTGGTTTAGAAATCTTCATGTCTTACTACTTTGGTTTATTTTCTCCCTTGATTACAACTGGTTTCCCCACAGTTCATTGTAAGTATTCTGTTTACCCTTACTTTCTGGTCCTCCTCTCCTATTCTCTGGGCACCTTATGGTGCCATAACAATTCTAGATATAAGGAATGACTGCCTGTGATTGATGACAAAAGTTATCAACCAGCTATAAAAACATTCTTCCACTTGTCATGGGCTTAGGACTTGATGCTTCAAACAGTCAAATGATTGTGAGATGATGAATGCTACAAGCCATTCCCACATCCAGGGCATCTGTCCACCAAATAATAAATGGTGTCATTAAGTTAAGTGTGTAGCAGCTGGGCTGGGAGCCTTACTGGTGGTCAAAGGTGAGGTGGCTGCAATGGAGATAGCTACAGAGATGTTTATTTACAGTTGTCTACATCACCTTCAATATAATGCAGAGCAGTAAGATATTACAATTTTATGTTTGGGTCTGCTTGTGAACCACCTTTGTAAACTGGACACATGCATACATGTTTCTACCCAGATGGTAATTTGCTAGATCTAAGAATCAAATGGAACAGACAGCTGAGAGATGGTGCAAGTCTTTACTATAAGTCAACAAATCACATCAGGTCTAGTGGCTTTGTTGCATTTTAGGCCTCTGGGTAATCAGAGAATCTTATGGCTCTTAATGTTGATGGTTTTTAGGCAGGAAACAGTAAGATGACCCAAATGGGGAGTATCTCATTTAGCTATAAAGAGTAACATTCACTGTTAAAATATTTTTCAGCAGCTTGGCTTGAGCACTTGGAGATGAGACCGAAGGACTACCCAACTTTTCCATCACACATTTGATGACATGGCAATAAAGGTTGGTTGGATCTTAACTACAACTGAATCCTGAAATGCTTAAACAGGCTTCATCCAAAATAGAACAACAGTTTTGCCAGGGAACAATTGGTAGCAAGTGTTTCTGCACATGCTCTTAATATACCTAGTGTTTACCTCGTGATTCCATTCCTCAAAATATTTATGAATAATAATAATAATAAATTTTATTTATGTAACTATGCCTGGACCAAGGTAAAGAATTTGGCTGAAGCCTCACTCCCAAGAATGAATTATGGGATTGAACTATGCACCAGCAACAAACAGTCTGAGAAGACTTCACTAGCCAACTATCTTTTAAATACTTCTCTCTAGTTAAAATTCATCAAAATACATTTCCTCATTTTGAAAAAGGATTACCTTTTTTTAAACTTCTCTAAAACTGTTTATTTACATTACATAGTCTTTAGTCCATGCAGGAGGCTTTCTAAAGACCTCTCACTGGCTATTCCCTTCAGAAGTCTGAGATGTATTATTAGTGGAGGCATTATGTTGCACATTCTCTAGATTGTTTATATTGTGAGGTTTCTAAACTCTTTCAGGTTTCTAAACTCCACCCCCCCAACAGGACAACACGCCGAAGAGCGTCCTGAAGGACGATCACCTTGTCTACGGAAGACGGCTTATCTGTCGCAGGGACAATCGCAGGCTCCCAGTGCTGAAGCCGCTCACCATGAAAGCAAATCCAATCTGACCGCAGTCACGCTATAAGCACCTGTCATCAATGGGTGATGCAAGAAATGTGCTGTTCCTGTTTCAAGCTGAATAAACCTGGTTTTGCTACAGTACTGAGACTCAGCCTCGTGTTTTGCAGTGCAAGACAGGAACTCACACGTTATGAAAGTTGTCTGATCTCTGTTTTCTTTATGTAGCTTAAGTTTGTGGAATACATTCTTCATGCCAAGGGTAGGGAACATCACAGATCCTCTCAGTTCACACAAGATGCCTTCAATAAGTGGAAAAGGATAACTGTCTACTACAACTGCCTTATTTGGCTCTCTCACATCCACACAGATGTGTATGCCCCCAGTACTCCTTTTTGTCACTGTTATGGAAAATACCAATCCTACCATTCAGAAGAATCTATTTTCTCAGCATTGTAGCTTATGATGGATAGGTTTCACCTCTGGCAATACTTTGTGAAAATCCTTTGGTAAATCCAGATTCTGATAAAGTTGTGTCACATTTTATTGGACAGGTTGAAGCATTGAACAAGCTAGTGCATCATCTTATAGCAGCTGTCCTCCTGAAATTTGCAAGTGGAGTGCAAATAGAAGGCCCATTACAAGGTTGGGTGTTTTCAGAATATAAAATTCAGTAAGGTTCAGTTTTGTTTTGGCATGCAACCTTAGTAGCTATGCATCCTTCAATATTCAGCTTTTCCTTGGAATATGTCACCAAATGCACTTCAGGCTCAGTCAATTTACATTTGGAGAAGTGTCTTTTGTAAGCTTCTTCAGGTGGGTTGGGCACTGCAGAGCATCTGTTAACTAAGAGTTTAATGTATGTTTGGCTGTGAACAGTTGCAGTTTTCAGTTTGCACATTTATTTTTTTATTCTCTGAAAAATGACTTTGCACAGTGAGTCCAGTAACTTCAGTTTTAGTTATCTGATTTTCTGTTTCTGATGTGGATTGACACACTTCAGAGAGATGTCTGTTTTTTCCATAGGACTCCCAGTTTGCACTTTTAGCAGGGCAAGATTGATCATTTGCTAAATTCCTAACAGAGCCACAACATAAGCAATATAAATAAAGCATTAGTGTATTTATTATCATTCTATTTTGACTTGTCTATGTGACACTGTTTTTTTCAGACATTTTCCCTTTACTGCATTTGCAAGATAAATTTCCCCTTCAGCAGTTATCTTTGCCTCAGTCAAGGATGATTCAAAATGTCTGACAATGACAAATGCTTTATCTAAAGTCAAGTCAGTTTTGTGAAATAGTTGTGCACACATACAAGGCACACATGTTTTTTCAACAATTTGATCAACTGTCATTTTGTTCTCAAAACTAAAAATCCACAAGAAGTGACAAACTCGCGTAGCACCACAACATCTTGGTCAGTAGATTCACTGACATGTTGAGCTCAGTCTCTAAAATAGTACCTTACTGCAACAACATTCACCTGTGGGCTGCAGAAAGTTTATAAGGCATGTACTGTTTGCTAAGCAGTGGATCAGCAGCACCCTTTTCCATTCATCAGAAAATCCATCCCCTAGCAAGTATGTAGTTAGGGTGCAGCAAAAGAAGCACCATCTTGCTACCAAATTGTTGCATTCTTTTGTGAATTCTTTGTAATAAATATAAAGACCAGTATAATGGACAGCATGCATTGGCTGGCGTCCCTGATGGGATTGACTCCATTCCCTGAGAATGTATTGGCTGAGAGGCCACTACAATGGAGAGATCAGAGGAGGCTCCGTATCAAGGATGCAACTAGATTGCAGCATCCATGGTATTTTGGTATCCATTTGGATGCCCGCAGGGAATTCTGGAAATTGCAGTACAGTAGGTCAGCTCTGTTGGGGTCTGTTGATACCACCAGGGAGTGCTGAAGGTAGTACTTTATAGGACTTTCATATGACCCATAAATGCTTCCAATGGTCGATGCCCTGGCACCAGAAGTACTCCTGAGAATTCAATGAAAAGAACCACACTGCCTTGTTCGGGAGAATTGGAGTGGGAAAGGGGGACAGGAAGGAGTAGTAGCAAAGAGAAGAGTGCGTGTGTTTAGGGTTTATGATCATGCCATTAACAATAAGATTTTTTTTATTTCTCAACAGGGTTCTTCACATCCTCTCAACATCAGTTTCCAAAACAGCACCATCTACTGGAATCTGCAAAATAGTATGTAAATTACAATACAACATGGAGTAAGCTCTACCAGGAATAGGGGGCTTACTCTCCACTGCCATCAATCTGTTGAAAACCATGGTGTCAGCAAAATTCAGTTCTCTTGTTTAAATTATTTCTTAATATATATTTCCAAAGCCAAAGGAAAGTTGAAATGAATGTAGTGAGAGATGTTTATGGTGATTAAAATAACAACAGTGCACACAGACTCCAGAGAAGTGTGGGTCAGGGACGTGCGGTTAGGGGGCTCACCTGTCATCATGAAAAGTAAAAAAACTAATAATGATAACATAAAATAAATTTGTTCACTGGTCTGTGATATAAATTTGTTTTCTGTATGATTCCAATAACTTTGATTATTTTTATAGTCAAAATCACTGTATTGGCACATTTCCTGTTCAAATACGGGGGAGAAATGCGAGGTACGGCAACATTGAGCCGAGCCTCACCTTGGACTGTGCTCTCCCTCACACACTGGGCTGATGCATGTAATTGGCATGTGCCTGTTGCTGTCTCTCTGTATGTCGCCAATATAATGTTTGACGACACATTTATTATACTGACTTTCCACAGTCTGGCTAATATCTTTAATGAATGTGTGTGACATATCTAGACTTGCTGATCGGACACAGTGAAAAGGTACAAGGTGAGGCAGACTGTACCGTGCCGCACTGAAGGGAGCGGATGTGAGCCTAACAGGTGCTCATTGCTGCTGCTCTTCTACGCAGAGGCTCTGGGTGCCAATAAGTTAGCGATATCAGAAAGTCAAGTGCACTGCAGTGGTCCATTTATTTTTATTTTTTGTTCCGACTGACTGCCAAAATGGAAGATTAAGATTTTTAAAAGTAAAGGAAAATAACGAGAACTTTTACATGAAATTGACTGAGATTTTCATGGAAAAGGATAGGCGCATGGAATTCATATACAAATAAAGGTAAGACCATAAACGGTTTTCAATTTTATAAAAAATGGGATCAGACTAAGAAAAGAACAATCCAATATTTAAAAACTAAGTTTTGACCTTAAATAAAATATTCTTTTGTTTTTCTTGTTATCCTTTTGTTGAATAGTCTGTATTAAAATTGATGAAAACATCAGAATTAAAAGCTTTTAAAAACAACTAAATATTTCAATTAAGGTCAAAATTGAATTTTTTTTTTGTACGCCACTTTCATTTGTATTGAATGAGTATGAATTGTGGAATTGCAGCGGGAAATTTAGAACACATGGAGGGTGAGGAGCAAATGCGCTCTCTCTCACCGTTATAAATGTAAAGTTCTTTATTAGCCAAATATGTACCTTACCTATCTGTGTGTAAAGAATGCTGATGAGAAATGAAACATAACCAGTAGTCAATGTGTATGCTGGCTGCCAATTGAATAATGGATAAGCTAATCTTTTGGGTTCATATATTTGTAAATTTAACTCTGAAGGAGTCAGTGCCTCACCAGCCATGAACCTTACCACACGTCAGTAGTGTGGGTGTGCATGGTATTGTGGCGGACCAGCTACATAGCTTGATGGGGAGATTGGCAGAACTGCGTGCGTCTGCACAATTACCATCCATTTGTAGACTCATTAGTGCTCCATAGTCTGTAACCAATCAGTATAAAGAGGAGACTGAAAAGGCAGAAGGAAATAATAAAGAAAAAAAGAGAAAAGAGTCTAGAGGCTAAAGAGAAAAGATGAAAGTAAGGAGGAAAAAAGAGGTAGGAATGCAGCTGAGATGGTGTGGCAGACAGAAGGCATACAGTTGGGATTGACACCCTTTGGGGGGAGAGTGGATGGTGATCATGGGTTCAAAGTCGCTACTATTGAGCACTCCAGGAGCAGGCACTACCAAACTATCTGAATGTACTCCTAATGGAGGCCATGAGAGAAAGGAAAGAAGCAGAGCTCACAGTTTCCTTGCTGAATGCCCCAGAGACGGTGGCAGGAACATGAACCGGGTTTGGAGTGCCCTAGCGGTCACCAAATGAGGTGGCTGAGCACAAGCCAGAATATAGGGTTGACCGAATTTATCAGCTTGCAGCTCTACAGCCAGAGTAGACCCTGTCAGGTGAGTAGCAGAGATGTGGTGGAGAAGGAAGTATCTCATTTTTGTTTTAAATGATAGACCCTGGCCATGATTTTAACCTTACTTTTAATAAAAGTACACACACACACCTCCATACGCTAGGGACAATTTAGAATCACCAATGCACCTAACCTGCATGTCTTTGGACTGTGGGAGGAAACCCACGCAGACATGGGGAGAACATGCAAACTCCACGCAGGGAGGACCCAGGACGCGAACCCAGGTCTCCTAACTGCGAGGCAGCAGCGCTAACCCACTACGCCACCGTGCTGCCCTGTACTGTATATATTTAACTATATTATAACTTTATTGAACCAGAATGCAAATATAAACAAATCAATTATATTATTTTTGTAAAACTGCTGTTTAAATGCTAAATAATTTTCTTTAAAGACTATATATATTTAACTATATTAGAATTGCATTGAACAAGAATACAAATAGAAAGTAATCAGTTATATTATTTTTTTAAAGCTGTTGTTTTAAGGTTCAATATTTTTCATTAAGGATTATATTTTCAATCACGTTTTGTAACTTCATCACTTCCCTAAGTGTACATTTTAAAGTTTGATTATCTGTCCTCCTTTTAACATTGTATGTCTCCCTAGTAACAGCAGTGTAAATGTGAAGGTAGGTTTCTCATTGGCTTATAAACTGAAAAGGGCCCTTATATAATAAAATCTGATGGGAAAGTTTCACTTTACATTAAGAAAACAAAGATATTGAACCTACAAGCCATATCTGAGGCTTTCTGTTTTTTAATGCTAGAAAACTAAATCTGTAATTTTGAAGAATGTTGGCATACATTTGCATGGTTATCTTGCTAGGAGTTGTTGGTTCACAAATCAATGAGGAAAAAGGTAGGTAAAATAATTTGAAATATACTCTTAATAAAAAATTAGAGAAGTGACTGGTGATAAATACAGTATATATGTGAGACATTTTTCATGCTAATCTTAAATATTTAAATTGAAATTAAAAAAATATATTTAAAATTTAGTGTAATTTAAACTTGATTTGTAAATATACAGAATATCTCTCAATTATCTACCGTTCAGATTTCTAGATTATTTAGATGTGGATTTTAAATCTTAAAGATTGATTGTACACTTTATCCAAATTGTTTTAGGATAAACAGTACATCATAGATTTTGATATTGTATTCAAACATCATTTGTAAAATTGTGTTCAGTATATCCTTAAAACATTATAACATGCAACTGTTTAGTCAGTCTTTTCTGAAAGTGTTTGTGAAAGTATTTTAAGATATGCCAAATAACTGCATATTTTAAGATTAGTGATATATTTAATTACTTAAACAATACCTGACAACAACATTTCTAACAAAACCTTTATTTACAGATCAATAATTGCTAATAAATGCCACAAATGAAAAGAAGGGGAAGGAATACAAATATAATATGTTCTGTGTGGCCTCTCATGGTCAATTTTAAAAACTTCACAAATTATTCTGCAACTGTATGTCGGTCTAATTTGTTGTGGTCATTTTTGGAGATCAACTCTAACTTTGAGCTCAATTTTCAGGAAAAAATAAAAATGACATTCATGTGCGCGTGTGCTGGGTCCAGTTCCAAGTGCTTGTTTGTTTAATGAGATACTCCAGATAAATTAATGTATTCATTGTTATTAATAAATCATTACTAAATAGAAAATAAATAAGGACCAGTAATTGGTTTTATTTCTAATAACACAAGGTAAACTTGTAAAATAAGGGAAGAAAATATTGTTTCTTCACTTTTTAAAGCATTTTTATTTTATTGAAATAATACATTTCCACAGCACACTGTGCATTCTGTTTAGTTTTGAGAACTTTCATTTTCTTTTTAAATAAAGTTTCCTTTTTTTGTCTCCTGTGCCCGAAGTAGCAGTCTTTTTAATTGCAACTGTTTTATTTACCAAGTCATAATGCCTTCACTTCATACTCTTGACATCTTGTTTGCAGTGCTCTTCTCCCTCTGCCTCTAGACCATACCTCTCCACTTCAGCAGTTACCACTCCATTACAATAGATTAGATGTTTGTCCCAGGTAGTGCGATCTGTGCTGTTATAGTCACTCTGTGAATGATGTAGAGGATATACCCATGGTAAGTGAACAGAAAATGCTGTCAGAGTGGAGGAGAGAGAGGCAAAGTCTCTAAGAAGATACTTGAGAGTGAGTTTCCAGTTGGCTTCTCCACTCAACTGTGATTCCCTAAAACAAAAAAACAAGAATAGTAAGGAGATGCACATGCTGAAATACAAAAACATAATTATACAAAACACTGCACTTACTTGATATCTTCTAGGATGAGTTCCATATCCACCTTTGAGGTCTCTTACAGTACCTGTTTTTTTTTAAAAAAAAAAAAAACAGTACCGTTTAAGCATTTTTTAATGTCAGTGTAAGCCTGCATGGATGGTTAAATATATTCTTTACAGTTTTTACATTGATGTCCACCAAGAGAACAAAATGGGAAAAGTATTAGCTAATAAGACATTGACAGCAAAACACCTTGTTTCTCCAAAGAAGCCAAAGTAGTATTTAAAGGAATGCATAGTCGTGCCAACTGTGTTTATTCTAGTGCTGTTACTATCAAAGCACCTTCCTGTTCTGCAAGAAGACTTAGTACTACTTACTGTCTTTATTGCTGTATGTAATTATGGAAGAGTTGGTACTCTCATCTCTGCCTACTGAAGGGTGCAATGTTGTGATGTGGCACTGTGGTACTAACTTTTCTGTCTCTTACAAACATTTTTTAAGTTGACCATACTGGATGGTTATCTGTCTTGGATGTTCGCTTCAAAACTGCTGAGTATTGATTTCCAGGCAGTGTTGCTCCCCAGTACAATTGTAAATACCTTCATTGCATGACTCACATCATTCTTCAACAAGATATATTTTTGTAGAATTCACTCCTACCACATTGTAGAATTCACTTGAACAAGTCGTGGCTTCATTGTATGGAGAATAAGGTGTTTATAGGTTATTCACTAATGACATGTTATGGTCTGCAGTTTACAACTACAAAGCTTTAACAATGTTTTTAGAATGTTTTTAAAGTGTAAATTAATGCTAAAATAATTTTTGATTATCATGAATAAGGTTTGCAACTGCCTATGCTGGAAACGTGTAAAGATTTGACATTGGTTACATGATTTTTTTTCTAATTTTTTTGATTTGTAAATATTCTGTACTATTTCCTGACTGTAATACCTGCTTCACATTTTGAGATAGTTTGCCTTATCACTTGGCTTTTACATTTTGACGCCTTGCTTGCTATTTTGTTTTTTAACATTTCCTGATTCTATCTCTACTTAAAAACTGCTGCCAAATTGTGTAGTTAGCACAGTCTGCAACTACATACTAATCACAGAATTAATTCATGTTAGTAAGCTACTTTCAGGTTATTGGAAATTTCCCTTGTGTTATTGCAGGTTTTCTCCTAAATCTTTCTCTGGTTTATTAGCAGCATTACGTTTCCTCTTTGTGGTGGTTCTGGGTTAATATATACCGTGGAGCATAGCACAGACAGGTGGACACCGATGGTTCACCCAACACACGTTTATTATACATTATATTTACAAATAAGTGCAGCACACAACCCCAGTACTTCCCCAAAAGTCCAGGCCTTTCTTCACACTGCCTTCCTCAGGTCCTCCTCCACACCTCTCCTCCCGACCTCCGTCTCTCTTCCTCCCGACTCTAGCCATCGAATTGAGGGAGATGGCCCCTTTTATCTTCACAGGACGTGCTCCAGGTGCCTCCAAATGAGTGACTGCCAGCACTCCCCGGTGTGGCGGAAGTGCCGACTGTGCATCCTGAAACACTCCGGATGTCCCTGGTCACCTTCCCCCCAGCACTTCCGGGTATGGCGGAAGAGCTGAGGACCAGGGCCCTCCAGGCATTGGGGCGCCCCCTGGAGGTGACCACGGGCCCCTATAGGGTTGAGCTTCAAAGCTCTGTTCCCGTGGTCCCCAAAGCAACCAGGGCAGTTGCCCCCTCGTGGTCTGGAGGAGGCATAATCCATCCTCCGGTCCTTCTGGGCATCCCAGCTGGGTGCCACTCCCAGCCGCTTGCCACAATACCTTCTTTTGTGATGGGGAAACATCAGCTGTAAACACACACCTATTGACGAGTAAACACAGATGCAGGATACTTGCTCTTCTGGTCCAACAGTTTTGGACTGAGATGCATTATAAGATATTCTATCCCTGTAACGGTTTGATTTAGCACTGCCTCCAGGCTGGCGTCAGATGTGTAGGACTGGGGATAAAAAGGAAGAGAACAATTAGGAGAAATCAAAATGGATACCTACACTAAGGCCTTCTTAAAGTCAAATAAATGCTGCTTCAGCTTTAGGAGTCCTCACAAACTGTATTTCTAGTTTGTTTTCAAGTTAAAGGCATTGCTCTTTCTGAAAACCGGAGCACAAAGCATCTGTAATAACTAGCTAATTCCAGAAAAGCCTGTACTTGCCTTTTATCATCTAGGGCCAATCTCGAATGGCTGCAACTTTGGAACACTGTGGTTTGACTCTGCCCTCCAATCACATCAAGGTCAAGGGTGATTAAGGGTTTATATGTAAGCCCATCTTGTGAATTGCCAGGAAAATGGCCAAAACTTGCCATACATGGTCCACCCAGATGCTGGAATACTGTAAATGACTGTAAGCAACACCATAGGTGCTATGGGGAGCAGCAGAGTGGGTACTGCTAGTGCCCACTAGGAGTGCCAAATGTAATTTTTCTTTCCCAGACTCTGCTATTGGAATTTACCAATAGACATTTTTCATGTCTAGTGTGGACAAAAATTGTGAACAACATGACAAGGAGGAGCTACTACCAATCTTTCCCATCTTCTTGCACATCTTTTTTGAGCATCTCTTTCAGCATTTTATTTAAATACTTGAAACCCATCAATCTGGGGGTGAGAAACAGATGTCTTAAGGAGTTTAATGCATAGCAACTTTGAGTAAAGTATTCAAGATAAACAGAGTCCCTTGGTTCATAAGGCCTTCTTTACTGATCCAGTCCTGAACAAAGAACCATACTAATTCCTGGCAATGTTTTTTGAATTAGCCTATTGCATGGCAATGGCCTCTCAATAACTGGTTACATAATCTACCAACACCAACATGTGCTTATACGTCCAAGATAAGACTCAAGGGGACCCACGATATCCATCCTAGTCTGCTCAATTGAAATTTCAATAGTGGGAATAGGCACAAGAGGAGCACATTCTCTATGTGGAATTTGAAATGTGACATTGACATAGGCAAAAGCGTTGTACCTCCATGTTTATTTTTGGCCAACTGAATTGTTTTTTTATTCTTTCTAGTATTTTGTCAGTTCCCAAATGCACCCCTAAGAACTGGGTGTGAGACAGGTGACAAATCTCTATCCTGTAATTTCAAGGATTAAGAATTGGTGATGTATCTCCCCTTGGCATTTTACTATCCGATATAGCAGACCTTTTTCGATCTAAAAAATACTGCCCAAATGTTGTGGAGACGGTAGTAGTTCAGCCATTAACTTAAATTACAGCAAACTTCAGTGAATCACTGTTCCACTGCTCAAGCTTAAGTGAAGCGGACAGTAGCATATACTGAAGTTTCAATGCATGTAAAGGATGAAGTGGAGCATCCAGGTGCAGTTCTATCTCCTTGGGAGGTTAAGATGCAATGATGGGTGATGTTGCCATGTTCTCCTCCCAGAGGTTGGCTGCAATCAATACACTGGATAGCTTCATCCTTACCTGATCTATTACGCAACGTGGAGACATCTTGGGATGAAGTACTTTCATCCAGCAATAGGTTCTGCTTTTCGTCAGGCTGCAATCGAATTTTGTTGCAGTTATTATGGCACCGATCTTGCCCAAGTGTCATTTTTTCTTCTGTATTTTCTCCCAGTTGTAGCCATCAGGCTGGCTTGCCACAGTGATCAAATGCCTGGGAGCTCAATGTAGATATAAAGGAAAGAAGTCAAAATGCAGAGTAGGGGTAAAAAAATGGTAACCCCATTTAATGATTTTCCATTTGAAAAAGGGTAAACAAAATGAACTTGCAAGTGGAAATTAATGGCTGCAGCCCTGAATAAACAAAAGGTTCATAAACTTTGAGCATTATATCTGAGTTGCACCTCTGTCTTACTCAGTTGCAAGTTCTATTTCCGGTGGTCCTCAGATCTTTATACCGTTTTCCTGGAAGGGGTGGGGTTTCCTTTGATTGATAAATAGATAGATAGATAGATAGATAGATAGATAGATAGATAGATAGATAGATAGATAGATAGCAGATACTTTATTAATCCCAAGGGGAAATTCACATACTCCAGCAGCAGCATACTAATAAAAAACAATATTAAATTAAAGAGTGATAAAAATGATATAGGTCTGCACTCTCTGCACACAGTCACCTCTGATGATCACAGGGTCCATGAGGGGCCTGGGCCTCCTAAAATCCACCACCAGCCCCTTGGTTTTGCTGGTGTTCAGTTGTAGGTGGTTTGAGTCGCACCATTTAACAAAGTCCTGGATTAGTTTCCTATACTCCTCCTCCTGCCCACTCCTGATGCAGCCTACGATAGCTGTGTCATCAGTGAACTTTTGCACGTGGCAGGACTCCGAATTGTATTGGAAGTCCAATGTACATAAGCTGAACAGGAATGGAGAAAGTACAGTCCCTTGTGGTGCTCCTGTGTTGCTGACCACAATGTCAGACCGGCAGTTCCCGAGATGCACATACTGAGGTCTGTCTGTAAGATAGTCCACGATCCATACCACCAGGTATGAATCTACTCCCATCCCTGTCAGCTTGTCCCTAAGGAGCAGAGGTTGGATGGTGTTGAAGGCACTAGAGAAGTCCAGAAACATAATTCTTACAGCACTGCCACTGCCTCTGTCCAAGCGGGAGTGGGATCGGTGTAGCATATAGATGATGGCATCCTCCGCTCCAACCTGCTCCTGGTATGCGAACTGCAAATGATCGAGGGCATGGCATAGCATAGCAGCGTACTGTTCTTACTGGAACTACAATGTCCATACAGAAGTTGATGTAGTCAGTAGTGCAGTCAACATTCTCATCAATGTTCTAACTATATGATCCCTGCAGGATATCCCAGTCCGTAGTTCCAAAGCAATCTCTCAGAGCCTGCTCTGCCTCAGGGGACCATTTCCTGAATGAATGTGTAGTTGTAGGTAGCTCCCTCACTCTTGGTTTGTAGTGAGGCTGAAGCAGAACCAGGTTATAATCTGCTTTCCCAAGCGCAGGCAGCGGGGTGGCATTGTATGCGTCTTTAACATTTGCATACAGTAGGTCAGTAGTCCTATTTCCCTGGGTGTTAACAATCCACATACTGGGAGAAGGCAGGTAATGTTTTGTCCAGAGTCACATGGTTGAAGTTTCCAGTGATTAGCACAAGCACCTCGGGGTGCTGCGTTTGTAGTTTAGCAACAGCGGAATGGATGATGTCACCCGCTTTCTCCACGTCTGCCCGAGGAGGGATGTAAACAATAATAATGACGTATCCAAACTCTCTGGGCAAGTAATAGGGATGCAGACTTACAGCCAACAGTTCGAAGTCTCTGCAGTAAGTGGAGATTTTGACGTTTACATGTCCAGAGTTGCACCACCTTGTATTCACATAGAGAGTGAGTCCTCCTCCTTTCCACTTCCCGCAGGTATTTGCGTCTCTGCCCGCTCTAACTGTGCTAAACCCAGGTAGCTCCACGTTAACTTCTGGGATGTTAGTTATTAGCCATGTTTCACAAAAACACAACAAACTGCATTCTCTGTAGGTCCTGACATTTTTTACCAGCGCAGCCAGTTTGTCGAAATTATTTGGTAGTGAGTTCACATATCCCAGGATCACAGAAGGCACCGAAGGCTTATATCGCCACTTTCTCGCTAGTCTCTTAGCTTTTAGCTTAGCGGCGGCTCTGCTGCTATGATACCACCTTCTTACCTTGTCAGGTAAATCGGGAACCACACCGACACGGGCCTTTGTTCTCAGCGCTTGAAGTTGACTACCTGAATAGACGAGTCTCGGCGTGTAAAAATCCATGTCCAAGTAGTAAAAAGTGTCCAGGAAACGAATCCACATAAAAGAAAGTGGCAGGAGTGATCAGTGAAATACAGAAAAAGGTAGAAAGATAAAGTCATACACAGAGCTGTTGGGAAGGCTTCCACTCGCGGCGGCGCCTGAGTCATAGTGAACAGAAGTGCAGTTACTTGTCCTCCAGTCAGCATCCTCTTTACATTTAAGTGTAAAAGTTGTTGGTAATGACAGCACCCCTCTATACTTGGCCTTGCTGACCTACCATAGCTGAAGCCCTGAAAATGTCCCCTGAGCATGTTTGTGTACATATATATATATGTACTGGTTATTCAGTATATCTATATAATAAAAGACAAGAGAAGGATCTTTGTCCGGAACAGGTGCTTTAATTTTTGTAGTTTTGACCAAAATTAATAAAGTAATATACAGTATACTTAATTTCCTTATTTTCTAATAATTGATTTCCTTATTTTCCTATTTCCTATTACCTAATAAGAGGACAGGTGGTTGGTTATAATCTCTGAGGATTAAATTAAAAAACATATTTTTCCGTGCATAGAGCAGACTAAGTACTGGTAAGTACATTTATATAGATATATCTATACTAATAAACGGCAAAGCCCTCACTCACTCACTCACTCACTCACTCACTCACTCATTCACTCACTCACTCACTCACTCACTCATCACTAATTCTCCAACTTCCCGTGTAGGTAGAAGGCTGAAATTTGGCAGGCTTATTCCTTACAGCTTCCTTACAAAAGTTGGGCAGGTTTCATTTCGAAATTCTACGCGTAATGGTCATAACTGGAAGCTGTTTTTCTCCCATTTACTGTAATGGAGTTCAGCTGGAGGGGCGGAGTTCGTATGACATCATCACGCCTCTCACGTAATCACGCATTACGTAGAAAGCCAGGAAGAGCTACAAAACGCGCTTTAGAAAACATGCATTATATAATTAAGAAGGCATTGAAACAATTAGAAGCGAGCGAGTGACATATAAAACCATATTCAGCGGCTCACGTGAACTGACGCAGTGCGCTGACAAAAAGTAACAGTTCCAAAGAGTGCTGAACAAAAACTGAATTACACTGCTACGCTCAAATAGATAAACCACACGCAGTGGCGCGATACTAAAGCATTAGACTGTAGCGCCCACGTCCGAGGTTCGACTCCCGAGAGGGGATGCACTAAGTATGTACGCGCGCTTCTCGATTTATTTTAACCTCGCATCCCCTTAGTTTGAGACGTATGAAAACGCATGCGGTTAACGCAGAAAGACAGATCACCTATTCACCTATTGAAGCTTCATGAATAATGGATACTTTATTCGCGATCAATGATTGTTTTGGTAAAGCCATACTCAGTGTATTCATTAGATGAACGGTAAAAAAGTAAGAGCGAGAGGACGGTAACTTACTGAAGCACACAAGCAAAACCACAATAGCACGCGGGCTCGATGTACTGACTTGCGCGATCACATTCCAAAAATATTTCTTTTCAAATTCTATTTAGTACATATGAGTCAAACTCAAGGCCCACGGGCCACATCCGGCCCGGCGTGTAATTATATCCGGCCCGCGAGATCATTTTATATACTGTATTATTGTTATTAATGGCCCGGGTATATGAAGCGCTGGTAACACAATAAACTACAGATCCCATAATGCAGCGCTTCA
>JANRMT010062796.1:41607688-41638983 GCA_026402145.1 Polypterus bichir lapradei
ACTAAATAAAAATTCCTTCTATTTAAAATTTAAGTAGAACTTCAACAAATATGATAGTTCATAATATCCACGCAGACTTACACGTAAGAGCGGGAGTTATCCGTTTTAACAAGCAGCGTATTGCACTGATAGGAAATAGCTTTGTGTGTATATATGTAGATATGTATGTATATGTATATATATGTTTATATATGTGTGTGTGTATGTGTATATATATATGTATTTGTGTATATATATGTGTGTGTATGTATGTATGTATGTGTGTATGTATATGTATGTGTATATATGTAGATATATATATATGTATGTATATATGTGTGTGTGTATATATATGTGTATATGTATAGATATGTATATATATATGTTTGTGTGTGTGTGTGTAAATATATATATATATATATATATATATATATATATATATATATATATATGACAGCAACACTCATCACTCACAACAGTGACAAAACAATTACATTGACAATCATGTTACATTATTTTCAAAATGTTTCCTTTTCTTTTTCATTGCTTCTTTAACACATTACTTCTCCGCTGCGAAGCGCGGGTATTCTGCTAGTACACAATATATTGAGCTTAGGGAGGCAGAGCCACCTAATTTGGCAGCAGGGCTATTGGCCCCAGCAATATTTAAGCCAAAGCATCTGCATTGCATTTGTTTTCTGGATTCCTGTTTTGAGGATTTTCTTTACTGCTTTGTTTGGATTTTCTAATTTGATTTTTAGCTCTTGTTTAAAAATACTAATTCTAGTTAGCGTATTATTTGGGGGTTTTGTGCTGTCAGATTTGCCATCAGAGCAAAGCCTAATTTCTGCCTTTTCTTACCATGGCCCTTTTTCTGCTTTGCCTTTTGTCATTCCTTATTAAAATTCTTTAAATATTAAGAAACTTTAAAAAACTTTGTTGTCCTGGGACATTTTTGGGTCTGTGTAGATATGAAGCCTGCCAATGTGTTTGTGTCTAGGCAGTCTGGGGAGAGGTTTATCTAGTGGGCCTAGACATGTAAAGAGGGCAGATCTGGCCTTTTGTGGGATTCATTTGATAGATACACATTCTTCTCAAGCACTCTCTAGTACAGTATGTGCAATTCTTGGTTGAGTCTATGCCATGGTTTGAGCAGAAAAGGAGACCCAAACTCTAATGCTTCCACCATCATGCTTTACACTTGGTATGAACGTTTCTGTTTTTGCTAAACATTCTTACATTTGTCTTCTCCATCTAGAGAACATTGTTCAAAAAGTCTTTTTCATTACCTAGGTGTTGTCTGCCAAAGTTCAATCAGGTATTCTTTCTTGCATGTGGGGCACAGTTGTGCAAATTTATTTTGAATAGTTAGTTTATCCCCTGCGGTAGGCTGGCGTCCTGCCTAGGATTGGTTCCTGCCTTGCGCCCTGTGTTGGCTGGGATTGGCTCCAGCAGACACTTGTGACCCTGTGTTTGGATTCAGCGGGTTGGACAATGGATGGATGGATAGTTAATCCCTTGATTATTTCCAACAAGATCTTTCAATCAGCTGTTGGGCTGAATTTGGTGGGATGACCATAGCCTTGATAAGATTTAAAACTTTATAAAACTTCCTCCAATTGAATTTCAAATAGTGGAATAATTAACTTGAAGTTACCAGGAAATTGTTTGAAAACTTTTCCCAGATTCAGTCTTTCATTTAAGGATCTTAGAGAGCTCTTTTGATCACAGCATGATGTACCTAGGGCGGCATGGTGCCTCGAAAGTTAGGAGACCTGGGTTCGCTTCCCGGGTACTCCCTGCATGGAGTTTGAATGTTCTCCCCGTGTCTGCATGGGTTTCCTCCGGGAGCTCCGATTTCCTCCCACAGTCCAAAGACATGCAGGTTAGGTGCATTGGCGATCATAAATTGTTCCTAGTGTGTGCTTGGTGTGTGTGCCCTGCGATGGGCTAGTGCCCTACCCGGGGTTTGTTTCCTGCCTTACGCCCTGTGTTGCCTGGGATTGGCTCCAGCAGACCCCTGTGAACCTGTAGTTAGGATATAGCGGGTTGGATAATGGATGGATGGATGGATGATGTACCCACATACTTCAGTGGCTAAGACCAAACCACACCACAGACTTCCATGTTACACTATAATGATTTTTCAACCATTTACACCTATGTACATGCACCATATTTTGATATTAGATATTTTAATGCAGTGCTGAAGGTTGTGGTGTACTGTCTTTTTCTGCAAAAGGAACTTGTATTTTTGTTGATTTATATTGTAGGAATATGTGCAAAAACATGATTTTTATCAATGTTATTTTTTAAAATGAGATCTTAAGTGGTTTAATTAGATTAGTCTGAATATCCAAACAAAAGCAAAATTGTTCATGTCCTCTTTTTACTTAAGCACACCAGAATGATGAAAAGTAAATGCACCAAGGTATATGGAAAATGTAAATATAAGTCAAATATTGCTTTCCTCTTGATTAATACTAATGTTTAATTTACAGAACCACACATAGATATAAATGTGGTTACTTGCTTCTCTGGAAGCACTGAAACAGAAGATGAGTTGCAACTGGATGGGGATGAAATATTATACACAGATTTCATAAATAATAAGATGGTGATGACTCTCCCTGATTTTGTGGATCCACTTGACGTAGATCCAGGATGGATGCAGATGGCACAAGGTAACAAACAGGTCTGTTTTAATAACCTTGGCATCAATATTAAAGCAGAGAAAAATCCACCTGAATCTAAAGGTAAGAATCATAACGTGCATCAAAATTATATTCTTTCTTGAAGACTGTTTGTGAATAGAATTACCCAGTAGAGAAATAATTCCCATATGCCTTTGATCAAACTGAATTTAAGCTTTAGGAGAAAAAATGGATAGTTAGGCAAAGCATATTGACCTAAATCTGTTCAGTCGAAAAACAGAAAATATTAAATCTATATAGGCTTCATTTAAGTTGATATGTTGGTGCAGTATTAGGCACTGCTGCCTTACACACTTTAGGGACCAAGCTTTAAATTCCGGCTTGGGCAGTTTGTATGTAGTTTCTTCATGTTCATGTGGTTTTTTGTCTAGATAATCAGGTTTTCCTCCCAAAAAAACTCCAGTTTATAAATTTTATTTAAGATTTGAAACCAATATTAAAAATGATTAAGCAAGGGAAATTCTACGGAAAATTCCAGAAATCTTTCTGTGATAGAACTAAGCAGAGATGAAGTAAAAAATCTCTGTGCCAAACCGACTCTACAGGGCAGTGAGTCCAGATAATGTGTGAGAGCAGCACCTGTAATGTTGTTCCAAACATCTCTCTCCAGTTTTTCATTTTCATTACAACTTAACCTTAAGCCATGCAGTTGTAGCTCCATCAATCCAATAGGGCCAGTTTATACTTCACATGACTTTCAGCTGGCAGTGCGAAATATCATCATGGTGAGAAAACAACATTCGGGTTTGCTGAAACATCCATTAAACCCCCAGGGCATCTTGCAACAATATCTCTGAAAAGGATGGATGTTTAATGAATCAATCCATGGACATGTCCATTCCAGCAAGCATTTGGTGCAAGGCAGAAATGATCCCTAGAAAGGGCATTAGCTCATCGCAAGGTGAATATAAGCACTCACATACGCTCACGTCATTTTAGCATTACCAAATCCCCAAACCTGCATATCTTTGGAAGGAAACCAAGGCACACTGTGAAAACTCACCAGGAAAACATGCAAACTCCACGCAGGGATGAGACTTCCTATGAGGCAGCTGTGTTACCGCTCTGCCTCCATGCCTCCCACACATTTGTAATTATTAACAGTATTATTTAAATGAAGTTAACAATTTATCTGTAAAATGTAACACACATCCTTTAACACATGTCATCATGAAAGTGATATCAAGTATAAATGTAAGGATTCTAAATGTACAGAGAGCTGGAATAGTATACATTGAATGTGTTCTGTGTGGCAATCACTGCCTGCCATTGAGTTGAGTTGCCAGAAGCACATAGTGATTAAAAACTGGGTCAGTTTTAAGATGACGTTTATGATGTTCTACTTTAATGACAAAATAAACTATGAGGTTAAAGTTGAAATTTCCATTTTAATCAACTAATTTGTTTTCCTCTGTGGCTCAAATATGCATCTGTACAAGTCTGCTGCTTTTGCGAAAGTGCAAAAACAAAAAGCTGCACAGAAGATGTCACATCATTTCCTAAGCGAGAAATTGATGAAGAAAATCACCACAAATACATTTGCATGTCAGCATTTAAGTTTGATTATTTTCTTAACCACATCAAACCATTCATCAAACATTGAAGCATGCACATTGATCCATCTGCAAAGTGGCATGCTGTCACATGCTGATAGTAAACAGAGACTCTTGACGTCATGTTCCAACTTGAACACACTGAGCACCCCGATTTTTTGCTGGTACTGCAACTCGCACACACGTTGTGTTAATTTCTGAGGATGTGCTCAGAGGACGCGTCAAATGAATGAGGGAACGCGTGGCAGCCATGACGCGTGTGCATATGCGTTCTGAGCGTGAAATATAAACGAGCCCTTAATGTTCAAACCTGCTTTATCCTATTCAGGGGTGCAAGGAAGCTGGAGCATATTCCAGCAAGCAATCAGGCCCCAAGTTAGGAACAATCCCTAAACAGGATGCCAGTCCATTTCAGGGTTAATTATGTACCTTTGCTTCGAAAATGCTAAATCATCGCCTTTATTCTCAAAATTCCAGAATGTAAGCCATTAGCTCTTATTTCAATTCCAATGTAATGCTTTGAATATTTGATGAAGGGCATTTTAATGACAGACTTGGCAAACTTCTGTTTGTTTTACAGAATATTTGCTTCTTTCTTGATAAACCTGCTTTCTGTGTAAAACATTTCTCCAGTGTTCATTACTATAAAACCTCACATACTGATTAATAAACTGAACAATATGAATGTTAATTCATATATTAGAGTTTTTCTTGATTGCTTTGGTGCAATTCTCACATCAGGAACTTCATCTCACCACTCTTAATGCAGTTATCAAAACAGTTACGGCATTTCTCATAACACAGACTCACTGTGCAAAATACACTAAAACAATTACAACCTTTTTCACGTGTGTCAGGACATGCAAAGTTAGTCACTTCAACACTGTAACCAATGAATAAAATTACCTTTCACCACTGTTTTAAGACTTAGACACTAAATGTT
Organism: Polypterus bichir lapradei; assembly: GCA_026402145.1. NCBI lineage: Eukaryota > Metazoa > Chordata > Cladistia > Polypteriformes > Polypteridae > Polypterus > Polypterus bichir. Next base: position 41,612,878 of record JANRMT010062796.1, read on the forward strand.
TTTATACTTTTATCAAACCTGTACTGATTTTGAAAACAGTACTGCAAAAAATGTAGGCCTAATGTAGAGTAAAAAATATTCAAACACAAAAGTGAAAATGTGAAGGATTTGTTTTAAATGTTATGCAATATTTAATGTTGAAACTTAGAAAACCAAAACAATACACATGAAACTGTATGCATCAGCAAACAGACAAAGAAAAAATAAAGAAACTTAGAACATAGCAAAAACTACTGTATGGTATAGAAAAGTCACACTACATATACAGTACAGGCCAAAGGTTTGGACACACCTCCTCATTCAATGTGTTTTCTTTATTTTCATGACCATTTACAGCACTCCATCACTCTCCTTCTTGGTCAAATAGCCCTTACACAGCCTGGAGGTGTGTTTAGGGTCATTGTCCTGTTGAAAAATAAATGATCGTCCAACTAACCTGACTTCTGCACAACACAACTGCTGGTCCCAACCCCATTGATAAAGCAAGAAATTCCACTAAATAACCCTGATAAGGCACACCTGTGAAGTGAAAACCATTTCAGGTGACTACCTGTTGAAGCTCATCGAGAGAATGCCAAGAGTGTGCAAAGCAGTAATTAGAGCAAAGGGTGGCTATTTTGAAGAAACTAGAATATAAAACATGTTTTCAGTTATTTCACCTTTTTTTGTTAAGTACATAACTCCACATGTGTTCATTCATAGTTTTGATGCCTTCAGTCATGAAAATGAAGAAAACACATTGAATGAGGAGGTGTGTCCAAACTTTTGGCCTGTACTGTATGTATATTGTAAGAAAGACGCTATATAGCGCCAGACCGACACCGATTGGACACGGGAGGCACGTGTAAAAACAAACAAGCTTTTATTTTTCTTCAGCTGGAGGGCACGTCTTCCCCGTAATCCCTCCAGCCACAACACAGTCCCAAGCACAAATAAACACAAAAGCACTATCCTCTCTCTTCTACCACCACTCCTCCACAAGCTTAGTCCTCCTCCTCCCGACTCTGGCCACTGAGTGGTGGTTGCTGGCTCCCTTTTATCAGGCACCCGGAAGTGCTCCAGGGGTTGATTGCTGACATCCGGCTGCACTTCCGGGTAAGGTGAAACCAGTGCCCAAATGGGGCCAGCCGCTCCTGTTGCAGCACCCCCTGGCGGCGCCTGCGGAACCCCACAGAGCTGCACAGAACTCCAACCCCCATGAAGCCCTGGGGGAGTCCGAGGCACCACTGCAACCCAGGGATGCTGCCATCTAGCGTCCTGGGGGAGATACTGGGCTTCTCACCTTTGTCCCCCTGGCAGATGTGGTGAAGGGGCGTCCCGGCCAGTCATGGGCCCCGGCCATCTGTCACAACATATAAATCTAAAACTACTATAAACTGCAAAATATGAGATCTCTTAAGGGACATCCTGTCTGTCCTCTCTATTAGGCCACATTGTGTCTTCATCATACCTGACATCTTCTTTTCTGGGACACAGAGGGTAAAATCTTTTTGCAGGCCGCACCCAGCCTCGACAAGCCTCAGGTGTGATGTCCTCACAGCCAGCATCCATTGCTTCCAGTAGGGAAATCTGATTATGGGGCTGTAGATCATACACCTTCCACCTCCAAGCAGAGAAGAATTCCTCAGTTGGGATGAGAAATGGTCAATACGGTGGCAGTAACACAATTATCATTTGTTGGTGAGTTTCAAACCATTCCCTCACACGGTTGGAGTGGTGAAAACTTACATTGTCCCAAATTACTACATGAAGTGGCATGTTGGCTCTCACAATCACCCTTTCATTTTTAGGAATGTGGGCATTGTAGAGCCCGTCTAAGAAATGAAGAAGTCACGCTGGCTGGGCACATCCGCTGTGGCCCTCTGACCTATGATGATCTTACCACATCTCCTTACTTTATTCAGGTCAAATCCTGCAATATTATCCACATACACAAAAGTGTGTGGTGTCTCATTGTCATCCAACTCAAGTATTCTCTGTAAAATCCAAAGAGAGTGTTCATATTAGAAACATTTGACATACTGTAGTTTAGAAAAAAGAGAAAACATCTCTACATCTTTACCTGTACATACAGATGTACAAGCTCTTTTACTATCTCATTGTTCCTCTCAAATGGAATCTTGTACAGCTGTTTTTAAGAAACAGCATGTCTTTCCAGGACCCTGTCTAAGGTGGAGATTCTCACAGAGGCAAAGTTGTAAAAAAATTCCATTGTCTCCACAACAATTCACTGGATCCCTTTTAGCCTAAAGGCATTGGTTTCTATCACCATATCCACAATTGTCATCTGCAGCTCGTATCTTAAATGTCACATTTTAGCTACAATATTTAGTCCAGCACAAGTTGGAAGACACTTCACTAGTCCTCAAGGACACTTACAAGACTTATAATTGCATCACTATAATCCACTCAAAACCAGTTCAATTTTTCCTTTGCTCATCACTGCCTATTGTGTATTTATTTAGTCTTCCATCATTTATCCCTTTGTGGATTTCCCTTAATCCATTTTGGCTGGGAACAAGTACCAATTCCAACAGCACTGGACACATGGCAAAAACTAACTTGGGTCAGGTCACCAATCATGGCACAGTAACATACACATCCTCATTCACTCATCCTAAGCCACCATAGAATCTTCAATTAACTTAATATGGAGTTCTGTTGCAATCTTTTTTACACCAACACCACCATTAACTGTATGTAGCATGTTCAACAGTAAGCAGCTCAACTGAACTAATAATATTAGTCCTTGGTAATAAATAAATAAATAAATAAATAAATAAATAAATAAATATCGTATACAGAAAAGTACTTAGTTAGTTACATAGTACTTCTGACACACCCGTTAAACCGATGGCACTATAACTAAGTCTCATTGACTTAGAAAATTTTCTGATAAAAGCCAGGTAACACAGCCAGTCAGTTACAAGGTTTTTGTTACTATGACATATGAAACTTGCACAAGTATGCAGCTTATTCTGCAAATTTAAACTAATATCTGTCTTAAAGTGTTTTTTCAGTAATTGGATCAACTCTTAAAAGTAAAAGCGCAGCCCAATTGCTCACAGTATACATCACTTTTTTTGTATATTGTTAGTTTTACTATCACTAGTTTATGAGAAACTTCTGTAAGACTTTCATTGTGAAATGTACACATGACAATAAACGTAAAGTTTAGCTCACATATACAGTATCTAAAATTAGTCTTATAGTTAACTTTTCACATGTTTCCATGCAACACCTTGAACATTCGCTTTGTATATACTGTAACGTTACAATAATTTTAGTTGTATAATACAAATCCCTCTATACTATTTAAACCTAATTTCCACCCTCCTTTTATTAATCATTCTGTGACACGCTCTCCCTTGTAACCCATTGTTTCCCTAGTACTCATGACTTGATGTCTTGAACTCAACAGCTACTGTATCTATTCTGTATCAGCAATTATTAAATTACATTTCAATGTGAACTCACTTACTCCACAGAATTTTTCAAATCCATACAACTAAACTACTTCTTCGGTTTCATTGAGCCTTGTTCTCTATTTTTAATATCACTTTTTCATGTTTCTAATAATACTTTTCCACATTTCATTCTCATTTCTAATTTTATGACATTTATAATTTTTACTATTCTATAATTTGCTACTATAAAGTATCTTATAATGGCATCTGTTGTTAATAGCATTATAAACAATAAAAGTTAAATTATTTATTTGTATAAATCCTATATTGACACATCAATCATCTGTAAATTACTTTGCTTTTTTTGAGAGTATATATATTTTTTTTATTATTATTATGATGTCATTGTGTTGCAATATTTTTAGGGTTTTGAGTGCTACTCTAATTCAGAGTATGTTTTCCTATATATATATATTTATTTATTTTTATTTTTTTTTCACAGCCAGCCCTCGTGTGGTGGTGTATCCAGCATATGACTTGGAACTGGGTATTTCTAACACCCTCATCTGCTTTGTCACGGGATTCTACCCTATACCCATTAAATTATCATGGTACAAAAATAGTCAACAAATATCAGATGGTGTTAAACTAAGCCGCTACTACCCTAATGATGATTTCACTTTTCAAATATATTCTGAAATAAGTTTCATGCCTACAGTGGGAGATATATATTCTTGTACGGTGGAGCACAGTTCTGACACTGACTTGATTACAGCCATCTGGGGTAAGTTGAAGAAAATGTCATTCATTGCGGAACCAGATCAGACACTGAATTAAAATTTATTGCTGCAATAAAGATGTTTACAAATGTTAAGATACAATGAATTACATTTTTGAATAATCAGAAAAAAAAACTTTGTACAAAATTGATAAAACAGGACTTTTTTATTTTTTAATGTAGAAATTATGTAAATAGATTATTATTATATCTAGATAAAGTAAAAATAAGAAAGCAAACACAATAGGGAACTCAAAGTACCAACAAAACAGACAGAAGAAAAAGAAATTTCTGCTGCCCTCATGGCTCATGCACAGATTGTTGAACTCCTGCCTTCTAAGTAGAACAGTTCACCAATTTTCCACTTCTCCAGTGCCACCTACTGCAGAATGTCCTGTTTAAATTACTTCCTTTTTATTGTTATGATGTTATCATGATGCCACTTTCATAGGGTTTTGCTTCGTACTCCAATTTTTTGTGCTATTTTCATGGGTGCCCCATGTTGTTGATAGCAACGATGGATGTTGTTAGCCATATGTGTCGACAATGATGCAACATATGACATTATCATACTACAGCTATAAAAGATGGTGGCATACACAAACTTACCTCCAAAGTTTAGTTCACCAAAAGAAAGATTAGCAATAGCTTTGTGCTAGAGAATTTCGCAATGAAAATGAAATAATAGGCTTAATTTTGTTATGACTATGACTTTTTGAATAACAATTATGCATAATGATTTGGTTATGGTGAAAATCTCTTGATTAACCTGTATCTGATCTCTATCTGTTTTTAGGAATATACCATCCACAAGTGATTTTTTGCTATATGTTGGTTACCCCATGCTCTGTGTAATGATGTCTTTGAAAAAAGTTTTTCTCATATGAGAATGAACATAAAATAATGTTCTGATAGTGCAGGATCCAATGGTGATGAATTCTGCAAAACATATGTATTTTTGCTTAAATGTTATTAAATAAATACCACAGGAAAATGAAAGTAGTCCACAAACAGGAAGGCTGTTCACAAGGGATTTTGATTTTGAATTTCACGATTACCCTTTACCTTTGTCTAATATTAATATAGTACATCTGTAAGACCATTTGTTATGCACTACATAGCTAGTATTAAATAACATTCTTAAATATACATTGAAGTCTAATGGTAATTAGTCAGTAATATGTCTGTGTAATTTAGGTTCCGTATTCCTGTACTTTGGATACAAAATAACAGAATGACTTTGGAGAAAATTGAAGACTATCAGATTAAGCCTAGAGCATTTTCGTTTTGTAAATGTTGAACAGCTTTAAATCTAGAGTAGTATATCTATTAATACTTTCCTGTATTTTAGAGTACCAACAATAAATATGTACATTCATTTTAAGCACATACATTTGTCATGTTTAATCTTTATTGGTATACTGACATAACCAGGTGATACAAAAATAGTTCAGCCTATTTATTAATTTAGGTAAAAAACTGATCAAGGTTTACCAAATTAAAATTAAATTAAATACTATATCATTTGTTTGTTTTCCTGGGATTCTTCCCAGAATAGCAAGATGGGACAGCATACTAGAAAATGTGATGTAATCTATCATGACAAATAGTTAATTAAGTAGTATTCTCCCAACATATGTCACTTCAAATAAAGCTGCTAATAAATTAAAATTTATTGTAATTCTTAACTTTCCTAATCAATGGGAAAACATTTTATATCAATAGATTTTAAATGGAAGGAGGTTGATAATCAAATTGACTACTTTAAGAAGAATGCATGATGAGGATGGCATTGATAAACAGCTGTCATATATACGGAAAGATATCTCAAAGTAAATTTCCAACCTCTTAAATGACACTCATTCTAAGATATCTGCAGATGTCAGTTTATTTCAAAATGTCCTTGCATGCATTTCAAGATATCTGAAATTATTTTAAGAAACAATTCCTGTATGATTTTCTGTTCTTTCAGTGACACTTTGTCTATTTTAAGGTATCTTAAATTATATCTCAGATATCAGAAAGTGACTAGGCTATTGAATGTGGCAGCAAGCTAGCAGCATTGGAAAATTATCATGGTAGAGTGTTCATTGAGCAGTGACTAGTAAAAAGGCCTTCAGAAGACCAAGGTGCTGATAAGTAAATAAAAAGTGTTATCCGATCCATCAGTTTATCCATTTTAATGTGCTTAACCTGACACTGGTGGAAGCACGTTAAAGGCCAATTACAAAAAGCTTAGAAAATTAAAACACATGAAATAAATTACCAAGTAATGTGATGGAGAATGAAACCATTTAGGAACTTTGAAAACTTAGTTTAAAGCTCTCTTTGAAAAATTAGGCAAATAAGATTGGCATGCCTTGTTGAGCTAAATATCCTGTTCTTGTCAAATATGTTTAAACATTCTTATGAAAGATGGGATGCAAAACAGACAAGACTGACACCCAAACATATAAAATGCAAGAGACTGGCTGCTCTTTGCTCATTTAAAGGTTCCTGGATTTTCTTGATTTTACAAGCATTTAAAATTTCACTTTTGGAATTTTTGCCTGAGATCACAGTTAACTCATCCTTACTCTGTTGTATGACCTTGGGTGAGAGAAGGCTAAACCTTTAAGCTGAAACATGATGCTTTGTCTTCAAATTATTTAAAAGCTTGTAAAAGCTAGACGTTTACCTAAAGCACCAGTCATGAACTTGTTGCACAATCACAATTAAACATGAGAAAGCAGTCTTACAATACATAGAAACTGTGTGGAGCTGCATGCCTTTGCTCAGTGTTCAATTGCAAAACTCAGAGTAAAGGAAACAATCTTTGTCTTTGCCAAATGGTTCTTTGTACCGGTATTCTAGTTTGCTGTTAGGCTCTTTGTTGTAATGCAACTTAAAAGGGAAATACATGACACTTTCTGAAAAGAGAGATTAGGTGTTGGACTTCCCTTTTTGAAGTAATACTGCTTCTAAGTCATCCTAGCTCAGTGACTCCCACAGAGACATAAGCATGGAGGATTGGATCTTAAATTTAGTTCAGTGTATCAAGACTCTATGGAGAATAGATTCCAAGCCCAAATAAAGTGTTCTCTTACTTTAAAGAAACAGAAGAAGTGCATGCACCTATTCCTTAAGAGAAGATGCAGCCTTCTGTGATTAGATCATAGTTAGTACCAGTTAAACACCCAATGTACACTTACAGGTGCATTGCAGTGTTTTCATCATCAAAGTGAGCCAGAATTTAGCTTGCAGTTCCAAGTTTAAAATGAAGGATTTCACTGAACTAATTCCTTTCATAATTTTAGAAACTTCAATCGTGTCACCTCTTAAATTTTGTTTGTTTAAACTGAGAGGGTTCAACTGCTTCAGTTTTTTTATAGCTCAAACCTATGAGCTGAGATTTTTCGGTTAAGAGAAGAAAGACGTTTCAAGATAAAAAACCTACTTTCAAATTGTTTTAATCATTAATCATGGTACAGGAGAGAGTTGCTATATTGCACATGCAAGTAAAAATTTCTCTGTACTCTGTACATGTGTCAGTAATTAACTTATGAAACTCCTTTTGGATGATTTTTGGCCTGAAGGAGTCTCTACAGACATAGCAGTTGATTCTTGATTAATGAACAAACTGGCCAAATTTTGGTGCCGCTACACTTTAGCCATTCATTTCAGTTTTCATTCTGGAATGCAGGTGTTGGGGGGTGGGTGTGCTACTCAGCTCTGTGCATCTACTAAGTCTTATTTCTTAATACTTCTTCTATGCCACTGAAAGCCTAACAAAATGGAGCAATTCATTCTTTCTCCTACCCATATCACACCCAGTGACAATACTCAAAATTATAATGTCATATTTTTAAGTAAGTTTTTTTTTATTCCGTCGTATTTTCCTTTGCAATTTAGTAGAAGCTTTACTCTTAGTTTACCTAATGACAAATAATGTATTTCAGAAAGTCTGTTAAAGTGAAGTGTACACAGAATACATTATAGTTCATTATGCAAACAGGTATTTCATAGCCTCCACATTTGTCATGTACCAATAATAAAACTCTTTATCTGCTCAGAACCAGAAATGAAGACGCAGTCTGATGCTGGAAAGACTGCATTCTGTGCTGTTGGATTGACACTTGGGCTGCTAGGTGTGGCAATAGGGACCTTTTTCCTGATCAAAGGAAACAACTGCAATTAAACGAGGTAAGAGCTTTTGGATAATACTGCAACTATAAGTCCAGCTAAACTTTGTTGAAATACCTGGTGGGTATGTTATTCCAAGAGAACAGGTTTTGTTCCTTTAGTTGCAGATGAAAAAAGCTGCAACATGATAAAGTGTAAGCACCTTATATAAATAACAAAAATAACTTAGGGACATTAATAAATTAAAAAACATATTAACATTACTTTATAAGTAAATGTTGCTTTGCTAAAGGTGCACGTCAAATAAATAAAACTCTTTAGTATGATTGCTCTTAAAGTTTCTGAAGATGGAGACACTTTGTGGGTTAGGCAAACTAAGTTACTTTCTCCCTTGATTTCTCTCTGTCTCTCTCACATACTTTGATTCTAGTCAGGCCAGTAACTAAAGTAATTTCTCCGCTGTCCTACCCACACAGCATACAGTTATCTTGTACATAGGTAGGTGTGAAGGGGAGCTGCCCAGAAGGTCTTCTAATGATACAGTTCAGTATAAAATAAATTGACCATCTAAGACAGTTGACTTTTAATTGTGCACTCAAGAAAATAAAGCCAGATGTTAATGGGGATAAAATACACACACTTTCATTAATGTTCTCAAGTAACCCTGTGTTAGTTCACATGGCCATTGTAAGGCAATGAAAGTTTAAACATATTCATATACTCATTTTTAATTCACTTAACTTTCACTGGATGAAGCTCTTCTTGGCAGTACTTTGTTCAAGGTGGGAACCAACCACACATTGGGTGTCAGTCAGTCTTTTTTTTTAAATAATAACACAAATCGATGAACCACGCATAGTTTTTACCTGGAATGGTGAGTAGGAAGGTGGGGGTTTTGACAAATCTGAAGAAAACCACCACCTTCCCACTCACAATTCCAGGTAAAATGTAGAAATGTAGGGATATTTCCAGATTATATTTACATTTTATTAAATGTAGTCATAAATATTATGCTGCTATATAATAATTATGACTACATTTAACAAAATGTAAATATAATCTGAAAATATTCCTACAGTTCTTTTCTAAGGTTTTGATTCTGCATTGGCTTATTGATTTCCCAAAATCTATCAATTAATAACATGCAGAAAGTAGGAGCTTCTCTAAACAGAACACAATGATATTACAAAGTAAACTGCAACACAACATCATATACTCATTTTTAATTCACTTAACTTTCACTGGCTGAAGCTCTTCCTGGCAGTACTTTGTTCAAGGTGGGAACCAACCACACATTGGGTGTCAGTCTTTTGCAAACAATTAAAATCTTAATTGATTCACAGGACTAGTTTAAGATGAGTTTAAGCAAGATCTGAATATCTGTGTCTGGTAAGGTGTGTCTATTTTTACTTACCTTCAGAACACTCAGCCTTCTTTTTCTATGCTCTTTTCCATTGTTTCTAGCAGTATTTAATCCTTGCAAGTGTGACTTTACCTCAACACATCTCTAGAAACATCTCTAGAATTTCAATTGGATAAACTATTACTACCTTAATATTTTCTCCATGTGTTTTAAAAGGCTAATCATATGAAAAATACTTAGCATGAGACAGGTGAGCATATGGTGTTAATCCAAATTTTTCCAAGGACAAGTCACCTATAACAGAATCTTTTTTTCTAGGCCCTAAAGCTCTGTGAATCTACCCCACTTGTTAGTGTTGCTTGCATACTGGAAAAGCCAGTTAATCTGCACCCAGGCCATATGTGTACAACAGCACAATATTTTTAATAATGCCTTATACATGTATTTCATAACTCTTAAGACCTTGATAGACACTTTAATATTTGTGTATCATAAATATATTGCAAAATATTACTATAATGTATAAATTGACAATTAAAGTGGATTAATTTAGTTACTCATAATAAGGATTGTGGCATTGCAATTTGTCAAATGTGCATTCACTATATACATTTTAAGTGTCCCAGTTTTATCCAATTTTAAAATCACTATACAAAGGATTAAGACATAAAGCAATGTGAAAAATAGCACATTTCATACATTTTCGCATACAATAATGTGATTTACTGAAGAAATGGTATTTACTGCAGGTATTTTCTATCCCCCCTGCGGTGGGCTGGTGCCCTGCTCAGGGTTTGTTTCCTGCCTTGCGACCTGTGTTGGCTGGGATTGACTCCAGCAGACCCCCGTGACCCTGTAGTTAGGATATAGCGGGTTGGATAATGGATGGATGGATAATGGATGGATGGATTTTCTATCTCTTGGCCTGTTTCTTTAAGAAACTTTATTAAAATGTTAAAAAATATTTTTTATTTTCATATCTTGTTCTTTGAATATTTATTTGTGTACTGCCCATCTATTAATGCATTTGCTACCAAGTCAGTGCAATTCATTATCACATGACTCCCCATCAGCAGTGATTCATCTGCTTAAAGCTATACCCAAATAAGGTCATACACAAAAGTAGTTATATTGAAGAAATCTGAAGACAGCTGTCAACCTGATTGACAGGTCTTGGGTAGGGAATCCACAGGAACATAGTAAGGACATTCAAGTTTATGTCTACAAAAAAGAACTCTCAATAGGATCAAACAAACGTAAGATGCCAACACTAGTTCCTATTCTGTCATGCTGCCCAGAGTGAAATATGAATTAAAGTATCAATAAATCATTAAAGATCCATTAATATTGTGTTGTATACATGTTATAAATCAACTTTGAGAACTTTTTAATAATAACACAATTCGATGAACCATGCATAGTTTTTACCTGGAATGGTGAGTGGGAAGGTGGGGGTTTTGACAAATCTGAAGAAAACCACCACCTTCCCACTCACAATTCCAGGTAAAATGTAGAAATGTAGGAATATTTCCAGATTATATTTACATTTTATTAAATGTAGTCATAATTATTAGGCTGCTATATAATAATTATGACTACATTTAACAAAATGTAAATATAATCTGAAAATATCCCTACAGTTCTTTTCTAAGGTTTTGATTCTACATTGGCTTATTGATTTCCCAAAATCTATCAATTAATAACATGCAAAAAGTAGGAGCTTCTCTAAACAGAACACAATGATATTACAAAGTAAACTCCAACACAACATAGACGTGTTCACACAGAAGCAATTTAGAGACATTCGTTGATCTTAACAGATACTATTGAAACTTGAGAGGAAACCAGAATCTCTGGGAAAAGCCAATTAAAATGAAAAATATATTTAAATGTTTTGATGTTGAAATGCTACCTGCTGTGCTTTGGTATAATTTTTCACACCACTTTCTAAACACTTCTCCCCAAACTTTATTTAAATGATCTTTTAATGGTTATTTTTTGTGATAGTAATATTATTAGTAATAGGGAACTTTAATCAGATTAACATATACTGTGAAAGTATGCTAAGTATGCTATGTTAAATAAAGTGCCTTAAATACTTTTAATTTAGATGGCTGTTTATTGAACTTTTCAAGCATATTGTTTGACATTTTTCATTGTTCCTTGGCAATAATTTATTTTTGTTGTCTTTTCTGGTAAGGATAATGTATTGGATGGCATGGATGGGATGATGGGTGGAACCTTCCCTGGATTGGAGGCCAAAATAATAGTGGGAAAATGAGAAATTCCCTCTAAAGGCAGTACGTTCTCTCAGTGCAATAGATGGAAGTATGTCTCTCCTGTTTGAATATATGCAGGGCTACATAAGAAATGTAGTCTTAACAGGCTGACCTTTTTGAGGTCCTTTGGAGGTGATGGAGGGAGCTACCCGTTACACTGGAGCTTCTCATAACACAGAAATGCTTATGAGCTCCACCTCTGATGTTCTGCCTTCTCAGATCTATTTTTAAAAGAAGCTTTTCCTCATTAGCCTGTTAACCTGTGTTTTAATATGGATTTGTTTTAGTTTTTTCAAGTTTTATGCTGTTTTATTGTTTTATTTAGTCTTCATAATTTTGGGTTTTGAAATACCTAGATTCTAAATCTGAGGATAGTTTTCTGTTGCATCTTTCCTGTCACCAATTTGTTTTTCATGGATGCTGCCATTTCGTGGCTTAGTTGCTGTGGTATGGTGACCTGTTGTTAGGGGGTATGGTTTTAGAGGTTGTGACTAATTGGAGCAATGTTTTCAAATATATCCACATTATAACAAGTTGGGGCCAGCAAAAAGAGGGATAGCTATATTATGACTTCCTTGTTGTTATGAATTGGAGCTTCTATGACTGCAAACAGGTGTGAGGTCTCAATAATGCTGCACAAAAGGCATCTCTGACCAGGCCAGGCCTTCACTGCATGCCTCGAATAAACCTCACCATGTTCAGCCAATCCTCACTCAAATGAGAAGGGTCTGGCAGCAGATGCTGGAACCTATGATGTAGGTGGAAGTGAAATAGCCTTGGAAAGGTTTATTGCAGCATTTGCCAGTCTTTTTAGATTGTACATTACCAGCATATTCTGCTGACAAACTTAACATGGTAAGTTTCAATGCATCATCTGTTAGAAATAGGATAGTATACAGTATGTGTTAAATTGGAGTGACGTGGTATTACAGTGGTAATGATGCTGTTGTGTAACAAGAAGATTCAAATGATGGATGCATGCATGCATGGAGTTTGCATGTTTTCTCCTTGTGTGCATTGGTTTCCTTTGGGAGCTTCAATTTCCTTCCACAGTCTAAAGACATACAGGTTATGTAAATTAACGCTACCAAACTGGTCAGGTGTGTATGTGTGTATGTATGTGCTCAAACCTCTGATGGCCTTGTGCTTCACACTTACTAGAATAAGCCCCCGCTTCACTGTGATCCTGGTTTACATTAGGAGGCTGAGAAAAAAGGATAGATATGTTGAATAGTGGCATTGCTTCATGGAAATAATCATAGAGCATGACAGTACTTTTAGATATGAAATTGTAATATCGTCCCTTGAAAAATATTACAGTATATAACCTGAGAGTTCTTTAATATGACTGGTTAAACACACATGTAGTATGACGTGTATTAAGGAGGTTTCCGGTACAGGTGCAAATGTAGTAATTTTCTCCTGTGACTACAGTCATATGAAAGCATGAGCGTTAGAGAGAGGAAGATCAGAGGATGAGAAAGAAAGAGGAAAGGAGGTTAAAGGATGGAGAGAGAGAAGACAGGAGTGAGAGAGAACCAGTGCAAGTGAAAGAGAGAGAGAGGGCAGACAGCCAGGATGAAGTCCCTTGAAGGAGTATGCAGCCAACTGAATGCTGTAAGTTACTTTTACCATTTAAATTAACGATGGCTGCATGGTATACTCAATAAAATTGTCCTAAAATGATGTATTATTTGTTCCAAGATTAATAGTATGAAAAAGCACATTTGTTGAACAGAATATCAAGGCTATTGGATGCCATCTGAACTATTCTTGATTTATTTTTTTATTTTGAAAATAGTCAAAAATTTAAAAAACCTAAAGTTATTTTCACAATTTTCTGCTTGTCTATAATTACACATTACAAAGGAAAAGAATTACATTACAAAAACATTACATTACAAAAAAGAACATAAAAGAACATTAATACATGATAACAGCACAGTCACACTAAATAAAGAGTTATTAGGTGAAAACAATACAGTTAAAACACATTACCTTAAGCTATTAAAACAAAACAGAAACTACACTGTGTCCATGAAAACTGTTCCACTTCTTTAAAGTGCTGAACAAGCAAAAATTATGTCAACAAAAATGGCAAGGAAGAGATGGATGATACATTTTTTAAAATGTCATCTTCATGTGGATCGTCTTTATGTGAAACAAGGTCTTCCACAGTCTCTACAGCCTTTTGTTCATCCATTTCTAAGATGTGAGGCAGCACAACATAAGCAAATGTTCCACATGTTGCTTGTACCACTGTGCAGCAATTCATAAATAGCACGTAAACACTGGTTCCCGTTAAGTGTAAAAGCGCAAGGGTCACTGGAATTATCATTATTTTTATGCAGAAACACACCATTTGTGCTTGTATACTGTATATGTTTAAGATTTGCATTAAGGCATTTTCATGATATGTTGTACATATTAAAATTGGCTTACTTTGCAGATTGCTATTTGCTTCATCCTCTGATTAGAATGGTCATAGTTTTGTAAACTCCATATTTGACAGTAACAAACATTGCCTCCTTGTTTTATAATAAATATACCACATTCTGTTTTTCTACTAACTATTCTTACTATTGGTGGGCCTTCTGCTTGTTTTAGAACACAGCATAATCAGCCACTTTCCCATAAAATACATTTGTTACTGTTGTTTGCCCAGAGGGGACTGGGCGGTCTCATGGTCTGGAATCCCTGCAGATTTTATTTTTTTTCTCCGGCCGTCTGGAGTTTTTTTTTTTGTTTTTTCTGTCCCCCCTGGCCATTGGACCTTACACTTATTCTATGTTAATTAATGTTGACTTATTTTATTTTCTTACTGTGTCTCTTATTTTTCTATTCTTCATTATGTAAAGCACTTTGAGCTACATTTTTTTGTATGAAAATGTGCTATATAAATAAATGTTGTTGTTGTTGTTGTTCTGGTAATACACAGTGTATTCTCAATCTGAATTTGTTCTAGATCAAGTGGAATTTAGAAGATAGGTCCTTGTTCATCTTTTAGCAGGCTTTTGATTCTTTGATCCAGTGAGAAAAAGGTTTATCATGGCTAATAAACAATGACAAACATTTAACAGCAACTAACAACAAAATAATGTTTATTTGGTCTTATTTTGAAAATCAACACTATGGACTCATACAGTTAATCATACCTTCCAAGGGCAAAGATTTCCATCAGAAATGCACACCACTGTAAAACAGATGCAGTAAATTATATGGTTGCTAAGTGAAAATGGTACAATAAAATGAAATAATGTATCCAACCTCAAAATGCTATGCCAAAAATAATCTATATATATATAAAAGTATATGTATGTGTGTGTTTATGCATGTATGTTCCAGCATCACTTCCAAACGGCTGGAGCGATTTTCATGAAACTTGGTACACATGTTTCTCATTGGCCGACTAAAAATACTGTATGGTGAAATCAGACCTAACCCACACCCTTTTGGGCATGGTGAGGGGTGATCTTGCTGTTAACTGCATAACTTCATGTTATCATCCAGTTGACCATCCGAGGGTCCACCACTGTGCACTTGTTGCTTTTGAATTTAAATAGAGTTGGCTGGGTTGGCATATGCACTATTATTGGGACTCATTCTGTCTTTGACTCGAACCGCCATATATATACGAGTATATATACTGTATATATATAATTATATATATATATATACAGTATATATATATATATATATAAATATATATATATAGCATAGTTTACTGTCAAATAATGCAGAGTACGCGACATTTGTGTCGTCCTAATTTTGGGCTCATCAGGTGTACACACTCACTGCACCCTCTCTCGGGGATCGAACCTCGGACGTCAGCGGCGAAGAATCTTTACGTTGCGCCACGGCATGTGGTTCTTTTATTTGACAGCATGGAGATTGGGGTAATTACATTCATGGCATGGCAGTTTACTATCAAATAAAAGGGGGTGTGGTGAGTGTGTACGCCTGATGACCCCAAAATTAGGGCGAAAAACGTGTCGCGTACTCCTTGCATTATTTGACAGTAAAACTATGCAACATTCTATGATCTGCTTCTCGCAACTAAAGAGGGCATCGTGGCGGATGTTTGCCGACTTGCAGACCAACCACAAGCATTACCTGGAAGGTAACCACCCATACAATCAGATTGTGATTCAGACTACGAATGCCATGAATATATATATATATATTATATTATATACTTTAACAATCTTGTGGTCTTGTATGTATGTTATCATCCAGTTGATGCTCGGAACGTTTCTGGTGTGCTCTGTAAAAGCAACCAACAGTTTTATCATGAAAAATCTGCAGTATTATTTGTTTGTCGTTTAATGTTTTTTTTGATAAGTAAGATAAGTGAGCAATTTTATTTTTATCTACCATAAACATCCTATATTTATTTTGTGGATTCAGCATCTCTCTTTGTGACTTTTGTTTATTCATTAATGAACGAAATATCATTTGTTTCGCAACATTGTAGCTAACGGGTTGGTGTTACAATTTTTTTGTAAGAAAGAAATAGGATTTTTTTTAATACGTTCATAATCAAAAAAATAATTTAATTAAGTTATCAAAATCAAAGGTAAAGTATAGACCAAAAATAGCTATGATATTTAACATAATTATTTATAAAAACAACTCATAAAACAGCTATAATGATTTAAAATGAATGCACATGCACATGGTGCAGGACAAAAACATAATTTTACTGGATAAATTTAAGTGTGCATGTAAGGGTATATGTTTTAAAAATATTTAACCTTTAATTGATTGTAAAAGAATTTCAATTGGAAGAGACTAATTGGAGATTTGGTCTTGTATGTCTGTTATCATCCACTTGATGCTCAGAACGTTTGGACAATCATTAAAAATTGCTGGAATCAATTTCTCACACGGACAACTTTATGTGACATGTTCAAGGGTAGGAAGTCCTAAGAACCTTTATATATTGACTAAAGATGGAAAAACTAAAGACATTGTACAGTATATAACAAGGCACTTCAGTAAACAAGCACATTTGTGAGTCTTCATTGTTTGTTAATTTATTTTTATTTTTAAAGTTGTGTTTTTTCATTATATTTTTCTCAAACAATTAAAAAAAAACACTTTATTTTCCTCCCAGGCAACATGAGATATTTCAGCTTTATATATTTCAGTAGTTTTATATAAAAAAGAACTCACTACTGTGTAGTTGAATGAAGCATCCAGTAATGTATAGAAGGCAGCCTGCAAACAGAGCACATTTTATTTACAAGTCTGCTGAATAACATTAGGACATGCACAATCCGTGTCATTATTCAAAATGATATGTCTCACCATCAACACAAAGATGCTGCAGTTATTCCCAAATATTGGTCAGGGACAATTCTGGAATATAAGAAAAAAAGAAATATGAAAATTCTATTAAAATACCCACAGCATGTAGCAAAGAGAATGAAAGGGCATAGTTATGGTGACATAAATACTACAATGTTTTTGATTTTTTTTTCTGAGAATTGCCCTGGGCATATATTTATAGCATAGTGTCTAGAAAAAGATTAAATTTTTAGAGTTAAATGTGCAGTGATTTGTAACACCTTTGTTGTTGAGGAGAGCAACACACCAAACTAAAACCATGCAAAACATAATGGTCAGATTAACATCGCAACATGTAGAACACATAAACTGTGCAAGATCCATAACATAAATGTGCATTTCTCCTGTAGTCTAAATTGTGTTTGCGAATTTTAATGTCTTCAGATAGATTTAACAGATGGTGATAAGATTCAGATAATCAAAAAAAAAAAAAAAAAAAAGACATACACACACACACACACACACACACACACACACACACACACAATCAATATAACATTGAAAGTGAACATCTTTATGCTTTTGCACTGTAGACATCAGTACATTAAAATAATCGAGATGAGAACAGGCCATTTAGCCTAACAAAGCTTGCCAGTCCTATCCACTTAATTCTTCCAAAATTAACATCAAGTTGACTTTTAAAGCTGCCTAAAGTTCTACAGTCTATCACACTATTTTGTAACATCTTTCATGTGTCTATGGCTTTCTGTGTAAAGAAATACTTTCAGTTTGTGCAAATTCATCCTTAACATGTTTCTAACTGTGTCCTTGTTTTTTTTATGAACTCATTTTAAAGTCTGAATTCACTGTACTAATTCCCTTCCTAATTTTAAACACTTCAACTCTTAACTCTGTTCCCTCTTAATATTATTTTGTTTAAAGTGAAAAGGCTCAGCTCTTTCAGTCTTTCCTCATAACTCATCCTCTGTAGCCTCTGAATTAGCCTAGTCACTCTTCTCTGGACTTTTCCTAAGGCTGCTAGACATTTTTGTTAATTTGAACATGTAGTGGACAGAGTGGACAATGAAATAGTTTGCAGCAGGAATGGCAACTTCAGAGGAATGGCTCAGAATCAATACAACAATGAAGTATTTGCAAAAAAAAAAAAACAACTCATAAAACAACTATAATGATTTAAAATGAATGCACGTGGTGCAGGACAAAAACATAATTTTACTGGATAAATTTAAGTGTGCATGTAAGGGCATATGTTGTTAATCAATAAACAAATAAATAAAGTATAGCTGCATTTTGCTAATAAATCCTAATATCCCAAACTCCTGATTGTATGACATCAATTACAAAAGGTTCTTATTATATATACTGTATATTTGCACCATTGAAGAAACCTCCTTAACATATGATATTGTACTGTATGTGCCTTTAACCAGCCAATATGGTAAAGTGCTGACAGATTAAATATACTATAATATTTTCATATAATATCCAAAAATACTCTCCTGTGATCAGATTTATAAAACTTACATAAACACAAAAACAGGCTTGAAAACATTGTTACCCAGCTTTCCACAGAAACATCCAGATTTATGAAAGAAAACGTGTGTTTATTTACAGGAACTCTGACCACTCCAATTGCAACATTATTGAGAAACTGGAAAATGCTGACACTATCTATATAGCAGAGAAATGCAGTCAAACCAGTTAAATGATAAATTGCACATAATAATTCATATCACAGAGCCATTATTATAATGTGCCTTGTAGTGACAAACATTACACTTCAAAAGTGATTAATATGATTTACAAATTCAATTTTAGTTCTCTTTTAATAGGAATAATTCTGCATATTTGCACAGAAGAACTTTCTTTGGTATTCATCAGTTTATATAGTTTACCTGTTGTCACTTCTAATGAAACTCAGGCCGGGAGTATCTTAGCTAAGCTTCACTCCATTTGTTGTAGGTGTACATGCATAAAACAGAATGTTTTTGCCAAAATAAGGCAATTTGCAGCCATGTACGGTTTTGCTAATGTAATCAAAACACTTTATTGCATTCATATTGCAATAACAGCACCTAGCAAGAACAAAGCAGTTTTTGTTAACTTTAAGCAGTTACATTCCTTTAACACACAAGTCATCTGGGATGCCAAGATGAGACTGACAAATCTTGTAACTCTGTTGCCTGTGCCAAGGCATAATTGATTTATTTTGAGAAAAAGTAGTTTTGACAGACATGATGGCACTGTATATGGGGGCTGGCTTGTTGGAAAAGTAGCCGTCTGAACCCTCAGTTTTCATATGACCTATACTATTAATTGTAACAACAATCTTGGTATTACATGTGCCAGGTGATAATAGATACCTTCTATGATGCTGGCCTTTCCAACCCCTAAACATAGAGGAGATGCACTGTTCATGCTCTTGGCACAGTCATTTGCAGAGCACAGCAAGATGTGCCAGGAAGAAGATTGCTCTATCAGTCAATGAAGGTCTGCAGCATTGTGATTGCATATACTGTACTGTATATGAGGCTGATTATCACACTTCAAATGTAAACTGCATAGAAATATATTATAATAAGTATAAGTATATAATAAGTTTATTGACTTAATGTCAGCAACATGTGATCTAGAACATATTGGCAAATACATAATAAAAAACATGCATTCTACAAAAGAGGTGGTACGGTGGCTGCCTCGCAGTAAGGAGACCTGGGTTCGCTTCCTGGGTCCTCCCTGCGTGGAGTTTACATGTTCTCCCCGTGTCTGCATGAGTTTCCTCCAGGTGCTCCGGTTTCCTCCCACAGTCCAAAGACATGCAGGTTAGGTGTATTGGCGGTCCTAAATTGTCCCTAGTGTGTGGTGTGTTTGTGTGTGTGTGTTCCCTGCGGTGGGCTAGCGCACTGCCTGGGGTTTATTTCTTGCCTTGCGCCCTGTGTTGGCTCCAGCAGACTCCCATGACCCTGTGTTAGGATATAGCGGGTTGGATAGTGACTGACTAACATAAAAAAATACAACAAATGCTTCCAATGTATTCACATAGCACTTGTTATTGTTAAGAATTTACCCGAGAAGGTCAAAACCATAAAAAAAAATTCAAAACGCCAACACCAATAATTTCAGTATATATGTTTATTTAAAATTAATAACAAAAACAAGGAAACAACAACAAAATGATACAAATAAGTTATTAATTAACAAGGAAATAATTTTCGATAACAACTAAACTGAAAACAAATAACTAAACTAGGAATATTACAGTTTATATAAAACAGAAATCCTAATTAAGACTGGTTGTGATTTAATAGTCCCAAACACAGCAAAATGGGTGTGAGGCCTCTTAAAATGACCCACACAAGGCTTTACTGACCCGGCCACATGTTTTATGTCTGCCTGAAGGCCTCACCCCATTACGGCTCAATCCCAACTCCACTGGCCTGCCTCAGGTCCTGAACGATAAGCTTTGGATTGCAAACAAAAAGGCATCAAATGATCTTTATAAAAATGTTTTATTTACAAAAAAAAATTGAAAAATACAAGGAAATGCTCAAATGAACTAAAGAGGTTAAAATGGAGTTGCCTAGAAGTCAGTCAAGTCAGTCCTAAATAAACAAAGTCCCAACATGAAATCCAGAAACAGAATCCTTAAGACAAAATCCTTAAGAAAATCCAACAACATAGCAATACTCAAATCTCCAAAGATAAGAAAATGTTTGACTATTGAATCCTGCCTCTGGCTCAAATATAAAGCAAGAAGGAGGACCCGGCGGCAATGACTTCATGGTGGCCATGCCTCTTGAAGAACCACCCACAGAGCACAAGGAACACATGCAGACTTAAGGAGACAGTACATAATCAACCAATATTAAACAACGTCAACAGAAATAACCTAAAAATAAGAAAAATAAAAACTTTAAATGATCAAAAACATGAAAAAAAAACCATAAAATCCCAGAAGAATTCAGACTGTCACATAAAATTAAATTAAATAAAACACAAATAAACTATACTCTTTAACAAAGTCCATGAAAAGGCAAGGAATGGATTGAAGGAAAACTCAAAATTACTACAGTGAAAAAAAAATCCAAATTTCAAAGCCAATCTAAAGTCCCAATAATAAAATGTCTAATAACAAAATATGAGCCAATTTACAAAATAACTTTGAAGAGTAAACATTTCAAATTCTGCAGTACATATCCTAACAGACCAGCCTTAATATATAACCAAAAATCTGGTTGACCACTTAACCCAAATGCCAAATTCAACAGTTCTTTAAAGGATGTTATCATGGCTCTGCTCAGTGTAAAGGAGTGCCATGTTCAATAAAAATGTCACTGTAAGGCCAATCTTTAAATCTCCACAGGTAACTGCATTTTTGATTGCTGCAGCTCCTGAGGGGAATTGGATAAATAGAGATCCTGCCGATCCTTACCGATTAAAGTAAAGGCGTAAAAAGTGATATAATTAAATTTAAAAAGACCTCAACTAAGGAAAAAGTGAAAAAGGTGAGGCTGGAAAAGGGTACATCACCAAACTGTTATAGTCATAAAATATATAATGTGATTGCCCTTTTCTTCATGTCTGCTTTTCTAAATTATTGTTGCCATTATGGCACTAAGGACATTTTCTAATATTTAATTTTTTTTTTTTCAGGTTGGACCTGAAGATACTTGGATGCAGAATATTTTGCTGTAAACTGCTTTTTCCCCATTTTTTTCATCAATCAGATTTTTCATTGTTATAAATTTTACCTTGTGTCTGCAGCTGTTTTTATTTTTTTAAATCGTTAAAACAAAACTTTGTCAAAAGAAAGGTTCTGTTCATAGTTCTAAAAATAATATGTTTAATCTTATGAAATCAATAAATTTGTACAGTATAAACATGCACTTTTTTACATCTGTTAATAAAAGTATGTGAACTGGCCTTAAAGGAACAAAAGGAATGGCATGTATATACCGTGCTATAAACAACAGATATCAAAGTAATAAAAGTGTCTAAGAATTTTAAAGCAGATAATTACACTGAATTTGGCAATATTTTGTATAGCATAATAGGGATTTTTATAGAAATTGTCAGTGGTGGGGTTGAACCAGATATTTTACACATTATACTCCAAGACATTAGCGACTAGATGACACTCCATGACTGGAACAGTGCAGAAATTTGAAATCAGTTTGGAATTTTAATAGCACTTTATGATTACAAGAAACATTAACATACCATTTTTCAAAAACCACTGCATCCATGGAGTGCTAGGACCTATTCTGGCAACCACTGGAACAATGCAAGAACAATGTTTGAAAGGGACTGTAGTCTACTCTATCCAATGAAACAGACATACATTGTTTTAACACTTTAAGAAAAATCATGGTACCCAGAGAAACATTATGGTAGAACAGAAAAAAATGTACAAATTCTGTACACAGAGACATAATAATAATAAGAAGAAATTAGTCATCTCCCTGAAGTGGAAAGCAGCAGTGATAATCTCTATGCTTTCTTTGATCCCTCTTAACAAAAGCATTACATAAAACTAGTTCTAATTATATAAATATACATTCAAAGTAAATTGCACATTTAAACACAAACAAAAAATTACATTTTCAAAAAACAAAATTAACAAGTAAAATGTGAACCCAAAATTTCTTTAAGTGCTCCTGATTGGGCTTTAATCCTTTAGTTATAACACAATGGCTCATACTGCTTCTTGCACACACAGTGTAAAAGACTTGTAAAGCCCAGCATTAGGAAATAACATCTTGCATTTTGCATATTTTGTACATTCTTACCATTAGACTTTCCTCTGCACTCAAGGAGTGCAACTCACATTCTTACTCATATATGAGACACTTCTTGTATCCATGGACCATTAAATAGTACCATCCTTAGTGACTAAGACACCATTATGACATATTAGTAAAGTATATGAACTTTAACTGCAAACTTACGAAGGCTCAGTCACATTTAGTTGCTATAAATAAAAAAGATAAATCACATAATACGTGAAAAATAGCTCATATAGTACAATTAGCAGCATAATGGATAAACATCTATTTTTCTAGAAAATATCTAAATTCTTATCTTTTTTTTTTCCAAGATGTAAACATGTCAATGAGAAAAGTACAGACTTATTAGTACAAAAGCAATAGTGAACCTGGTCTCTGAATAAACAAAGTACTATATAAACTATAGCCATATAATTGGAGTGGGAATGAATTTGCTTCACTATTTTCATATTTCAAAACCGATGACATGATTAATAATATGACTAATGAATGATTTGTAGCAAAATGAAAAGTTTGAGAAGGCACATTCCATTTTTTTCACTCTACAATTAACTTTCACATAAGTTATTCTATTTCATTTAATTCTTGTAATGGAGTTTTGTAGTGTCTTTAGAAAACTTGTCAGAAAGTCTAAGGATGTTAATCACCTGCTAGGTTCGTAAGTCTGAGTGTAGTGCATAGTTTTGCTTTGGAAATGGGGATGAGTTTGGATTTCTAGGTGACATTGCTGTGAAAATCATGATTTTCATACAGACTTTGTATCTTTGTTGACACTGTTGATTCTGAATATAATTAATAAATCTAGTGAATATATATATAGTAATGAATAAATGACAGGTTTACAGTGCTGTCTGGTGTACATAGCAAGGAATATAAAGAAGTACTGCAGGATTTTATATCTATTGCAGAACAAGCTAATTTGTGTTCATCTATTTGTGTGAATGTCCAGGGGCCTCATGTATAAACAGTGCGTATGCATAAAAATGTTGCGTATGCCAGTTTCCACACTCACAACGCGATGTATAAAAAGTAAACTTGCCATAAAGCCAAGCACATTTTTACACCAGCTCAATCCCTTGCGTTTCTGGTTCAGTTTTGCAAACTGTCGGCACCCAGCATCAAAACAGTGCTACTGTCCTTGGTTGGTTTCCCTTTAATTTTTAGATTCACATCCCTGACGCAGCTTTATCAAATACACTGAAATTATCAGCATATCTATACTAATAAAAGACAAAGCCCTCACTGACTGACTGACTCACTCACTCACTCACTCACTCATCACTAATTCTCCAAGTTCCCGTGTAGGTAGAAGGCTGAAATTTGGCAGGCTCATTCCTTACAGCTTACTTACAAAAGTTGGGCAGGTTTCATTTCGAAATTCTGCGCGTAATGGTCATAACTGGAAGCTTTTTTCTGCATATACTGTAATGGAGTTGAGCTGGAAAGCCGTGGGGGCGGAGTTTCGTGTGACATCATCATGCCTCCCACGTAATCACGTGAACTGACTGTCAACGCAGTGTGTAGAAAACCAGGAAGACCTCCAAAAAGCGCTGAAGAAAACATGCATTATATAATTGAGAAGGCAGCGAAACAATAAGAAGCGAGCGAGTGACATATACTACCATATTCATGAGTGCTGCTACTTCGGAAAGAAAGCACAGTGTAAACCTACACTTTAAATTAAGTTCATAGACAGGCTGCCGCTGGCGTTTCTCATGCCCACGGGTAATGCGGGATACAAGTTTAATGAGAGGACGCAGGATATAAATGAGAGTTTTGATCACTTTGTAACTAAGTTAAAATTGCAGGTGAAAGGGTGTGCTAATGCAAATTCCGAGAGACTGTGTTTGTGGGGGATTGACAGTTAAGGTGGGTGGGGGAGTCACTTCATCATCTCCCCTCCCATTTACCTCATTTCGCTCTGAGCTGAGCTCCGCGGCTAACACCGTCTTCCGAAGCAACTTTGTCACACTGCCACCAAATACACACAGAAAAATCCACAAGTTAATACACACGCTGTCTCTAGAGTTTCTCCACACTGAATCCTCCAGGCACTACTTACAAAAGGTTACACTGACAATCGTGTTACGTTATTTTTAAAATCTTTCCTTTTCTTAGCACAAGCACAGCTGAGAAGCTTCGATGCATGTGCTCCATAACGCGTTAAAAAATAATGCTTTTAATCACACTTTGCATTACAAGCAAAGGGGAACTTTTGTCAATGCATGATTTCCTGGTACACCGATTACATTGATCAGCGCATCCCGATTCATTTTACCCTCACACCACCTTGGTTTGAGAAGAAGTATGAAAAAATATGAGGTTAACACAGAAGAAAAAGATCAACATTTCAAGCTTTATGAATAATCGATTCGCCATTAATAATTGTTTTGGTAAAGCCATACTCAGTGTAATCCTCCTTCCATTTTATAATTTTTCCGCCACTAGCCATGATTAAATGAACGGTAAAAAAGTAAGAGCGAAGCGAGGGTGACTTATTTAGGCAGGCATATATATGACAGCAACATTCATGACAATGTCAATCATGTTACATTATTAAAATGTTTCCTTTTCTTTTTCATTACTTCTTTAACACACTACTTCTCCGCTGCGAGGCGTGGGTATTTTGCTATATATATATATATATGAATGACCTCCAAAGAGCGCTGAGACTTTTGATATCGTGAACGTGTCTGCAAAAACTGGGGTCTCCTGCCCAGCAAAAGTCGAGCAGCCAGCACGCGCGCATAGCTGTGCCGGCCTTTGAGATGCTGACTGCGCTTCTGCCTTAAGGCCAAAGTGAGCACTTTTAATTTTTTTCATCCTCCCCCTGAGCTATAGCCCAGACAAGTGCAAACACGGGACCCCTTTTCTACACTGCGGCAAAATAATATTAAGGCGCTTCGCACTTTATTTTGCACGTATACGATTATGAGGTCGTCAGCTCGGATTATGAAGACACGCACAGGAGTGGAGGACTGACAGTGCCATCACAGCCGATTAATGGCAGAGACGTCTCACCAGTCTACACAAGACCCACCGCGACTGTCCCCAAAAGGCG
>JANRMT010062796.1:41658983-41673847 GCA_026402145.1 Polypterus bichir lapradei
AGTGGTTTCGGATCAGTCCGCGGTCTCCTACTCGCGCATGCGTGACAATATATATATATATATGTGTGTATGTATGTGTGTATATATATATGTGTGTATATATGTAGATATGTGTATATATATATGTATATATATGTGGATGTGTGTGTGTATATATATATATATATATATATATAAACAATTACATTGACAATAATGTTACGTTATTTTCAAAATGTTTCCTTTTCTTTTTCATTACTTCTTTAACACACTACTTCTCCGCTGCGAAGTGCGGGTATTTTGCTAGTATATATATATATATAGTGATAAAATATCAGGCAGCAGACAGAAAATGGTTTTGGTATGGCCACTCCGTATACTGAAAAATCAGCAAAGCAAAGAAAACATGTTTTACAGTGTGGAGTTCACAATTGAACTGGAGGTGATGTCAGCTTGAGGTGGATCAGTGGTAATGTCACTATGAATCAGGGTCCTCGGCTGGGCTGCAGGGGAATAAGAGGAGACAGAGTCAGGTGAGAGCACCAACCTACTATTACTAAATTACTAAACACCACTATATGAACCTGTAAACTATCCCCCATGCGCACATGTGTGACAATATATATACATACAGTAATCCCTCCTCGATCGCGGGGGTTGCGTTCCAGACCCCCCCCGCGATAGGTGAAAATCCGCGAAGTAGAAACCATATTTTTGTATGGTTATTTTTATATATTTTAAGCCCTTATAAACTCTCCCACACTGTTTATAAATATTCCCCGCAGAGTTATACAGCATAATCCCTTTGTATTCTCTTAGATATTAGGTAAGATTCATTGAAATTACGTATATAAACACACTGTTTATACACAGTAAAACCTAAATATTATTTTAAAGATATTGAGTGTCTCCGATATCACATATGTTACAGCCATTACGATAGACAGGCCACCAGCAATAAATACGTACAATGCAAGAAAAATAGTATACAGTAAATCTGTGTACAGTGACACTAAACGTACATACATGTACTAAGTACTGTAAGTAGAAAATTAATTATGGTTACTCACCAACAATGACACGATGACTTGTCCGATAACAATGAGTTTAATTTTACTGCTCAACAAAGGAGAGCGTTACAGCTCTACTAAAGGAGCCACTTCAGGCGATTGTTTAGCACTGCCGTTGTTCTTCTTCTGGTAGTCTTCAATCCAAATCCCTAAAGCAGATTCCATCCAGACTACTGCCTTATTACATCCACTTACAACTCGTTTTGCACCCTGGCTAAAAGGACACTGCGGCTGTAGATCTTATATTCCTTTCCTACTTTTTAAATAAAAAGAATCGTAGCCTTCAACAAATCCAAAACGTTTACCTTTTCGGCAGTCGTTAACATCTTCCGTTTGTGCTTGGGCACGGCCCCTGAAGCAGTAGCAGATCGTTTTGGAGCCATAATGAAGGGCTTGACTATGCACAAAGATAAACACAAAAGAGCACAACTCTTTACACAGCGAAACACGTTGATGCTGAATGAGTGAGACGAGACTTCCTGGTTAACACTGCATTCAGCACGCAGGAACTTAACTGCGTGCTCTGATTGGTTAGCTTCTCAGTCAGGAGAACTTAACTGCGTGCTCTGATTGGTTAGCTTCTCAGTCATCCGCCAATAGCGTCCCTTGTATGAAATCAACTGGGCAAACCACCTGAGGAAGCATGTACAGGAAGTAAAAAGACACATTGTCCGCAGAACCCGCGAAGCAGCGAAAAATCCACGTTATATATTTAGTTATGCTTTCATATAAAATCCGCAATAGAGTGAATCCGCGAAAGTCGAAGCGCGATATAGCGAGGGATTACTGTACACATATATGTAAATATATATATATACCCTGTACACACACATATACATATATATTGTAAGCTGGAGGGCTGATCGTACCCTCAGAGGACACAGATGCCCCTTGGAAAACCCTTGAAACAGCTGACAGTCTACCTTCACATTGCTCCTTACCCTCCTTACCTTATTTGTGCTATAATGTGTGATAAACCTCGCGTGTGGTACTCCACTTGCTTAAAAGCCTTGTACAGCTCTTCTCAGCTTTGGAATTGATTGTTTTGCTTTTATCTCTCTCTCTCTGACATTTTCTGCTCCTAGCGGAACTGTCATCTCTGACTTGTCATGGAGCACGTTTAAACTTTTGAAAAAGAGACAAATGTTTGTTTGCAGTGTTTGAATAAAATTCCTGTTTTCTACAACCTCCTGTGTTTCTGTGCAAATCCGTGACCCAAGCATGACAAGTGGTACCAGGGGTGGTTGCACAGATGGATGCAGAGGAGTTATTTCAAATCGCTCAGAATGTTCCACTTCCTTACGATCCAGGGGATGACCCGCCCCCTATCCCTGATCTGAATGTCCCGGTTCATAACCGTTAACAGTACATCCCTTTGCCTCCGCTTCCTGAAAATTCTAAGAATATGCTGATGAAGATGGGTCCATCCGATGACCCAGAGATGTTCCTTTTAGGCTTTGAGCAAGTGGTGACTTTATTGGGATGGGACAAACGACACTGTGTCGTTATCATCACACCATTTTTGTCTGGGGATGCTCTAGTTTCCTTACGGAATGTGCCTTGCGATAAGCTCGGCAATTATGATTTCATGAAGCAACAAGTTGTTTTACGTAAGACTATGACATTTTTGGTTAAAGGTTTTGCACTTAACGACTGGAAACTAAACATGGATGGTCCCATCCGTGCGCAAATTCAAGATTTGATTCATAAAGTGCATTGCTGGTTTAAGGGAGACGTGATGGAGTGAATTGTGGAGAAAGTTGTCATGAATATATTACTGGCCGGGAAACCTTCAGTTCTCTGAGATGAGTTTCTGTGTCATGATGTTGAATCATTATCAATTATGTCCAGACGATTGGAAGGTTCTCAGACCACTTGGAGAAAGAGTGGTGGATTTGGTGCTGTTTCACAACCTACGAAGGAACGTCCAGGACATTCTCATCGT
The DNA here is from genome assembly GCA_026402145.1 of Polypterus bichir lapradei. Taxonomy (NCBI): domain Eukaryota; kingdom Metazoa; phylum Chordata; class Cladistia; order Polypteriformes; family Polypteridae; genus Polypterus; species Polypterus bichir. The sequence goes on from JANRMT010062796.1 coordinate 41,661,978, forward strand.
TTTGATCGACGGCTAGAGCAAAGACAAGCTGCAGAACCTGACAATCGAATGGGGTCAGGAAGGCCTCCGGGGAATCCGGTTGTTGATGAGGTGCCCATATCTGGGGAGACAAGAGTTGGCCGCGGAGGCAGTGGGAGTCGCAGAGGATATTTCGGCAGTGTAGCTAACCGAAGATGTTTCCAGTGTGATCAACCTGGTCACTTGGCAAGAGAATGTCGCTTGACTCCAGCTCAATCAATGGAAATTGGATTTGTTGCTCAAATATTCCCTATTCTTCAGATAAAAAAGATGATCTCAGCATTATTGGACTCGGGTAGTGACCTTTGTGTTGTCAGACGGGACTGTCTTGATGACAGATGCCTTAGTGACACTGAGACTGTAAAGATATGCTGTGTACATGATGATGTTAAAGACTATCAGACATTACTTCTTCATTTGACTTATAAGGGTCGCCACTTTAAAGTTTGGCCTGCCCCTGGCCATTACTCATAGGAAGTAGGAGTGCCCTTCTTCCTAAACTAAGTAATAAATGTCGGGCACCGTTTGTTGAGCCGCCTATAAAGCTCAGTGGGGGGGAAGAAGATGAAGACGAAGAACTGGTGGCGGTCGGGGAAAATCTAGACCCCCAATTAGATATTGAACCCGATCTCCCCAGTAAGACTGAGGGCACCCCTCCCAATTTCCCAGAGTTGCAGGCAGGCCCATCTACATCTTCTCAGATTGCAAATGCCTCTGATCACAAACCGAGCATTAGCGAACAGTCAGATTTTGTGCACTTGCAGCATACTGATAGTTCATTAGAATATGCATTTAAACAGGCTCACTCTGCCAATGACTCTTATTACCAAGAGCGTGATTCCGGGGGCTTGAAAACCCTGCACCTTCTAGTAAAGGATGGTTGCCTTTTCAGAGTGATTTCAGATCATTTAATGGGGGAATTTATTGAACAATTAGTTGTTCCTGAAGTACATAGGGAAACTCTTTTGCATCTGGCCCACTCTCACATCTTGGGAGGGCACCTGGGGGCTGATAAGACCACAGATCGGTTATCAAAACGATTTTATTGGCTGAATATGGGAAAAGATGTTGAACGGTTCTGTACTTCATGTCCTGACTGCCAGGTTGCCTCCGCTTATAAACCTCCTTGGGCTTCCCTTTGTCCTATGCCTATTTTAGAAGTTCCCTTTCAGCGGGTGGGATTAGATATTGTAGGCCCTTTACCTAAGACTAACAATGGGTGCCAATATTTGCTGGTGTTGGTTGACTATGCAACACGATATCCAGAGGTGATTGCCTTGAAAAAGGCCAACTCCTCTGCTGTAGCCAAAGCTCTATGTGATATTTTTACTCGTATTGGCATCCCTAGAGAGATTTTAACTGATCAGGGCACACCTTTTTTCGCGTGATGAAACAATTGTGTGACAACTTTGCTATTAAGAGACTGAGTACCACTGTTTACCATCCACAAACAAATGGTTTGACTGAGCGATTTAACAAAACTTTAAAACAAATGATCAGGCGAGTCACTCATAATGATCCCACAACCTGGGACTCTGTCCTGCCTTTTGTTATGTACGCAGTGCGAGAATCACCGCAGGTGTCCACTGGCTTGAGTCTGTTCGAGTTGTTATTCGACAGGCGGCCGCGAGGCATCCTGGATGTTGTATGAGAGGAATGCATAGGAAATGAGACAAGAGCTCAAGGACCAAGCTTTGCAGATCGGGTAATTTCGTTGCAAGGCAGAATTTCTATGCTTTCTTCTATTGCTGTGGAGCATCAACAACGAGAGCAGGAAACTCAGAAGCGTCTTTAGGATAGGCGCAGTAAGCTTCGCGAATTCAAACCTGGTGATCGTGTTTTGGTACTGGTTCCGTCTGACCCGCACAAATTCCTAGATAAATGGAAGGGCCCAGCCATTATTGAGGAGTATATGTGTCTGGTAAATTACAAGGTTAGAATACCAGGCCGGCACAAACCATTCCATATTTTACACATTAATCTCTTGAAGGAATGGCACGACAGACAAGGGGTTTACACTTCCTTGGCTGCTGTTTCTCAGACCGATGTTGCCATTGGTAAAGATTTGACTGACACACAGAAGACAGAACTGTTATTTTTGATCGAATGGAACACTGATGTCTTTTCAGACTTGTCAGGGAAGACTAACCTTGCAGAACATAAAATCGCTACTGAACCTGATGTTCACGTACAGATGCGGCCATTTCAGATTCCGGAAGCGCGACGAAATATTGTGCGCAAAGAAGTCAAGAAGATGCTGACATTAGGTGTAATTCATGAAAGTAAAAGTGACTGGTGCAGCCCGCTCGTATTAGTCCCAAAGCAAGACGGTTCGGTTCGCTTCTGTATCGATTTTAGGCGCTTGAATAAGGGCTCTAAATTTGATGCTTATCCGATGCCCCGTGTTGACGAGCTGTTGGAAAAACTGGGTCAGGCGAGCTATATCTCCACGCTAGATCTCACGAAAGGTTATTGGCAGGTGCCTCTAGAGGCTGGCAGTTGTGAGAAAACAGCATTCGCGAGTCCTGATGGACTTTATGAATTTACGAGACTCCCATTTGGTCTTCATGGGGCACCTCTAACTTTCCAGCTTATGATGGATCAGATCCTGCGTCCTCATTCTGTATATTCTGGGGCGTACCTTGATAATGTCGTGATTTTCAGCAATGATTGGCAAGCGCATTTAGAGCTTCTTCAAGTTGTTCTTGAAAGCTTGAGACAGGCTGACCTTACTGCTAACCCTAAGAAATATAAACTGGGTATGTCTGAGACTCATTACTTAGGTTATTCTATGGGCAGGGGTTTACTTCGGCCACAGTTAAGGAAAGTGGAAGGGATGCTTGCTTACCCGTGGCCAAAAACACAGAAACAGGTACGTGCTTTTCTGGGGCTTGCTGGTTACTACAGAAGGTTCATCCCTAACTTTGCACATAGGGCTGCTCCTCTTTCAGAACTTACTAGAGGCAGGAGAAACCACCCTATTTTATGGACAGAAAGTTGTGAACATTCCTTCTGTGATTTGAAAACTGCTTTGTCTTCTTATCCGGTTCTGCGGAATCCCAATTTCTCAAAGGATTTTGTCTTACAAATGAACGCAAGTGTGTTTGGTGCAGGCACAGTCCTGTCACAGATTTTTGATGGAGAAGAGCACCCTATCACATATTTGAGTAGGAAATTACTTCCTAGGGAACGCAATTATTCAACAATTGAGAAGGAATGCTTGGCGATTAGATGGGCTGTCGAAGTGCTTCGTTATTACTTATGGGGTCGAAATTTTAATTTGGTAACTGATCATGCTCCACTTCAATGGTTATACCATCAGAAAGATACAAACTCTAGTCTCATGAGATGGTTTCTGGGCTTACAATCTTACAGTTTTCTAGTAAAGCATCGACCAGGCTCTGAGTACGTCAACGCAGACGTATTATCAAGGCTGTATGAACCTGGTATGGAGAGTCGCTTGATTCACGAGAATGTGAATAAAGCTGAGGAGGGGGGTGTAAGCTGGAGGGCTGATCACACCCTCAGAGGACACAGACACCCCTGGGAAAACCCCTGAAACAGCTAAAAGTCTACCTTACATTGCTCCTTACCCTCCTTACCTTATTTGCGCTATAACGTGTGATAAACCTCGCCGCGGTATTCCATTTGCTTAAAAGCCTTGTACAGCGCTCGTCAGCTTTGGAATTGATTGTTTTGCTTTTATCTCTCTCTTTCTCTCTCTGTGACATTCTCTGCTCCTAGCAGAACTGTCATCTCTGACTTGTCATGGAGCACATTTAAACTTTTGAAAAAGAGACAAATGTTTGTTTGCAGTGTTTAAATAAAATTCCTGTTTTCTACAACCTCCTGTGTTTCTGTGCAAATCTGTGACCCAAGCGTGACAACATATAATTATAAGTGTAATTAAAATGTAAAAGTAGCAGAGGAGGAAGCAATGTATAATTATGGAAAAAGTCTCATTGCAAATGGACCAAATTACAGGTAAAATCTTCTTTGCCTTACCAGGACATGATGTGACTCACGATTGTATTTCAAAAATTGTCCGGGTCAACTTTTTAGCTTTTATTCTGCTTCATCCTGAGATCTAAAAACGTAGAACTTGCCTTAAATTTCCACTCTTAATTTAGCAGGATAGAAGAGGCTATATGTGATTTCAGCTTTGCATAAGCACTGTTTAATGCTGTAAAATGCGGCACGTTTAGCAGCTGTTGAAGGTGAAAAATCAAAAAATACGAATGCAGTTATTTTCAAATGTAATCTTTTGTTTCAGTCTGGGAAGTGACATCAGATTTTATTTAGATTGTAATTTGTTGAAACATACAATAAGGCTTCTAGGTTTTGAGGCATTGGATCCACGTATGCGGTAAGCTGCTGCTATCTCGGCATCTGATTTAAAGTCCTCTCTAAATTTCACTAGGTTTGGACTTTTACGGTTTTCATGGAGACATGACAATGTCATTTCTGATATTCTTTCTTCTATATCCATCCTCCAGCGCAGCTAGTCTGTATCCAAGCACTTTGCATTCTGATTTTGTACCCATTGCTTTTTCGTCAGTGGCAGATTTCAAAACGAGTCGTGAACATTTGCTTAACATTACCAAGCTCAGCACCAAGTGCTCTAAATTTATTCTAAATTTAACTTACTTGCATATTCCTGTATTTTTTCCTCAATTTGTTCTACCATTCCATTAAAGGTTGCCTCAAAGCAATTACTTAAAGTTTCTCCAAGTCTTTAATATCCTGAAGCAGCTTCTCATTTGTCATGTTTATGTCTTTTATATCTTTCCTTATATCCTTTTTATTCTTCTTTATATTACTGTTTATGTTTATTACTCTCATTTATGTCCCCACTGAGTGCACTAGTTAGTGTGGTAATCATTGCAGTGATTGTTACTTTGAACTCGGATTGTTTGTTTTGGTCTTCTCCATGCTCCGTGGGTGGAGTAGTAAGCCCAGTTGGAGCTGGTGCCGCTGACTCCCTGGGGGTAGTTGACAGCACATATAGTAAGGCCATTTTCAGTTTCAATGAAGATTCTGGAATCGACGAGTTCTCCTGGCCCAATTCACTTTCGCTCTCAGCTGGAGGCGATGCTGCAGCATCATGTCATGGGAGATTTATTCTTTGACCTATCTGTTCCAGGTCAGTCTGGCAGGCCGTACCTTGAGCTTGAGGGTTTTTTCTGCTACTCATGTTTTTATATACTTTCATATGCTCTAATTGAAGCCCCTCAGATTGAGTAAATACATGATACCTCGGGTTGAAAGTAAAAAAAAAAGGAAAAATAATACCGCTGCTAACGGAGTTCTGTCTCAGACATCCATCTCCCGAAACAGACAAGTAGCCTTTTCAAACTAGGCTATTGATGAAAACTGTTTCTGATAACATAGGACATAAAAAGAAATAAAGTACAATAAAACAAAATACAGCCAGGAGTGAGTTAAGTGAAGTGCTTGGGAATGTGAAGTTAATTGTTGACTGTATAGAACTGCACACTATGCATGTAGTGTACTGTGAGCTTCTGTATAGGCAGGACGGAAGGTGCACAGCCAATTGAGAAATTTTACCACAAACTCCAGAAATCCCTAACTGAATGCAGACAATTTTAAGAGCTACTAGATCTACCGGAATGCTGGACAAAGGAGCAGTTTGATTTATTTAGAAAAAAGTTACTACTGTGAATAGTTCGTAACAGTAAACTGGAAGCAGCACATGCAAGCCAATGAATTTACCAAGGCTATCTATGAGCCCAGGACTTAAGCTGTAAAATAAATGAACTGAGTGAACTGTTCCCAGTACATGCAACTAGTCAGTAAACATTACTAAGAAGGAAAGTAAATTTTCACAAGGAATAAAAAGCCTTAACAAATGTCTTTGAATATGAATACGTGCTTGAATGTGTGCTTTCTGACATAACCTTCATGACTGGTTCAATTTTATTTTTAGAGGGGTTTTAGATGGGTGGAGATGGGGGGATGGGGTTTGGGTGTGTTTTGTACATAAATTACCACATTCCATGTCTTCTTTTTTTCCTAATTGAAACACTGACTGAATACATGTCCTTTAATATTCTGGTTGATTCATTACGGTTTAAAAGTAAGACAGATTGTAAGTTTTTGTAAGACAATCACAAGGCAAATGAACCAGTTTGACATTAGGTCAGCTGCGGATGCATCAAATCAAGTTTGCACAAACTGATGTGGATTGTCAAAGAATGGATGTGGATCTTAGGCCCAAATATGTCACATTTACAACAGACATTTCAGATGAAGACTCTTGAGAGGATGATAAATTCAGAGCTTTTTGAAGCAGCAATGCAGTAATTCTAAGCAACTTTCTTGCATTCATATCTACCATGGACAACTTTGAGCATGCATTTTGCATGCCTTTGGAACCCTGTGGCTCATAGTGCAACTGCTCTAGGCAATTCCCTATTGCGTCTGTCTTGAGGAGGCAACAACTAAAGATTGTTGTAGTCAGGAAGAAAATGTAGTTAAATACTGAGAGAAAATCCTAAAACGAAAATATGTCCTATCTGTCATCAGAAATCAAAATGCTATCCAGAAATCTCAGATGAAAATATCAAAGCAAAGAGTTCAATCCCATAGTTTTCTTAAAAAAAATCACACACAATAACAATTTGCTTTTATCCACATTCTTGCATTATCAGGAAGTTAATGGCACTGGCCTTCATTATACTGCATGAGTTCGAATATTAGAAAAATTTGGATGAGAAAAGGTCAATCAGGACAGCGAGCCCTAGAAATCTTATCTGTTTAATTCTTCCAAAATATCAAGTCTTGTTTTGAAGGTCCCTAAATTCCTACTGTTTACCACACTACTTGGTAGCTTATTCCACGTGTCTATGGTTCTCTGTGTAAAGAAAAACTTCCTAATGTTTGTGAGAAATTTACCCTTAACAAGTTCCCCACTGTGTTCATGCGATCTTGTTGAACTCATTTTAAAACAGTCTTGATCCACTGTACTAAGTCTCTTCATTATTTTAAACACTTCAATCATGTCTCCCCATAGTGTCATTTTGCTTAAACTGAAAAGGTTCAACTCATTTAATCTTTCATCATAACTCAACCCCTGTACTCTGTTATGTCTGCTACGGAAAAAACACACAAGACCAGTTGCTTCTCCAAACTCCAAAAACTCTTTACTCACTCACGTTTTCGTACAGTGCGCATCCTCCAATTGTCACAGGAGCAAATCAACAACCAATCCCCTCTGTGTATTTTAATGACCCTCCCAACATCACATTCCCCCCCCTCCCAAAAGAGAAGAAGAAAAAAAACAAAATTATCTATGTACTAAAGGTAGTCACGTAGTCTTGCAAATAGGCTGGTCATTGTTGGACCCTAGGAATCCTAGTGGCTGCAGCAAGAATCTCGTCTGAGTGTGTTGGCAGGTCAGCCGGGGCTGGACAGAGCCTTCCAGGTGAAGTAGGAGCAAAAACAGTAGAGGGGGATGGTACAGGAAGGCTTGGGTTCTGAGGCTTGGGTAGATTTGAATTTTGAGTAATCATATTTCTGTCCTCCAGACATGGCTGAAAAGTTGAAACGTCTGTTTTTGATGATGGCGGCATGGGTGAAAGAACTTGCCTGAGGTAGTTAGCATGCCATCTGGAACCATCCTCCAGTAAAAAACTTGAAGGGCCTAAACAGCGTGTAGCATGAATTGGTGCCGACCAAAAGGGCAACAACTTATTATGTTTTTGGGGTCTTCTAACATGTACCCAGTCATGCAATTGTATGTGTTGAGAATGGGCACGGAGAGTTTTATCCACTCTCTGTTTCATTGTGGCTTGTTTACTGTTAACTGAGGCTTGTAAAGCTGAGGGAAATTTGGTCATGGTGCAAGGGCTCAATGTGTCCAAAGGAAGTTGCAGCTCCCGTCCTAGCATCGGGAAAGCTGGGGAAATGCCTGTGGTAGAATGTTGGGTTGCTTGATAATGAAGAAGAGTTTCTAGTAGTGGTGTGTGGAAGGGAAACCCCTGAGTCAGGTGTGCACGAATGCCATTTTTTAAAGTCTGATTGAAGCGTTCTACACCACCATTCACCTGTGGGTGATAGAAAGCAGTACGAATATGTTTCAGTCCTCTTTCTGATAGGAATAATTGGAACTCATGTGAGGTAAACTGTGGGCCATTGTCTGTAGTTATAACACGAGGCAGTCCCCATCGAGCAAACAAATTACATAGAATGTCTATTACAACTTTTGATGTAATGGAGCCCACAGGAAAAACTTCAGGCCACTTTGAATGTAAATCATAGACCACAATCAGAAACCTCTGGTGATGTGGAACATCATGCAGTTCTCCACAAATGTCAAGCTGGAGATGTTCCCATGGATGAGAAGGCCAAACCAAAGGCTGAAGAGGAGGGACGGATGGCAAACCTGTCTTACCACTTAAAAGGCAGGCTTCACAGTCACGGACAAGGACAATCAATACCTGGCCACCATACCCGTTCTCGACATCGCTGCTTTACTTTGACAATGCCAAGATGACCCTCATGTGCCATTGACAAGACACGGCCCCGGAGTGGTTCTGGAATGACAGCAATGGTTCTTCTTGCAATGCAGTGATCATTCCAAATAGACAATTCATTTTTCACTCTAAAGTAAGGCTCCAGTTCAGAGAACACTCTGGATGGCCATCCATTAGTGATGTAGGCATGAAGGGTTGTGGAAAGGGGATCATTTTTGGAGATTTCTTGCAGTTCCTGAAGGGACACAATATCTTGAAGGGGAGAGTGCAGCAAGCTGTACCAGATCTGCCTCCATGTCTTGGTGTAGTTCTACAACTGTTTGCACAGTCATTGTGTGTGACAGCATGTCAGCGACTGTATTTTCTCTTCCTGGGGTAAATTGTAGAGCGAAGTTATAATGGTGCAGACGATCTGCCCATTGAAAAATCCGCAAAGGACGGTGGCCAGTGCCACTGGTGGTCAGCAAAGTTGTGAGAGCCTGATGGTCAGTACGAAGTGTGAAGTGCCTGCCATACAAATAAACATGCCAACGCTCACAGGCACAGATACATGCTAAGGCTTCCCGCTTCCCTACTGAATACCTTTGCTCTGTGGATGTCAGAGCACGAGAAGCAAAAGCAACAGGACATTCATGTCCGTCTTGTACTTGTGAGAGCACGGCACCAAGAGCGGAAGAAGAAGCATCGCAAGTCACAAAGGTGGGGTTGTTGATAACGAAGTGTGCCAGGAGTGGGGGTGATGTGAGTTGTTGCTTAAGTGAATGAACTGCTTGGTGGCAGGAAGGGGACCAGTCCCATGGTGTACCTTTCTGCAGCAGTCGTCGTAGTGGCGCAGTTGTTGAAAAGTAGTTGGGCACAAAACGGAGGTAGTATGCTGTCATTCCCAGGAATGAAGCTAACTCGGATGCAGTGGATGGTTCAGGCATATTGTGTATATCTTCTACGTTTGACTGTAATGGTGAGATTCCATGTGCTGACAGGCGAAAACCAACAAAGTCTACCTGTAAGGCAGCAAAAAGGCACTTTTCTGCATTGGCAGTGAGTCCATTCCAGGCCAGAGCAGCAAACACTAAATTGAGGCGTCTATCATGAGTTGCACTATCTGAGCCATGCACTACTATTTCATCCGGGTACACTACAACACCAGGAATATTTTGCAAGATGGTGTGCATGATTTTTTGAAAACAGCTAGGCGCTGAAGAGAGTCCAAAAGGCATCCTCGTATAACAGAAAACGCCCATGTGGGTCACAAAAGCAGTTAAATTCCTGCTGTCCGGATGCAGAGGTACCTGTAGGTAGCCTTGACATAAATCAAGCTTGGAAAACACTGTAGAACCGTTAAAAACTGTAGTAAGTTCCTCTGTAGTTGGCAACGGATATTTATCTGGCACCATAGCTTTGTTCACAGCTAGAAGATCCACACAGACATGAAGGCCACCAGATTTCTTTTTTGCAATGACTAGATTTGAGACCCATGGAGATGCATCCACAGGTTCTATTATGCCAGCCTCCAACTTCTGCTTCAGTTCTGAAAGTACATCCCCATGAAGTGCTAAAGGCACCCTGCGCAGTGGCTGTATAACAGGAGGAACAGAGGGATTAATCAGTGGCTGGTGTGTAAAGGAGAACAGATAGCCAAGACCATTAAAAACAGCAGGCCATTTTTGTGCCCAGGATGGAGAGACCAACAGAATGTCAGTGCCTCTGCTGTCAACAAGTGAAAAATCAAGGCCCAAAAATAGATCCAAGCGCATAAGGTTGGAACCTGAAGCAGAGATGTGAAATGGAAAAGAGGCAAGGGACTTAGTGCCATAGTGTACAGTCAAATGAAGAATTCCACGAATTACAATCAGTGTTCCCATATCCTCGGAGTGGCATGGTTGGCGGCTGAAGAGAAAGATGTGAAAAAAAGGTCTGATATGTATCCCAGTTCAATAAAGAAACTTTAGCACCAGTGTCAATTAGCAAAGGCAGGCAGGTGTCTTCCAAATAAACATGGCATACTTTGAAATTTTTCTGTTTGCAGTTTACTGTGTGGTTACGCTGAACTGTTTGCTGTGATGCAGGTGCAGAACGGCAGCATCTGGAGAAGTGATTCATTTTCTGACATTTTCTATGCCCCGACCTCGTGCTGGACAGGCAGGCGCTCTTGTCGTAAGTGTATTTGCACCACAGTTACCACAACTAGACTGTGTATTATTTCCTGCCGGCCGCATGTACTGGACTGGGAAAACAGCATCAAGGTCGGCAGATCCTGTTTGCACGTTCAATGACGACGATGTGGCCAGAGGATTGTTTACTCCAGCATCGTGAATGCTGGCGCTGCAGAGCTGTGCATTTTCAACTTGAACTGCTATGTCAACTGCGCAATTAAATGCGAGGTCGTCCGCCTCCAGCAGTAGTCTCCTCTGAATCCGAGGGTTATTAGTCTTTTCCATCAATAAATCTCGGATCATCTCGTCTTGTAAATTGCTGAACCTGCACTGCCCAGCTAAACCGCAAAGGTTTGTGACATTCTGCAAGACTGACTCACCAGGTAACTGTGCACATTGACGAAAGATGAGTTGGCGCAGAAGGACGCTGTGCAAGTTCGAAAAATTAGCATCTAAAGCGGCAACCGCTTCTGTGTAGATGGTGTTTGAACAGAGTGTAGCGAAGATGCGTTGACCTTCTACACCCAAGCAGTGGAGCAGCAGAACACGTTTGAGAGTGTCAGAGATCTCCCCGAGGTCCAACGCCTCCAAATATGTTTCAAAACTTTGTTTCCAAGCCCTCCACGGAACAGGGGGGTCACCAGGCAGGGCAAGAAAAGGTGGTGGTCGTGGTAGTAAAAAGTCTGCCATCCTCGTTCACCAAATTGTTGTGTCTGCTATGGAAAAAACACACGAGACCAGTTGCTTCTCCAAACTCCAAAAACTCTTTACTCACTTACGTTTTCTTACAGTGTGCATTCTCCAATTGTCACATCACATACTCCTGTAAGCATACTAGTCAATCTTCTCTGGACTTTTCTAGTGCATCTATGTCTTTAATAAATGCCTGAGACCAAAACTTCACACAGTACTCCAGATGAGGCCTTGCCAGTGCGTTACAAAGTTTAAGCATAACCTCCTTTGACTTGTACTTTGCACAGCATGCTATACTGTATACAGTAGCCTAACATTCTGTTAGCCTTCTTAATGGCTTTTGAGTAATGTCTGTCATTTGATAATGTAGAGTCCACTACAACTCCTAAATCCTTCTCATAAAGTGTACTGTCAATTTTCAGATCTCACATTGTAGATAGATAGATAGATAGATAGATAGATAGATAGATAGATAGATAGATAGATAGATAGATAGATAGATAGATAGATA
>JANRMT010062796.1:41698883-41717278 GCA_026402145.1 Polypterus bichir lapradei
AAACTCATTAACATAGAATAAAAGTAAGGTCCGATGGCCGGGGAAGACAGAAAAAACAAAAAAAACTCCAGACGGCTAGAGAAAAAATAAAATCTGCAGGGGTTCCAGACAACGAGACCGCCCAGCCCCCTCTGGGCATTCTACATAACATAAATGATCGGTCCTCATTGTATTTAGGGTTCTCATAGAAGGACTTGCTGATGATGGTCATGTGGACTTTTGGCCTTTAATCCATCAATGTAGGAACATCATGGTGCTTTGATTAGGTGGTGGTGGCGTAGTTGCCACCACAGAAAACCCACTACATTTAATTACACAAAATGTACACTACGTGCAGTTTACATTTTTCCTGACATTCCTTTATTTCCTACAGTTTGAATTTAAGTTTCAGTCAAAGGTTGCAGTTCAGTGGTCTCATATATAATCCATTGCTTAGATTCCATACTAAAATTTTGCTTATTCTTAAAAGGCAAAAATGGCCTACGCACTAATAAAATTGGATGTACAAACTGTCCGTATGCCAATTGTCTTGCCAAATTACTTAATAAATCTCAAATCAAAATTATACGAGTGTGCACATGACAGTAACCATGTATGGCTTAAAAATGCGTTTTTTGAATTTTCATGATCTTTTTACCATATAAATATAGACATGTTCATGAGTGACATCTTTACTACAAGCCAAGAGAGAACACAGAAAATGAAACTTCATGTGAATGTGAACTTGAGGTATTACTGACTGAAATGAAATGTAGACCCATACAATCTTACCTTTTGCTGGTGTAAGAGGGGGACGTTTTTTGTACACTGGGTGGTTCCATTTCTCTCTTAAACAAAGGAACATGTAAATATTACATTTAAAACACAGTAGATGAAGAGGCAATAAGCACCCATTGTTGGGACTGGGGTGAATTTCAAATTTCCTAGCTAATCCTGTTACTGATTATTGTCATGGCTGTCTACAGGATATAGATATTTGCTGTCTTGCAAAAAAATCACTGCTTTGAAGTTTTATCTGTTTAAATATACAAACAATACAAAATTGTGATAAAATAACTGCTCCTTCCTTCGAAAATGTTTGTATTTACCTGACTTGGAAATTAACATGTCTGAAAATATTGGTTTCTAATCAGCATATTCATACTCATTGATAGTTGGTAACAATACTTTTTGTTAACCTGTGTTTACACTATTTGTTAAACCCAGGAAATTTGGATGTGCAATTGTTTAATCCATCATCCTGATGATCTAGGCAGGGACTGAAGGACATTTAAACTTCTGGGTAGGAGAAGGCAGGGGAGAGGCACAGTCCACTGAGAACGCTGCCAAGACACTCGCACTGAGCACAGGGGCTTACGGACAGACAAGGGTACATGGATGGTATGACGTGAGGCACAAAGACGGCAACACTTACCTCCAGGGAGTAAGAGACAGCTCCACAAGAAGATGGTTGTAGGACCAGCGAGAGAGGCAAGCCACATGAACGGACCAAGCAAAGCTGGTGGATGAAAGGTGAGGCGTGCATAGGTCGCAGCAACACAAGGAGCCCAGAGTGGAAAAAAAGAACAACAAACAGACGCTGATGGGGATTCCATGATTTGACAAAACTTCTGTTGGGAAACGAATGTCCGGTGAACAGAGTGCATCCGTGGACAATTGGACAATTAATTGTTGGGATAACACAGTGCGCAAACTGGACTCTGCACCACTAAAGGTTGTATCCTCCAATTCTTGTTTTCAACAGACTTTTAGAGTGTGGATTGTGTGCTTTCCTTTTAAAAAAGGGAATTTTGTTCCTGATATTGTTAGATTTTTTTATGTTCGTTAATCTTTTTAATATACTTTATATTGTCTTGTGTAATTGAAGTTGCTGTTGCTTTTCCTGAAATTACTGTTGTGTCTTTCATTGTGTGTTTACTCACCGCCCAATTTAAACAAACTTGTGTGCTATTATCAGTAAATTTCAACAGTTCCCAGTCTCTTAATAAAACTGGGTGGCGTAGTCAGATATTTTAACAGTGTCTAGGTTAGATTACCTGTGAGTGTGACCAGACACCTGTCACACTTGTCTCACTGCAAGAGTCACAAATAGAAAAAAAAAACAGATTGGAGAGAGCAATAGGAATATTCCGTCATGCAGTGCTGAGACCACCACCATTGCCATAGGACCCACGTGACGTGTGTTGACTGACAAGGTGCAGCAGACCCAAAGGAAACAAAGTATGAATTGACGCATGCTGTACGCACAAAACTGAGATATTAAAACATTCTTATTAAACTAGTTAAAAAAATCAATTTGGCAAGCTTCACATTCGATACATAACAAATGTCTTTGAATTGCCATTGCGTTAATGTCCTGAGAGACAGGGTCTGGGTCATCCATGTGCTCATCTTCATCTCACTCAGGTGGCAAAGGCAATCCATGTTTGTGGGCTATGTTGTCCAGTATTGCTCGAGCAAACCTTTGTGGTGCTATACAGCAGTGTGCCCACCCAGCAAGTCCAGACACTGCCATCTACCTTTAAATGAAGCAATTTATCATCGATTGTGTGTGGGAATGCCTTTCATTATATCTCCTGTCTTCCAGTGTTTGTGGGTTGGTGAATGGTGTGAGGAACCAGGGACTGCGGGAGTACCTACTATCACCTGAAAAGAAAGTTTATACAAGTTGTATTGAATGTAGTAAGACATAACTGGCAATGGTGGTGTTAGTTTATTTGGAAGATATCGTCAATCACAGACTACACAATGAATGAGTTTTCAGGGATTGTGATGATTTTTTGGCTCATAATGATGACTGGCTTATAAGCTGACAAAGTCTTCCCGGAGCCGTCCTCTTGGAGTTGGCGGATGAATTGGAGCCTACATTACAGAGACCATCATGCACAAATCACACAACCCCGTTCTGTTACAGGTTTTAACAAATGTATCATATTTGGCAACAGATGCTTTTCAGTGTGAAGTGGCTGGCAGGTTAGGAATCTTGCTGTCATCCCTCTGCCATGTCATGCCATCTGTATGGGATGAAATAATGAAATGCTACCCAGGAACATTTAATTTCCTTATGTTCAGGGTGAGCAAGCCAAAATCAAAAGGTAATTTGCAGTGATTTCTGATTCATTTATTTTATGAAATAGTATTGTGGAAAGCAGACTTCACAGTCATGTTGTGTGAGATTGCTGGCTTCTTGTTAAGGTTGCCATTTACAATTATGTTGTATAACACACAGCACATCTCTTCTTTAAAAAAGAGATAGGCTTCATAGTAAGGCAATTGACGTTAGTTGTATACATTTTAAAAGAGCGAGAACAAGACAAAGGTAAATAAAGGTTTAGGGATCCACCCTGTATATTGTAAGTACGTAGTGAGTTGATACTCTGCAGAGCAATCCTCTCAAGAATGAGTCTTCATTCAACTGACTCCGGAGCTGTGATGGTAGGCTTTTATAGTTCCTGAGGAGGAAGAGGAGGGTTGTTGGGAGGAGGTGGAAGTGAGGTCATTCGAGGGTGTGGTCTGTAGGTGGAAGGGGAAGTGGTTCATGACTTGCTGTTCCTAAATCTGCAGGGGTGGGAGAAAAGATAATAGAAGACTTATACACCCCCTGACCCGGCATTTTACTCTCAGTTAATCCCCCCGGCTGCCTCCCATGCACACGTGTGTGACAAAATTAAGACATTATTACCAACATTGAAGACACCTCTACTGAGAGAACATGTGTCACTTAACTGTGATATAATTAGTTCAAGAACATTGAGATGTGACTGACACATCATTGAAACGCACAATGAAATGAGATTTTCTGTTCATTTCATTGTCCTGCCACCTGGAGTTGCTAAAGTACAAACACCAAAAGAGCATACATAGGACCTACGAATAATTGACTTTTACATAAGAAGTGGCTTACACATGTTTCTAAGCAAAGCACGTTTTATTCATGAGGGCCCATGTCTAGAACTGCAGTTAAAATCTGCCATTTTAGGCAAATGCGTTTATTTATTTTTTTTTTGTTTCTTTTAAGATTTTTTAAAACTTAAAAGAAAATTATGTTATTGTGTTCCAGCTGTTTCCACTCCTTTTCTGTGTTTTTATAACTTAGAAGCTTTTACCTCTTTTTGTTTGGACTATACAGGCCAAAAGCCCGCTTTTGAGTTTAGGGTAAGTTCACCTTCCCTGGAAGGCCTAGCTGGCATGTCTTTGTCCCATGGACTTTTGTTACTGAGCCGACACAGTCTGCCTTAGAGTGGATGCATTGTTAGATAGGATGGATCTGATTTTTACATGTCTTCATTCCAAGTTGTCAACATTAACTTGTGGAATGAACATTGTTAGAAAATGACTATGACAGTAGAAATCTGGACCCAAACCAGGCAAATATATTGTTTTAATTTATTTTATTTAATTTCATTATATTCTTTAATTATTGTTTGATTCCAATGTGCATTATTTTGTCTCTGTTTGTGAGTGTGTGCGGGTCCGGCCAAGGCTGGGAGCGTCGCTGGGATCTCCTCCATAAAAGTAAATAAATCGCCATCATCTTGATGGTGTGAATCTTGGCAGCACCAGACCGCTACAATCATTTTATGAAAAAAGTGCTGCCCAAATCAAGAAGGTGTCACATAATGTGATTGCCAAACTCTCAAAGATAACATCTATAGTATCTATGCTTAAAGCATCTGTGGATGAGACCATTGGGGAAATGCTGACTGTGTCATAACCAGAGCAGATTACTGTACATTAGGCGAATCAAGCATCACAGCAAGCATGACAGAAAGCACTTATACTACATGTTTAATTTAGACTGCATTTGTTAGAATAGTTTCTAACTTCAGCGGAGAGGCAAACGAGTTTGAAATACTGGAGAACACCCAGATAGTGTTTTTCTAGAGACTGACGGAAAAAAAGGTTAAGTGACTCTAGGAAACATTGCGTGGTAGACAGTAAGACAGTAGGACTTTAGGGACTTTCAAAACTAGACTTGCTGTTATTTTGGAAGAATTAAGTGGATAGGATTGGCAAGATTTGTTGGGTAGAATGGCCTCTTTTCATCTAGATTGTTCTAATAAAACTGTCAAGGATTTCTGATGATCCCCTACTAGTCTGGTTTCGCATGTGTTTAGGTTTTTTGTATACATTTGCACTGCAGGTATTATTGAATTAATAGTTAAAAGCCAGTCTCAAATGTCCTGATTTGGTATCAATTTAATCGGTTAAATTATTGTTGTCATTTATGTTTCAGAGCAACTGAGACCTTTCAATTAACCACCACTTTACTGTACAACCTTGCGTTTGATATGTGAAGCCAAATAAAGGATCCATTCAAACTGTAGCTCAAGTCCCACTTTTTCCACTCATATGTGACACAGATATGATTTTTTACAACAACAACAACAACATTAATTTATATAGCACATTTTCATACAAACAGTAGCTCAAAGTGCTTTACATAATAAAGAATAGAAAAATAAAAGACACAGTAAGAAAATAAAATAAGTCAACATTAATTAACATAGAATAAAAGTAAGGTCCAATCGCCAGGGTGGACAGAAAAAAAAAAAAAAAAACTCCAGACGGCTGGAGAAAAAAATAAAATCTGTAGGGATTCCAGACCATTAGACTGCCCAGTCCCCTCTGGGCATAAGGGGAAGTATGAAGGGGAGTATTTAGGGAAGTATGATTAGCAAAAAATCTCACGGAATAACAACTTTTCAATAAGTATTTACACTGCTCTTGTAACATCTGTTTTGTATCCAAACCGTCCACATCGCTCCCACCAGTCCTGTCTCCTGTCCTTTGGGCCACTTGTTTCTATGTACAGAACACAGGCAGGGATAAATTCACTCAAACCAACAGGTCCGATCTTTCATTTCTTGATTCACTTCTTTGCCATCATGAGCTGACAAATTTGCATGTGTACTGCGCTGAAAGGATGTGAAATAAAGAAGCAACCAACATCTTCTAGATTGAATAGTCTATCAAAACTGTTTTATTCATTTTTTGGTTGCAGTGCACAAACAGGACAGACAAAATCGGATCTATCGCAAAAAAAAAAAAAATCAGTACAGAGTTACTTTTAATTAGTGTGGACGAAGACTTGAAATACTCGAGTTTCTTCAGGCACGGGGCACGAATCCTGTGCTACACCACTGGTTGTAATGAATGCAATGAACAGGAACCAATCAGGTGTCACACACGTGTACTTAGGAGGCAGTCAACAAGTCCAGAGGTGAGCGATTTATTATCAGACGGGGGGTTGAATTGAAGTACTGATGCCTCTCTCTCTGCCTTTCTAGAACCAAGGAAGAAAAATAATAATCCTCACATACCATCAACAATTCTCACCAGTGAAAATAGCTCCACAACAATATGTTCTTCAACCATGACATCATTTCCGACTCCTGCAGATGTCGTCACTTCCGGTCCTCCACTGATGACGTCACTTCCAGTCCCTCGCCGATGATGTAATTTCCGTCCAGTCAGAATGACATCATCTCCGGTCCCTCGTTAATGATGTCACGTCTGTCCAGTCCGAATGACGTCACTTCCGGTTACATCTAAACTTCCTGCCAAATCATTTCCTGTAGCCATTTTCTACTGTATAAAAATGAGCTTCTCAAATCCATGAATGTCGAATTTCTGATTTTCTAATCAATTTTGACCATCTATTGCATCCTAGCAATTCCCCAACACTTTATAATTGTTTTGTGGACTTTATTTCATCACACAGGGAAGGGGTACGTAATGAGCATAAACAAATCAGAATGCACTTAGAGTCTGCAAAATCTGTCTTTTCACCCACCTACCACATGACTGAAGATGCGTTTTTAGAACGGCTCTGGGGAGGGTTTCCAAAGGGATCAAATATTGGAGGTTTAAAATGCTGTGGATAAAAGGTAACTAATGTCTGCATTTTTAAACAAAATTTTAGTAGTGTAGATGGGGTATAATGTGATTTATATAATAACATTCATTAAAAAATCACTGATAGCTAGTGATAAGTGAAAATGATTTACAGAAATCGAATTTGATGCAAAACCAAAGTTCACAAAAAATTGCTTATTATAGTTTTATACTATTAAATTACATATAGGTTTACAAATGCCTTTTATAACACAGTTTTGAGAACAATTAGCCTATCTTTTACTGTTAGAGGAAAATTGTAGTATACCTATATGGTAAACTGTTAGATACTGTGAAGTGCACAATGTCTGTACTTGTACTTAACAGTAAATACAGTAGTGTTTTACAATACTTTTCCTATAAACTATACAAAATTGTATTACATTTTAGGATTGACCGTGAGCTGGTGTGACGCAGTGCCTCTTCATTTCAGACCAAGCAACTGTAATTGTGAACAATGTATTGGCCAACAATTCTATTTGATTGAGAGAAATTATGAAGACACTTCTTTGATGTTCTTTCTAACATTCAAAGTGTAAGCATTTCAACTATGGACAGGATTCTTAGAAAACACTCTGTAAATATGAAACAAATATATAGAGTACATTCTAAAAGAAACATGACTAGAACAAGGAATTATGAGCTGATGCTCCTGGGACCTCATGTATAAACGGTGTGTACATAAAAAAATGTTGCGTAAGAACATTTCCACATTCAAATCGCGATGTATAAAACCTAAACTTGGCGTAAAGCCACACACATTTCCACAGTAGCTCATACCCTGTCATACGTAATTTTCTGAGCTCGGTTTTGCAGACTGGCGTCTCCCAGCGTCAAAGCAGTGTTACTGTTCCTGTGCTGTTATCCTTTCTTTTTTAGATCCACATCCCTGACACAGCTTTATAAATACACTGAAATTAACCGCATATTGTTTATTAGTTTAATGCATTTGATTGTAATTATTCTGTAACAATATAATGGTCCACAGAATGGTCAAACTATTCCAAATAACTGCTTTAGCATTGTTACTCTCACTTCACCTTCTTCTTCTTCTTTCAGCTGCTCCTGTTAGGGGTTTCCACATCGGATCATCTTTTTCCATATTACTCTCACTGCACCACTCAGAGTATTTATATCATTGTATCTGAGTGGGGAATCACAGCTCTACAGCAGCTGATCAGAAAAAGAATTATTGGTATACAGCATTAAGCACACGCTGCCTCAGCCATGCTGTCTATTGAACAGCTCTCATAAGGCAAACACTTCAGAGCCTTTCCTCTACTGACCTTGCGGTTCAGAAACAGTTTCATCCCAAGAACTCTAAACACACTCAATCAGTCCATCAAGTGCTCCTTGTAGAACTGTTTGTACTTATAAGTACAATTACCTCACTGTAAACTTGCGATACAGTTATAATATTGCACAACCTGAGCCACTTTATAAAGCACGTATTTACATATGATGGTGATATCATTTTTAAGATGAAATGCAGCAAAATATGTTTATTATATTATACAGATAAAACTTTAACTTCATTTAAATCTATATTGTTAATAATTAAACATGTGAGGACACGATGCCACAGTGCTAGTGAGCCACTGACGCTCCGTTTATGGATTGTTTCTGCCTTGTGCTGTATTCTTCTAAATATGTACTATGAAGATATTCCAATGTTCCTTAAAAGTTTTGAAGAATCGGCATTCTAAGCTTACAGATGGGCTTAACGTTTATTACAGAGCTGATTGAGTGGCGATTGGGTATTTGGAGAAAGAAAAGTAAGGACAGGAATTGGAGGTTAGTATGTTTGAAAGAGACAGTACTGCTACAATAAAGTATTTCATCGAAGGTCATGCATGGCGCAGCAAGCATCTTGCGTGAGACATGAATAATCACTGCGCCACCGTGTTCCCGTGTTTAATAACATGCTTTAACTCCTATCATCATGAAAATGATATCACATATGCATCCCAGTATTTTAATTATTCAGAGAGCTGTAATATCATGAATGTAATGGATTCTGTGCCCTGTTGGAGGAAGAGAAAGCCCGGAATCACGTAGTGATTCACACACATAGAACACATAGAAGATCAAATACAAAACAAAGCATTTAACGTGCTACTTTAGTTACAATGGGATTTGAGAAACTAGTAAATTAAACAATTTTAAGATGAAGTTTATAATGTTCTACTTTAATGACAAAATAAGTGGAAATTTCGAGATTAAAGCTTTGTGTTTTTTTCCCACTGTGTGCCTTTTTTTTTCTCTGTACCCTAATAAGCTTTCATATGACACTCAGATGGTGGGCTACGACTAGCCTTTTCACGACGACTTTGATATCTGACAACTTCTATTTATTTCGGGCACTGTGCGACTTTGTGAACTTGAGCTTTCGAGTTTCTCCGACACACTATGTCACCCGATCAACTTCCTTTTGTTGTTTATACCACTGTTTAAACCAACAAATAGTATGTTTTTCCCTGCCTCTTGGTATTTGCTGAACTTCTTCTATTTTCCCTCTTGCTTTTGCCATTGCCTTTTCACAGAATGCTGAGTTTAAGGGCTATTTATATTGATTTGCATATTCAACGAGGTGTAATTCTGGGAGGAGTTGGGCCGGGACAGCAGGCGCGTGCATGTGCATTCATTTTTACACTGACCGGGATTTATGTAGTGGAAGAACGTGGAAGCTGGTGAACGCACAGATTTATGCATCTGGATTTTTTTATGCTTACGTCATGTTATAGTGTGAATTCTGCGCACACCGTTATGCATGAGGCCCCTGGGCAGAGTTTGGGTAATAAGACAATGTGTGCTGAGGTCCTCACTCATGATGCTGTATTTAGTCAATACAGCACAGCCCATCTTCTAATTTTTCAGGAGAGTATGCACAACATTCTCATTTCTTCCCACCTAAACTTCTAACACCAAGAGACACACTACATTATTATAGAGTTAAATGTAAGTTTCCATCATGCAGTAGACATCCTGGTTTCAGAACTACCCAGTTTTCTCTATGTTATAATTCTGCCATATCTCTCTTTTCTGAATCCTACTGAAGAATTCACAGGTGTATGATCATAATCTTCAGCAGCAAAACTCACTTCTGAAAGCAATGGAGAATGCATGCAATGGCATTAGAACAGACGATTGCCAGAGCTGGATAAAGCATGCAAAGATTTTCCTAGTGTTGGCTAGAGAGAATATAGCATGCAATGTTGATGAAATTCTGTGGCCAAACTGGCATGAATGGGAGAATCAGAATTATTTTATGTTAGAGAAGAAAGGTTTACAGGTATCCCCACTGAGGAGAAACTCAATTTTTGTACAGTGTGTAAAACATGGGTTGTTGCCTACATTCATTTAGTAAGTGTGTTAAGTCCATTTTTTTGGTTTTGAAGTTAGTATTTCATTTTGCTTACAATGTGAATATGAGGATTTTCAAAATGTATGTGCAGTTTTGAGAAACACGTTAAAGCATTTGAGAAGCAGAGATGCTGTTTCCAGAAATATATTTCAGCATTTATGGAAAACTGTAAAAAATGGTAAGGATATTGTCAGTATTTTTCAGTCATTTTGGAATCTTCTGTAATTTCCTTCAGATGAAATGTCTAATTACAACCAATTTCAAGTTATCATATTAACCCTTACTACCTCAATAAAAATTATCATAAAGTACCACTTTTCTGTACAAGTCATTGTTATGCAGTATAGTGATTGTAGTGACTGATAAATGTGATATTCTCTCTACAGTTAAGAAGCCTCAAATAAGACCATATACTCAACTGTCATCACCATAAGTTGCAAGGCAGCTATTTCTGGGCTTTTACTGACATCTAGTGGACAGACAGCACAAGAACAGGCAACATTTTTATAGCACATACAGAACTGTTGATTCAGGTGCCCAGTATGAGTGTAAGTGTGTGCATGAGCAAGTGTTGCCTGTATTGGAAGCCAGTGATGGTGTTTAATGCTGACTGCACAGACATCATCCTCTTTGAATTTAAACTTAGTGAGTGGGTATCGGAAATGGATGAATGGGCAACAAACACAAACCTTACATTCTACACTTATCACAAAGCTGTTCATACAAAAATCATTAATAAGCAAAACCACATAAAATACAAAAAAATGCGCTTTATACCTAATTCAAGTATTTTAATTTATTTAATTAATTATATAATTATTATTTATTTATTGTAAATAAAAGTTTAATTGGTGTTTACAGTTTTTGCAATTACTTAAGCACAATTTTGAAAACAGGGCCCGGTTTTCCAAAACACTTCACACAATCAGCACAACACTACACCCAAGTAGCACAACACCTCCAATTATTTGCATAATGGAACACTTTAGTCAAAACTATACAATTTCTTATAAAAACCCTATTTTCTTGTCATAACATAAACATATCCATCATATGGTCTGATTCTGTTTGAATCAGTTAAAACACTGCTGTGCTAAGCCTGTCTACAAGTGTGTTTAGTGTTTTGCAAATCACTGTGTGTAGTGTTTTACAAAAAGAGTGAAACTGACAATGTGCTTATTGTTGTGCAAATCTGGGCTGGTGTTTTGCTCCTTGAGTGTCAGGTTTTGCTAATTGTGGGAAAGGTTTAATTTTAGTGTGTAAGCATTAGCAAAAAACTGTATTGTGTCCTGGGTTAAAAAGTTGGGGGAGGTGTGTCCCTCTCATCATATGGGCTCTGCAGGTTATCTGGATTGGTCAACTTCTTATCACTGTTCGGAGAGCCTTTTCCCTAACCAGGCTCTGTTTTTCTCCGTGGCAGTACAATGGGATTCTCTTTTTTTAGAAGGTAGGGGCAGTATGATTTGAGGCTTGTTTGACATTAGCCTTTTACAGTAACTGTTCCTGTATGAACAGATACACTGGATCCCTCTGATTCCATAACCCTTTTTCGGATCAGAGTTACTTGGGCACTTGCATTCATATACAGGCCTTTTCCACTCTTCATCCCAATCTCTCTACCTATTCTGACCCCTCTGTTTGAGTATTGTTTTCTCTGACAGGAGGGCCAGGGACTTGACAGTTCACCATAACACCCAGCACAGTTGTGGGAACAGTGGATACTTTGTTCCCTTCTCTTATGTCCGGGACCCCTTTGTTCTGTTTTCCTCTCTCTTTCTGCCCAACCTGTATTCAGTAATCTGAGTAGCAATCTCTGAGACATTACATGCAGGTAGGGGTGGTTTATCTGAGCTATTTGGTCTGGCTGTTGGAACCAGTGTTGCCCTATTCCCCACAGGTTTATCAGGGATCTCGTCACACTGAATCTCCTTTTCTGTACTGTACAAGAATCACTTCCTTGCACAACTGAATCCAATGTACATAATAAACCAATTTTCATCGGTTGTAGATATTTGTCTACTGCTTCCAATGGAGCATGAGCTGTATCTTCAGTTTCCTTCATAGCCATTTTCATGGTGTTTAAAACAGACATAAGCACCATTACCATCTGGAACAGTTTGTTCAGCTCTTGCAAATCTAACTGGGGCTTGCAATGATTTGACTGTTGTCAGGAACTGTTTTGGGTGTTTCCATTTACCCGATGTGAATCGATGGGTGTGCCTTCTTTCTGTGCATGCCCAGTTGGAGATGGGATTACTGAAGCATCATTGGACTTGGAGTTTGGGTGGTCTCTCTGGCCAGTTTGTTCTGTCTTCAATACTTTATCGATGGCTGTCAGACATCTCCCAGAACCTAGTTTTGTCCTTAGGAGAACCAGATGAGGCACTTACCTTTAGATTTTGCTTGAGGAAGCCTTTAATGGTTTTTCTTGTAGATTGAGGATTTGCTACATCATCTTTGCAGTTCTGATACTCATGTACTTTATGGTCTTCAAATCTGGGAGCTCAAAAACACAGTGACTGCCTCATAGCCTCACTGCTCTTGGGACCTTAAATTTATTCCCCATTGGTTTAGGTACCTTGATGACACATACGTTTGTTTGATTGGCTTCGAGGTTAGCCTCCCCAAACAGGATGAAGAATGTCTCTTTGAGGAAATTCTCTGATTGCTCATATGGATCCCATAAATGGAGTAGAGGCCAGCCACCTTCACATTCACCAGAACTTCTGGCTTCTGAAGCACGCCTGCTCCCCTTCGACTTGGGGTTTTTCCAGGTTGACTTCTTGCCCATCTGTGTAAGGTTGTCTGTCTTTGATTGCTGGATTTGTGATTGCTGGAATGGTATTTAGCCACAGCACTGTTTATTTATGCAGGTACTTGTCATATATGGCCAGGAAATCCTGTTGACTATGCCAGTTGTAGCCTCTAAGGGGCACCCAGAGCAATGTGTTCTATATGTTTCAGTAAAATGGGAGGAAATGAGATATATTGAATTAGACAAACCTAATTTTGAAATGCCCCAGGGATGCTAGGCACTAAAAAACTGAGTGCATGCACTGTGGAATTTGTACAGTGATTCGTGTCATAAGATAAAAAGTACAAATCAGGCAATTCTGTAAAAGATAATCTTGTGCACACATGCAAGAAGATTCTGTGTATGGGTGATGTAAATGTGGCAGGTGGCACAGATTAAGTAGCGACAGGCCCTTTTCATGAAATTTGGAAGTGATATATCAATAGGTAAACCTGCTTTCTGTTAGTCAGCCAGCAATGGATCGTGTCTATTCCACATCCAAAAATCGATTTAGTGATGTAAGAAGTATTGTTGAAAAGCACAACAGTGAAGGCATCAAAATAGGGAAGGCTATACTTTTTCATTGAGGAAATTCTTTATATCTTCCTATGTACGTTTGTTAACTTCTTTATGCCAAAATGTTAACAATTTAATTGAACCTGTTTTTTATATTTAGCATTAGCTCGCTTGACAAATATCAGAATATAGTAATATGGAACAAACAAGATAAACCAACTGTAATCTTATACATTAACCTTCTTTGATATATATTTACCTAGTGCACATTTATCTTCATATTGTTTCAAAAGTTTTTAATGTTTTCTTTTGAGTTATTAAGTTCCTACCATGAAATGCATACAGCATTAGATCAGATTTAAACTTACAATTGTGATCTCCAGGGGGCATATCACCAAATACAGCTCCCCACAGACAGGTTCCAGTTCAATTAAAAAAGGAACAAACTAATAATTAACAGTATCTTCTGAGGTTTTTACTTAATCAAACAATGGATCAAATATCAAACCAACAGCTTCTGTCTTCTTCTTGTCCTCCTTCGCAAGCATCGCCCACTCTCTCACGACTCTGGCTCATTTGTATGTGACAGAGTGGCTCCTTTTATGTGGAACCCAGAAGAACTTCCAGTACCACAGAACTGCATCTTGAAAGCACTTCCAGGCCACGTAGAAGCTGAATGAAGTAGGAAGATTCTCTTCATGCAGCACCCAAAAAAGAAACCCAAGGACCCTGACACGGTTGCCCTTCTGCACTACAATTCCCAGGCAACCTTATGGATGTCCAAGTTGGGAGCCAGCCAGAGGAATACTGCCACCTCTCATGCTGGGTGATGAATTGCTCATAAAACCCACCCTCCCCCATCCATGCATTATTTGTTCATCCTGACTGGGATACGAATCAAAGTTAGGGTATTATTCTTAATCACAGTCAGGATGCTAGTCCATTCACACTGAAAATCAAACAGTTAGTATTGTTAGTCAGAAAAAAATGATTTAATTAAATTTAAAGTTATGTATAATAACCTGGAGCAGGTACCAGCATAGCATAATTGTGTTCCATTACTAAAGGACACAGTGTGCTGTTTTCCATCACTACATCCTTAAACATTAACTCCAAGAGAAGCATTTCTGCTTACAAAAGCTGATACACATTTTTCAGAAGTTGTTCCAGTTAAAAAGGTATCAATACTAAAGCGACATGCACACTCTATCATTGAACATATGTCTCTTTTGGTGACTTGGATCAGGTAAAAAAATCAGGTAAAGTTTTTCTATATGAACATAGAGGAATACTACAGAATCTCTTGTTTTGCAATTCTGACATTGTTTTGGATTAACAATGCTTCAAGAAAGAAGTGAAAAGGGCTAATTAGGGTGTGATATGTAGGTACTTCACTTGATGTTCCTTGAGCACATCATCAGTGATGATAACTGGGGTCATCAGGGGTTTTGAAACTTTCAGCAGCAGACAACCTCACCCAGGCAACCCAGCCATGGTTGATCAGGTCCTGGCTTGTGCTGAGGTGGCCCATGGGCTTCCTCTCCTGATCCAGAGCCTGTCTGCTGCCTCTGTGATTTTCTTTTCATCTCTCCAGTGATGCCAAATGTACCGAAGGGTCTATAGAGTGATTGCCCTGCAAAGTCCCCGCAACCTTCCGGGATGGGCGTACACCTTGCCTTCCAGCCCTGTTTACAGCAGTCCAACACAATATTTTCATACTTGGCCCTCCCCCTCTCATGGACCTCCTCCAGTTGGTCCTCCCATGAGACTTTAAGCTTCAAAGAACAATGCTCTCTGTTGTTTCTGAGAAAAAGAGGAAGCTAAGGTGACGTGTTGTGGAAATTCCAGTCACTTCTTCAAATCCACAGAGCATTGCCAATTCTGATCTATCTGCATCCTGGTACTGACTCATTCATAAAAGCCCTGATAGAAGGCTGGGCTGATTTTGAACAACGGGCCTGTCACTCCCATTCCGCAGACTTGGTAATCATGTTCAGGTTCAATGTGATGGGGGTCACAGAGATGGTTCAAACCGTAATGATCCCCACTTCCAGCCTAGAGAATTGCAATATTATTGTTTCTGCTGAGACTCTCATGTGGGACCAGTTGTAATAGTCTATTATGAGATCCGGGACTTTGTCTGGTACGTGATGCTTTACCATGGTTTTCTCAACAACCTTGTAGGAGATTGAACTATAGGTGTTTGCAAGATCAAGCCAGAGAACTGCCAACTCTCCCTTATTTTTCCCAGCATCTCTGATGAGCTGAGTTACCACTCCTGTTTACTCGAGGCACTCCCTGACAACTTCCCTTCTCCACTGAGTTGTCTATGTATCCATTGTTGCAGAGGAAGTGGGCCAGCCACCCTGCTACAATACTGAAGAAAAATTTTCCTTCCATTCTCAACAACGAGATAATGCTGAACAGGTCGACCCTCTTGATTCTTCTTTCTTTGGGATCCAGATTGCCTCAGCAAACTGATGTGCCACCTTGTCTCTCCTTTCAGAATCTTCCACAGACACTAGTAGCAAGGAACAATACTAATAGACCTTATACAGGACCCTGCAAGGTCCAGGTGCTAAACTGGATCTTGCTCTCTTAACATTCTGTACTTATTTCAGGAGTGGCTATCCTTGACTGGTGGTGGTGGATATATCAGGATATTGCACTGCCCCAGCTCCTCCTGCTCTTTTAGGTCACTGTAGGTATTCCTTTCATGCAGGTTAATTTCTTCCTTTGTGCAATCTGTAGCTACTTTCCTTTTCATAGAGGAAACATTCTGGGCTGCCAGTCCTGCACTGCCCTGATTGCTGTCTTTCTGTACTGTCCACTGTCTCTCCAGCCATCACCACTCTATTTTTAGTTGTGATAGTTAAGTTAGTAGTTTTGTACTCTGAGGTAATCAAATAAAAAATAAGGACTTCCTTTGCCTGCAGTGGGTTGGTGCCCTGCCTGGGGATTTGTTCGTGCCTTACACCCTGTGTAGGCTGGGATTGGCTCCAGCAGACCCCCGTGAACCTGTTTTAGGATATAGTGAGTTGGGTAATGACTGACTGACTGTCTTCCTTACATATCACTCTCAAGGACCAAGTTGTATTGGAGGAAGCTCTGATGACTGTGCTGATTGAGGATGAAGGTATTCTCAACTCAAAGC
The DNA here is from genome assembly GCA_026402145.1 of Polypterus bichir lapradei. Lineage (NCBI taxonomy): Eukaryota > Metazoa > Chordata > Cladistia > Polypteriformes > Polypteridae > Polypterus > Polypterus bichir. The sequence goes on from JANRMT010062796.1 coordinate 41,715,609, forward strand.
CGGTAGGGTATGTATCATCAGACATAGCAGATGTAGACCCTATCACTCCTAACTTGCTGCTCATGGAGTGGCAGGATGCATTTTTTCTGTTCTGTTTATGGACGTAGTTAACTTCTGGGACACTGAAATTATAGAAAAAGCCAGGTCGTTGCTAATCACTTTGGAGTCAGCTCAGTCAATGTTATTTGCCAAATCTGTTGCTTCGACAGAAGTGGCAGAATTATAACCTGGATCTTAAGGATGGACAGGTAATTCTAATAATAGATCCGCAACTCCCTAGAGCTCAGAGGCCCACTGGACTTATCAAGTGTTGATGGTTGAATAACAGCTGCAAAAGTGGACATTAAAGGGAATACATACGTTTGTCTAGTGGCCAAACTAATTGAAATCCCAAAATTGCCTGAGGATTAGAAAATAATTATTTAAAAATTCAGCAGGAACCTTTCTGTTTTTCAAATTTACAGTGTAAATTTGTGGATAGGCTCTGCAAAATTCCCTGCTTCATGCTCAAGGTGGGTAGGACATACCCTGCAGGACTATTGCACAGGCACAGTGTTTTGTTCTGCTTGTTTGTAATTTCAAATTAAAGTTTGCTGCTACCTTTTGTAATTGTGTGTTGTGTGTTACTGAGAAAATAACACACACATCTGCTCAGACACATATTTGAAGCAAGCTTGGAAGGGGTGCAAACTACTCTCTGGTGTAGCTGCTGTTCTTTCTAGCTGAAGAATTAGGCCAGCAGGTGTACAAGCAGCACAGTAATTTACAACTGTCCCTTACAAGGAATGTTTTGTCCATCCATCCATTTTCCAACCCACTGAATCCGAACCCAGGGTCACGGGAGTCTCCTGGAGCCAATCATAGCCAACACAGGGCACAAGGCAGGAACCAATCCCGGGCATGGTGCCAACCCACCACAGGACACACACAAACACACCCACACACCAAGCACACACTATGACCAATTTAGAATCACCAATCCACCTAACCTGCATGTCTTTGGACAGTGGGAGGAAACCCAAGCAGACACGGGGAGAACATGCAAACTCCAAGCAGGGAGGACCCAGGAAGCAAACCCAGGTCTCCTAACTGCGAGGCAGCAGCGCTACCACTGCGCCACCATGCCGCCGGAGTGTTTTGTATTATGGATATTTTGAGATTTTGGAATATTTGCATACGTAAGCAGGAGTTCATGTCAGGAAGTTGTAATAAAGTTAATTGATGGATTTTTTAAGGGAGGAGACATTTGGTGAGTGGAGTAGGGAGATAGAAAAAAAGAGAGAAGTGTTCTTGGGTAGCTCAGTGCTGTATCTCCACTGTTGTATTATTAAAGAAATAAAATCTAATTGGCAAATAGTCCACAAACATGGGTGGCCATCTCTTTGAGCCTTTCCACACATTGAAGACTCAGTCTGCTACGCTGCCGAGGTCGCCCGCAAGCCAAGAAGAACCGATGCCGAATTCTGGTAAGGAGAGTAGCGGACTCTCAACACCCGCTCTTACACATATATATAACTAGCAAAATAACCGCGCTTCGCAGCGGAGAAGTAGTGTGTTAAAGAAGCAATGAAAAAGAAAAGGAAACATTTTGAAAATAACGTAACATGATTGTCAATGTAATTGTTTTGTCACTGTTGTGAGTGATGAGTGTTGCTGTCATATATATATAT
>JANRMT010062796.1:41754600-41764988 GCA_026402145.1 Polypterus bichir lapradei
ATATAGATATCTCTATATATAGTGTGTGGATAACACTACCTTACCTTGCCAGCTGCCTCCTACAAAAATTAACCCCTTCACACCTTATAGTAACTTTCATACTAGTGTTTCACAACAAATGTATTCCCAATAAGGATAAAAGGCTAAAGAATAAAAAAAAAATGCATGAAAGAAAAAAAAAAAAAAAAACAAATAAAACCTCTGAGTGTTACCTTCTCTTTTACCCAAGAATAGAAATACAAATTAAACATGCACAGCCACAACACTGCAGTTCTTAACTGTTGTTAATACTCATAAAATATCCTCCTCTTCCATATTTTATATATATATATATATATATATATATATATATATATATATATATACACACACACCATTTCTTAAAACATGTTTTCAAACTGCACTTCTTGGTTCCATTTGTTATTGTAGTGAGTGATGCCTGGATGCCAGTGTAAATACTTCATAAAAATTACACAACGGCTTTGCATCACTTTTTTTTCCTCATTTTTTTTTTTGCCTTAAGCATACAGAATTGAATGTGTGAATGTGATCAGTTTATCTCCACATCTTCTTTACCATCCTCTTCTTTTTTTTCATAATATACTTAAATATTTGTTTAAAATATTTTCAAAAAATAAAAAAATAAAAGCAATAACAAAAATGAAAAACACAATGTCCTTCAGAGTCACATAAAAATTAAATTCAGCCCAAATATCCATAGGGAATTAAAGAGAAAAAACAAAAGAAGTTATATAATAATTGCTTGCTTTTTAGGTGCTCATTTCTTTTTGCTGAAGAAGCTGAACCTTTTTTCTCTGTCTCTTTCTTTGCCATCTTTATTCCTCATTACAACGCCTCCGCCTTCTGCACTGCTTGGCGATATAGGAGGCATAGTCATGGCACGGCTCAAGCCCTTGGGGGCTCCAGGAGATCTCTCGCCACCACTTTCCCGTGCACTTCCTGCAGTGGAAATGGCTGTTGAAACAGACTGAATCCAAGCGTTCATCTCCACCTACAAGAAATGCAAGCAATTACAGACATTTTAAACATTGTGAATAAGGCTCAAAGTGTATTTAGGTTTTAGAAACTACCTAAAGAACAATGTTTTGAACCAATATTAAACATTAACACATTATTTCTTTTTAAGGGTATAATTGATTAAATATATTTGGATTGAACGCCCATAAAGGTAGATATCAACGTTCATGAAGTCATTTTTCCATTTTACAAACCCTTATTCCACTGCAGGACTTCATATTTACTGTTAACTCAAATTGTGCAATTTCTGCTACTTTGTTAATGCACTGAGACAGTTTATACAGTTAATAAACAGGGCAAACTGCACTACGCACCCGCCAGCCACGTTGCGTCTCTGCCGCTCGCGTTGTAAAGAGGGGGGCTGAACGCACCCCAAGGAGATGCGGTTGCTCATCTGACATCTCCTCTTAAACAGTGATACAATGGGAAACAGTTTTTTTTTTTTATTAATAAAACCTCCTCTTTGCTCAATCAGCTGCTGGATGGCTACATCTCGTGCAGCGCACTTCTGTCATATCGCCTATGTCCATATGTTCGATCTATTTTCGCTTTTACCTTTTCATCAATATCGCATTGAATTTTGATTCTGTGTTTGGAATTGCATCGTGGCAATGCAACACATAACTGCCCATGAGTGAATATCGTTTCTCTCTACAAAAAATGTCTGACAATAGCATTCACACAACTGAGAAATGATTGAACCGTGTGTGTGTGGTTATATGGGCAGGACTTTTCTCAAATCTCTTTGCGCAAGTTTGTGTCTTGCGGGGCTTCTGGCCCCGGACATGGTTACATCTCTTGGCAAGAAAACTCGTCTCGTGGGATGTGAAAGTGTCTCTCTGAGACAATCACATCTTGTCTCCTTCCAAGATTTTTTTTTTTTTTTTTTTTATAATAGAGAGACTATTAAGTAAGAATTGATACAACTGATTTCCACAAGATGACGCCCAATAACCATATTCAGTTTTACTGCTTACGGTACACATCTTTAAATCAAAACTGATAAATTGCACTGCATAAGAGGTACTTTTTATATCAATCTGATGTTGGTAATGTATATTTTGTATAATCATGCAGGCGACCAGTTTACGGAATGTGGCAATAATGACATAACCTACTACTACTACCTACCAAGACCTAAAAATATGGCCTTATTAAATGTTAGACTGTTAACAAGCAAGATGTTTTACATCAACGATCTCATTTGTGATAGTAAAATTGACTCTCTTTCACTAAGTGAAATGTGGCTCATCTCTGATGGTGTGGCTGTTTTAACTGAATCTGTACCTCCAAATTATAGCTTCTCTTATTCGGTACACCAAAGTTACATTTAAATAAATAAAAAAAAAAAGGTGGAAGCTTAACTAGTATTTACTTGAGCCGGTTACAGTGTAAAGATGTCGGCTTTGGTATGTTTGCATCATTTGAGTATCTTGCCATTGTTATTCAAGGAGTTTCTCAGTCTCTAGTATTGTCTGAGTATATACCTCCTAAATATAATGCGTCCTTCATTGAAGAATTCCCAGACTTCTTGTCAAATATATTAACCAACCATGACAGGTTCCCGATTGTTGGCGACTTTAAATTTTCATATTGACAACCAGTACGACCCGAAAGCAAAAGAATTTATGAACGTCCTGCACTCTTTTGATGTTTGCCAGGCTAAACATTGGGGGGTTACTTGCTAGATTTAGTGTTTACTAAAGGATTAAAAGTTAATGTGTGGCAAGTCGTGATTATTGGCTTATCAGACCATTTTTTCATATTATTTAATGTAGAAATACTGACAGCTACAACTAATGAGAAGCATATTGTTAAAAAACGTTATTTTGATACATATGCAGTTTCAAAGTTTGCTAACATTCTAAACAACCAGTCAATTTGTAGTGCTTACTACAATAGCAATAATAATATAAATAGTAAGGTGGAAAATTTTAATGCTAAAGTGAGAGCTGCTGCTGATAGTTACTCTTGTAAGGATACTTAAAAGACCATTCAGCACTATTATACCAAAATGAAGAAAAACTAAATTGATAGTTCACTATGAAATAATGAAGGCTAAAATAACGGAATACAACAAAATAGTCTGTCTGGAGAGGCGGTTCCACCTCTCTAAAATTATAAATAATAATGCTGGTAATCCAAGAGTTTTATTCTCTACTTGCTTGCTAAACCAAGGTCACTCAATGGAATGACTCCAAAAAACTACCAGTGAAACTTGTGATGCTTTTGCTATATTTTTAAAACACAAAATGAATGATATTAGAAATAATATAATACACCCCCTGAAAGCTGATCCAATGAAATCCCATTATTCCATTTTAAGCAAATTAAATTCTTTCACCAGGATAGATTTACCTGATCTATGCAGAATAATCTCCCAACTGAAACTTTCCATCTGCGTCCTTGACTCAATACCAACAAGCTTTTTCAAAGTACCACCTGATAAGCACAATAATCAGGTAGCACAACATACAAAAATAAGAAAAATAACATTGACTTCTGATTTTGACAAGTTTAGACATATTAATAACCTGCCTTTCTTATGTAAAATTCTACAAAAGGCAGTCATTACACTGCTAAATGATCACTTGAATAAACATGCTATTTTTGGCAAGTTTTTTTTTGTTCTTTATTTTGCCTTATACAGTTTCTCGTATTTTGTTAGTTTTCGCATATCCCTTGGGGTCAGAGCGCAGGGTCAGCCATTGTACAGCGCCCCTGGAACAATTGAAGGTTAAGGGCCTTGCTCAAGGCCCAGCAGAGTAGGATCTCTTTTGGCAGTGACGGGAATTCGAACTGGCAACCTTCAGGATACCAGCGCAGATCCTTAGCCTTACAGCTACCACTCCACAATCAGAGTTTAAAATAAATCGCAGTACAGAAACTGCACTGGTTAAAGCAGTAAATGATTTGCAGGTTGATGCAGACAGAGGCAGTTTATCTATTCTCATCCTTTTAGAACCGAGTGCAGCATTTGATACCATTGATCACAATATTCTTATAAATCGCCTTAGTCAGTGGATGGGCCTCTCCAGCAAGGTCTTAAACTGGTTAGAGTCTTACTTAACAGGTTGAAAATTCTTTGTTAGTTGTGGTACTTCAAAGACACATGATGTTCTATATGGTGTTCCACAAGGATCTATCCTGGGTCCACTGCTCTTTTCGATGTAATGCTTCCATTAGGTTAGATTATCTCAAGGCATAACACGAGCTACCACAGCTATGCTGATGACACACAACTATGTTTATTAATGACAACTTTCTTGGTTCACTGACCCAATGTTGTACTTGTGTTTCTGAATGGATGAGTAGTAATTTTCACATATGAAGTAAGGAGAAAACAGAAATCTTACTGATTGCCAAAAATGTATACTGTTGAGGGTATTAGAAATAAACTTGATTCATTAGGCTTAAAAGTCAAGACAGAGGTAAAGAATTTAGAGGTAATTATTGACTGACTATATGTTAAATTACATATTAATCAGATTACCAAAACAGCATTTTTTCTTACAACTCTGCAAGATGCTGAAAAATTAGTTCAAGTTTCTATTTTTAGTCGACAAGCTAGATTACTGTAACACAGTCCTTTCAGGACTACCCAAGAAAGACATCAATCAATTGCAACTAGTGCGGAATGCAGCTGCCAGAGTCTTAATTTGGAAAAGAAAGCACATCTCTCTAGTTTTGATATCATTACATTGGGTATCTGTGCCATTCAGAATTGACTTTAAAATACTGTTAATGGTTTACAAACCCTTACATAATCTTGCCTCAGTCTATATTTTGGAATGCCCGTCACCTTACACTCCAAACTGGAACCTTATATCTTCGAATGAGTGTCTGTTTATAATTCCAAGAGCTAAACTTAAAAGAAGTGGTGAGGCAGCCTTCTGCTATTATGCACCTAAAATCTGGAATAGTTTACTGATATAAATTCGCCAGGCTAATATAATGGTGGAAAATTTCAAAAAAACTAATAAAAATACATTTTAAACATGGCTCTCTCATAGCAACATTTTAGTGTATCTCTGTAAAGCTATATGTGCACTGGCGATCTGTGCCACCACCATGTGGTCCCTACATTGATGGATTGAAGGCAGTACTCCAGATGTCCAGATTTTGATTTTTTTTCTCAAGCCCATCTGGAGTTTTTTTTTGTTTTTTCTGTCCTACTGGCCATCTGACCTTAACTTTATTCTTTGTTACTTATATTGCCTAATCTAATTTTTGTTCCATATAAACCTTCCCTTCTTCATCTTGTAAAGCACTTTGAGCTACACCATTTGTATGAAAATGTCCTATATACTGTAAATAAATGTTTTTGTTGTTATGTCACCACCACCCCTTAAGCATCAGCAAAAACACTCAATGGTGGGGAATAAAAACCTGCCATTGTTCCTTATGCTACAAAATTGTAATTTTAATCATCATACTTAAAATCTTACTATAATGAGACGATGCACAGTATGGAACTCATAAATGTTAATAAGAAAGCCATATTACAGTTTTATACATTATACAGGAAAATGATCACATGAAAGTGGATATTAGGGGTAAACTGCCATATTGTAATCTTTTTTTTTCTTGTTGGGATTTTTTACTTAAATTTTCCCACTCACATGAGTGGGAAACTATGTACTACACTCTGTAACCCATATTTAAGAGTTGCTTAATTCACACCCTATTTGTTCAACAATCTAATAATGCGACATACTGTATCAAAACTGAAAAGGCACGGACTTGAGGCATTTAAAATTTATAATTCAGTTATTTCTCTATTATAAAAAAAAAAAATCTTGGCAGGGAGACAAGACGTGATCTTCTCGGAAGACAATTTGACATCCCGCAAACAAGGCAGTGAGACAGAAGGACAGCTGCTGTACAGGCTTTTAAATGATCGACGCGCAGCGCAACAAGCAGAACATGCACCTCAGCAGAAGCAACACAAAGTCAGTAGCTGATCTGTTTGCTTCTACTTCGCGTGCGTTCACCTCCCTCCTCTTCAAACGCGAGCGGGAGAGACGCAAAGTGGCAGGAGTAGGATCTCCTTTGGCAGTGATGGAGATTCAAACCGGCAACCTTCGGGATACCAGTGCAGATCCTTAGCCTCAGAGCCACCACTCCGTCCTACAAACAATTTAAAACAAGTTCAAGGACATCTAAACTAGCAGTTGTTGGAATGCTTTTGGCAGACACACCATGTACTTCTAGCTCTTAAAACGACAAGCAACAAGCAGAACTCTCCAGCAGATGATCAGAGCGCATTCCCCTTCCCCATAGCATGTGTTCAAAGCCCCCACTAACACCCCCCGCTGTTCACAACGCTAGCGGCAGAGACACGAAGTGGCAAAAGGACAGCTACTGTACAGGCTTTTAAATGATCAACGCAAAGCATGACAAGCAGAACACGCAGCTCACCAGCAGCAGCAGGATAGCAGCTGAATCGAATGCATCTCTTTAGAGTGAGTTCAGCCCCCCCCATTCACAACGCGAGCAGCGTTATACGTCCCGCAAGAAAGAGATTTAACCACGCACGGGGCAGGAAATAAAGGACAAATATTGTTTTTTTTTTTACAAAAGTTTTAAAGTAAAAGTGAAAATAATGCATATGTAACAATTCCTATGAAAATGACATCTCTTTAAATTGTTTATCCGGTAAACCAAACCCCCCTGGTGCCGCCTAGTTATTAAAAAAATGATGGACGTTCAATTTCAAAGATGAATCTGATAGTCATAACTTGCAGAGGCACAGGGTACTTGTTTTCGATATGACAATGCTAATCAACTGTAGGTTTCATATCAAGTTACTTCTTCCCCAGAACAATGTGAAAGACCAAAATGTACCCAGACACTCAACTTAAACTTTAAGAAAGAACTCTGAATGAGAATTTTGGCAGCAATGCCAACACTACTGGTTGCTATAGCTATACCACATCTTACTCAATACTGTACTTCTGCTCTTATAGGAGAGAAGAATTTAGGGTGCTGCCTTTTAGACTTTAGAAAATGAATTCTGTTATGCAAGTACAGAATCAAAATGTACAACCGTAATATGTTTTTGTGGTGTCACTATTTGTTCTGAGGTGAATCAATGACACATTACTTAAAAAAAAAAAAAAATGCTCACAATTCATGTTAAATACTTTGTACATTATTTACTAATCCTATAGACGTAGCCATAATGGGTCCCCAGGACCGATTTTGGGAAGTACTGCTATAGACAATGTGAATAATGTTTCCAATCTCTTGTATACAAAGGAACATAATACAGAAATAAAATCTTTAATCCCCACTAACAAAAATTCAAATATTCATGCCACTGCTTGCTAAGAAAAAAAAAAATCTATAACTACAGCATTCACTAAACATATAATCACACTTATATCTAGACAATATTAAAATAACTGGTTTTATTTTGCCTGGAGCTAAACATCCCCCAAATGTTACAAATGTTAATAATTAACACACCTAAAATAACCTACAGGATTAAATATCACTGAATTTGTCGAAATAACTACACAGTGAATTATATAATCAATATACAAACTAAAGCAGAATGTTTTGTTGATCAATGAAATTAAATGAAAGATTAGAGACAGAAAAAAGAAGCAATATGAAGTTCTAAAGCAATACAACACAGTTCTTTATATATAGTTTGTCAGTATTCAGGATGTATTAAACACCTGTATTAAAGTGTAAGAGCCAATCTTAGAAAGTTAATGCTTTGAGTTAAACTTATATTAGTGTTTGCTTCATTTGAATGGAATATAAATTACTTTCATAGACAATGGTATAGTCTTTCACCCCGATAAGTTAGTAAGAGATGGAACTTTCTTGCTATAACTGAGATGCAGTGTGTTAATTGTGTCGGTTGTTGTTTAGAATACGTCCCAGTACACAGGGGCCTAAAAGACCCATTTTCATCTTAGAAATGGGATAGGCGTACATATTTCTGACTGTTTTCAAATGGTTCAGAAATGTTTGCAAATGATTTAACTGAATAAGCAAACTTAAGAAAATTTCTTTTCAAAGCTTAAATCTTGTTACATTTCTTTAACAAGTACTTTCCCTTTTTTTTGCTATTTCAATTTTCTCTTTTTTGCGTGAACTGTTTAACTTTGAATTTTAACTAAAACTTTTAAAAATTAGATATTTTGTCTGTGGAACCATTTCTGTGCATCAGGCTTTTGTTGAATCCCATTTTTTTATGCTAGAGCTGCTGAACTTTGGTAATTTTGCAAAAACGTGGCTACATAAAGTAGAACACATCTTGTTACAGTAGTCCAACAGTCTGATACGGTTTAGTTTTCAATCATTTCATACTTGATGGGCACAACTTTAAATAGCTTCACCTAGTGCAGATCACAGCAATTAATTATCGGCAAACAATTTTGATTACAGATGTGAAAAATATGTTAAACTCATGTAAACAAACAAGTGAGTGAGAAAAAGAGAGATTTTAGGTATTGTAGGAAAACTTACATCATCTTTTGCCTGAAAGAGATATTCTTTTCCATCATTCAACCTGCAAGTAGATAAACATTTTCAGAATAAATAAATACTAGCACACCCTTTTCTACCTTTTAGCAAAAACATCATAACAGACTAAAACAATAAAAGATTTAATATCCCATAACAGTTCAAGAATTCAAAATTCGGGATAGAGAAATGTGCTTCGTTAAAAACTAGTTTTGTTAACCCAATAACAGGCACAACTGTATAAGCACATCTATACTGGTCTGTGTTTATTTAATAACTTATCCAAAAAAAGTTAATTTGTTTTGAAAAAGTTTGCAATATACAGCAAACCAAAATATGAATAATTAGTACATCTGAAAAAATTTGCAAACTTCAAAGACAATGAATACAGGCATCATCTGTATGTCTTAAACCATGCATCAATGGCAGACACAAAGAAAATGAAGCTGCTTTTGTCTTGAAAACACCCCACACACAGTTTCAATAATTCAAATAAGACCATGTTTCATAAGCAAAAAATGTAACTAACTATTTGCTAATATGCATTTCCCTCTATAAGCAAAACAAGAAGTCATACATCATTCAAAATTACTTTTGCTCAACAATATTTTTTCTTATTGCTTGGTGCCACTTTGTGTGTAACTATACCATAGCATATACAGTTGTGCTTGAAAGTTTGTGAACCCTTTAGAATTTTCTATATTTCTGCATAAATATGACCTAAAACATCATCAGATTTTCACTCAAGTCCTAAAAGTAGATAAAGAGAAACCAGTTAAACAAATGAGACAAAAATATTATACTTGGTCATTTATTTATTAAGGAAATTATCGAATATTACATATTTGCGAGTGGGGATTGAACCTCGGACTTCAGCGTCAGAGGCGAAGCCACGGCATGTGGTTCGTTTATTTGACAGCATATAGATCAGGGTAATTACATTCATGTGCATGTGGGATGACCAGTGTGTTAGAAGAAAAGAGATCTCAGACTGGCCGCCCTGTATGTCAATCAAGTGGCAAATGCCATAGGGCAGGGGTGCCCAATGCGTTGATCGCGATCGACCGGTAGATCGCATTGCATTCCAAAAAATTTTTTTTAAACGTTAGTCTATATATCCTCCCTATGGCATTTGCCACTTGATTGACATACAGGGCGGCCAGTATGAGATCTCATTTCCTCTAAGACACTGGTCATCTCGCACGCATGATCAAACGTGCGAGCTACTGCAAAACTCCGACTGTGATCTAGTTAGCCTTCCAATTTATATCGACTAAAGAAGGGATTTAAAAAAATGTTTGGGGATGGTATGGGCTGGATGTGGAATTGGAAGAGGATTTTTTTTTTTTCTCACAATGTCACAATCGAAGTGCTTTGTATGATCTGTCAATCTATCATTGCTATTCCAAAGAAGGAAAATGTGGAAAGGCACTTTCGAACTGTTCATAAAAACTACGAAACTGACGTCCTTCCAAAAAGCGATTTGAGAAAGAGAAAGAAGAGGGAACTAAAATCGCAGTTAATCAGACAGCCGTCATTTTTCACTCGGCTGAATTCAAAAGCTCCTTGACTGCATTAATTTGGCTCTACTCATTTATGCGAGTCAGCCTTTTCCCCACATGAAGATTATTAAATCCAAATACTGTAGTGACCATAAATGTATTGAATTGTTATTGTGCCATAAAGGTTATTCAGTTATGCAAGGTACAACAACATTTTATGTATAAAGTATACTCCGTATTTATGTACGTACAGCGCATCACTTTTTCCACATTTTATTATGTTACAGCCTTATTCCAAAATGGATTAAATTCATTTTTTTCCTCAGAATTCTACACACAACACCCCATAATGACAACGTGAAAAAA
>JANRMT010062796.1:41765088-41775810 GCA_026402145.1 Polypterus bichir lapradei
TTTTTTTTTTTTTGCAAATGACTGGCACTTTATATGTTGGCAGGCCTCCCTCTTACTTTTCTTTTTTAATTTTGGGCTTCATCTACAGGTGATAGCACTAATTTTTATTCTATGTTTTTAGTTTCTAGTTTTTTCATTAAAATTTTTATTGTATGTATATAGTTATTTCGTATTCTTTTTTCATGTATATAAATGATTGTTTGATTTCTATTACTTATTTCATGTTCTATTTATTGTATATAGTTATTTCATGTATTTATTTCTTGTATTGTTTGATATTTCATTTTATAAACCCGTTGTTGATTGAATTGTTCTGTCTGCCTTGCCTCTGTCCCTACGCCGCCGCTTTAAGGGCTCTCTGTTTACCTTCCCGCGACCGTGTGGCTAATCAGCTATGCGTCCGCCCTTTTTACCTTTTACGGACCCGGCTCCACACCGGCTCCGCAGAGCAAGCGGCCTTCTTCCGCCACGAAGATTGGCTTGCATTTTTTGCGCAGAGTGGAGACAGAACCTCTGTGTTTTTCCCAGTTGATTCTGGGGTTCATCAGGGGTGTGTTCTTGCTCCTACTCTGTTTAGTGCTTGTATGGAATGGGTGTTGGGCAAGGTAATGGAGTCCAGCGGCTGTGGGACATCACTTGGTCAAGAAAGATTCACTGATCTTGACTTTGCAGAGTCAATGGAGGCTCTGATCAGGTCTCTTGAGAGACTGAGCGAGGAGTCTGAGTGGCTGGGTTTGCATGTGTCCTGGATAAAAACAAGATCCAGGCCTTTAATGACCTCTTAGGCACAGCCATCAGCAGTGTGTCTGTCTGTAGAGAGATTGTCGAACTTGTTGAGAGGTTTACTTACCTCGAAAATGACATTCATGTCTCTGGTGACTCTTCCTATGAAGTCAGCAGACAGATTGGGAGCGCATGGGGGGGTCTTGAGGTCGCTAGAAAGCAGTTTGTGGCAGTCCTGATATCTATGTAAAAGGATGAAGGTCAAAGTCTTTAGAGTCCTGGTGCATCCTGTCTTGCAATATGATTGTGAGACATGGATGCTATACAGTAACCTGAGACAAAGACTGGACTGCTTCGGTACTGCGTTTCTCTGGAGAATCCTTGGCTACCGCTGGTTTGACTTTGTGTTGAATGAGCGGTTGCTTTTGGAGTCCCGAATGAGGCACATTACCTGCATTGTAAGGGAGCATCAGTCAAGGCACTACAGTCATGTGATGCGATTCCCTGAGGGTGATCCGCCTCACAGGATCATCATTGTTGAGGACCCGAGTAGCTGGACCAAGCTAAGGGGATTCCCACGTAACACCTGGCTGCGGCAGATAGATAGTCATTTCCGGAGGGTGGGACTGGACCACATCTCTATCTGGGGAGTTCCCAACCAGGATCCCAAGCTGTTTTGTCATGTGGTGGGTGGGACAACACACTGTACCAGTGCTTGCTCCCCAACCTGATCTCTCCTGACTTTACAATTAAATCAATAACCCATAACACATAACACCCTTCAGAATCAGATACTACATCTGACGCTATTAATGAAATTGTTCTGTGTATTAAGATTCCCACACCTCTAGTTTTCTTTGTATAACAGGAGTGGAATATTTAGCTAGTCCAATCTCTTTGCAACTGAAACTGATCCTTGCTTAATAAGTGGGTCTCCTGTAAAAACACTATCGTTATGTGAGATAATACTTTCTTTTTAATATGTGATTGAAACCTTTGACATTCCAGCTCACAAAGTTCACTGTTTGGTCATAGACACATTGCTTCTGAACATTTGTTGACATTTTTTAGTCTTAAATTAAGGTTGTACATTATTACATAAGATAGGCTTCACCTTAATTTCCAGTTTTTCCAGGAGTTATTGCTATGAAGCCTAATGTTGTGTTGGCACTTACAATTGTGGGGGTAAAAAGGATAAACTAGAAATAGCATGCTTTCTTTCTCCTCCCACTCATCCCTAACCCCCACCCCCCATTTTGGCTTCCAACCTACGGCTAGATCACATTTCATGGAGTCCCAGTCCTCTGACATACCTAGGGACAAAGAAAGTCCAAAACAAAACAAAGCCCCCCTGCAACGGTGTAGAAGGATTAAGGTAGATACAGTATATCTATTGGAATACAGTCCAAATACTATAAACCTAGAAATAATCTTCAACAGTCCTGAAAGAATAAACTCAGGGAATGATTTTAAGCAGTATCCACGGAAAAGCTGATAACTTATGATAAAACTAACCTAATACAGTAAACCAAAGGTATAATGTTAAACAGTCCACTATGGGGAGGAAAAGAAAAAAAAAATTAAGGAAAAATAAATAAAAATTTATAATCATAATTGTAATTAACATGTAAAAATAGCCGAGAAGAAAACAGAATATATAATTATGGCAAAGTCTCACTATGAGTGTAATTGCAGGTAAGATCTTCTTTGCCTTGCCAGGACATGATGTGACTCATGATCGTTTTTCAAATAGTGTCGAGATCAATTTTCTTAAGTTCTTTTCTGAAATCATCAGGAGAACTAAAAATGCAGAGCTTGCTTTGAATATCCATTCTCAATTTAGCAGGATACAAGAGGCTGTATCTGATTTCGATTTTGCGTAAGCGCTGTATAATACTGTAAAATGAAGCACTTTTAGAAGCTGTTGAAGGTGAGAAATCAGGAAACACATGAATGCAGTTATTTTCAAATATAATCTCTTGATTCAGTCTGAGGTGGGACATAAAATTTAATTTAGATCGTAATTTATCAAAACGTACAATGTAGCTTCAAGGTTTTGAGGCATTTGATCCATGTATGTGGTAAGCTGCTGATATCTCGGTGTCTGATTTAAAGTCCTCTCCAATTATTTTACAGAATGGTTCAACTATGAATTTCACTGGGTTTGGACTTTCACAGGTTTCAGGGAGACCTTCGATTCTGATACTGTTCCTTCTGTATCCATCTTCCAGTGCAGCTAGTCTGTCTCCAAGCACTTTGCATTCAGAATTTGAGGTAGAAGCCAATTGTTCAACTATTTCAATACGAGTCGTGAACGATTGCTTAACATCTTCAAGCTGAGCACCAAGTGTTCTAAATGTATTCTCAAACTTACTTGCATTTTGCTATATTTGTTCCTAAATTTTTTAGCATGCCTTTAAAGGTTGCCTCAAACTGATTACTTAAATGTTTCTCCTGGTCTTTAATATCCTGAACCAGCTTCTCGTTTGCCTTGGTTATGTCCTTTATATCTTTCCTTATATCCTTTATGCCCCCCCAAACCACCAAGAGAACAGTAGTTATTGCAGTAATCATTGTGGTGATTGTTACCTTTAGTTTGGACTGTTTGTTTCAGTCTTCATATTGTATGTCAGTAATGTGGAAAAAAGACCACATTAAAAGAAATTGCAAAGTTACGTAATAAGCCCTAAGGAAGAAAGATGAGTGTGAGAAAAAGAAGGGCACTGCGTGGAAAAGCAAACAGGAAGCAGTGCATGTTGTACATGGAGAAAAACAAATGAAGATAAAGTCCACCTGCAGGAAGAAATGCCACTACACATTTTGCCTATTAAAAGCAAGCTGAATGGCTACTGGGTTACGGCAACAATCTCAGGTGAAACTATATAGATGGAACTTGACACTGGGGCAGTTGTATCTCTTATTTATGAGTTGGTTTATAAGGAGAAATTTCAAATGTTACAATTAAGAAGGACTAAACTTGTTTTGAATACTTATACAGAAGATGCTGTGCCAGTGTTGGGAGCCCTGGATGTAAAAATGGAGATTGATGGACAAACTGAAATGCTGCCTTTATACTGTATGTGGAGAAAAGTACAATCCTGTATCAGCTAATACAGCTGTTGACAAGGACACAAGACTAACTACAAGTCAAGTTAGTGACTTGGTACAACAGCTTCTTCTTACAGTGCCTTCTGAGAGGAACATATTGGAAGAGATACTGATAGTTTGCCCACCACATTAAAAGACATCCTCTTCAACATCTGAATTTGTAGTTGGTGGCCCTGTACTGCTATATTGAGGTAGAATAATTACCTTGGTGCACCTGGGAATGACATAGTAAATCATATTGTACAGTAATTGAAATGGTTAATTAAGTTTTTGTCGCACCTTGTCTTTGGGTGGGGGAGAATATGTTATGTATTGTACTTTTGTTCATAACTTGTTTTGGTTCAGATGCAAAGTCTGCTGGGTATATGGGTGTGATTTTGCCTTTAAATAAAAGAGGTTGAGAAACAACATGAAATATTATGCAGGCAGATGCTGACTAAGAATAATTGAGTGATTTTTGGGTATTATTACATACACAGTAAATCTGTATCTAATAACTTTATGTAGTAAAATTCTTCAAGAAGCTCCTGCAGTATCCATCTTCTTCCTTCAGCTACAGGACACAGCACATATTATGCCAACTTTGTTGAAAAACATAATGCACAATTTGTAAGGTCCATACGTAGATTTTTTCTGCTCAAAACTAAAGATGTCCATCCATCCATCCATTATCCAGCCTGCTATATCCTAACTACAGGACACGTGGGTCTGCTGAAGCCAATCCCAGCCAACACAGGGTGCAAGGCAGGAAACAAACCCCGGACAGGGTGCCAACCCACTGCAAAACTAAAGATGTTTATACCCATTGCCTGCCACAGTAGGCCATGCTTCTTAGTCCACAAATGTACTTGACTGCTCTTCTTGGCACAGCTTCTAGACCCTTTTTTTGGTGTCTATGACTGCATGTTGGACTACAGAAGCAGTAGCACAAGCTTCATTTTGTGTCATTAGGCTTCACGAGCACATTTTGGAGTCTGAGCATCACATCATGTATAATCAACAATAATTTTTATTCTTACGGGACAATCAAAAGTATTGTAACCAAAATGAAGTTCTTCATTATAGGTTAATACTTAGGTGGGAAACAAAGCTTAAGTTATAAAACAATCCTTCCACATTTCAAGCCTATTTATTCCATAGTTTTCTTGGGTTTCTTCCCACATTCAAAAGATGAGTATTCTACATTAAATAGCAACTCTAATTTGTCCAGTGTAAGTTAATGTGCCTTGTGAAAGCCTAACAACCATTGGTTAGTTCCTTCTTATTTTCAATGCTGCTTAGATAGGCTTCAGTCTCATCGACCTTAAACTATTTCAAGAAAATGCATAGTGTAACATTCAGGTATGTTCAAGGACTTAGTCAAACATTTTTATTTGTTTATTTACTTCATCAAAGACATTCCTGTTGATATTAAATCAGTCTGACATCAGACATACCATTATGAGACACACCAAAGAAGACAGCTCAAAGTATTAAGATAAAGTGCAGTACAAGATTTTTCAGTAAATGTAAATTTTATTTAGAGGTGTATCAGCAGACAACTGAGAAGTGATTTGAGATGGCTTATTAAGGCTACAAAAGTCATGTATCAAGGAGTTTTATGAAATTGCACTTGGGGGTTTGAAAGCATATGTCAGCAGGCGCAAGGGAAGGTTAGTGACCAAATACAGTTCTAGATAAGAAATTTTAATTTCAAAGGGCTAAAGATTGCCTCAACACTTCTGCACAAGTATTTTAAAATATATTTTTGCATTTCATTTTCCAGTTATTTGTCTTCTTGTGTGTATGGATGTATTGTGGTGTCTTTTAGTCTCTTTTTTATATTTTGGAATAACTTTTTAAACATGATCTCACACCTATAAGTGTGCTCACCAGGTACATTTAAAAATAAGCTTTCTTAAAAGAAAGACAGCAGTTTGCAAGTGTAATTTTGTTTTAAATAAGTCCCGATGGAAGTTTTCAAATAGTTACAAAAGCATAATGGCAAAGCAATTGAAATCATTGCTGTTTCCTAACACTTATGCCTCAGTTCATTTCCAAACTGGGGTTCCCTCTGTGTAGAGTTTTCATATTCTCCCTGTATTTATGCATGATGTTTCTCTTTTGCCTTCTACCACCAGATAACCATTTTTGTAAATTTTAACTCATATCTATAAATAAATTAAGCGTGCATGTGTGTGTGATTGCATTCCTAGACTAATAGGCAATCCATGGAATGTGGGTTTCTGTCTTTTATTTGGCTGGTAAGAGGCACTAAATTTGTAAACCCTTAAATAAACAAGAAGGCTTAAAGATCAATAGTTTATGACAATAATCTGCTATATTCACAATAGTGTATGTATATTCCCACTTCATTAATTGACAATTATCCCATTGTTACAAGTTATTCTCATATTTAAACAGAACCTTTAAAATTAGATAGATAGATAGATAGATAGATAGATAGATAGATAGATAGATAGATAGATAGATAGATAGATAGATACTTTATTAATCCCAAGGGGAAATTCACATAATCCAGCAGCAGTATACTGATACAAAGAAACAATATTAAATTAAATAGTAATAAAAAAAATAAAAAAAAAAAAAGTTAGCATTTACTCCCCCGGGTGGAATTGAAGAGTCGCATAGTGTGGGGGAGGAACGATCTCCTCAGTCTATCAGTGGAGCAGGACAGTGACAAAAGTCTGTCACTGAAGCTACTCCTCTGCCTGGAAATGACACTGTTCAGTGGATGCAGTGGATTCTTCATGATTGACAGGAGTTTGCTTAGTGCCCGTCGCTCTGCCACAGATGTTAAACTGTCCAACTTTACTCCTACAATAGAGCCTGCCTTCTTAACAAGTTTGTCCAGGCGTGAGGCGTCTTTCATCTTTATGCTGCCTCCCCAGCACACCACCGCATAGAAGAAGGCACTCGCCACAACCGTCTGGTAGAACATCTGCAGCATCTTACTGCAGATGTTGAACGATGCCAACCTTCTCAGAAAGTATAGTCTGCTCTGACCTTTCTTACATAGAGCATCAGTATTGGCAGTCCAGTCCAATTTGTCATCCAGCTGCACTCCCAGGTATTTATAGGTCTGCACCCTCTGCACACAGTCACCTCTGATGATCACAGGGTCCATGAGGGGCCTGGGCCTCCTAAAATCCACCACCAGTTCCTTGGTTTTGCTGGTGTTAAGATGTAAGTGGTTTGAGTCGCACCATTTAACAAAGTCTTTGATTAGCTTCCTGTACTCCTCCTCCTATTACATTGCTTAACAAATATGTTTGTAATGTATTTTTAAGCACTTCCAGTTTTGTCATACCACTCCTAAGTAATTCAATGTCATTATGATTTTTATTTACTTGTTTTTAAATCACATTGCAGACTAAATACTATCTGCAGTGTTTCTTGGTTATAACAGTTTTACTTTAGCTGACTTCATGTACAAAGGTAATGAGTTTACAGACTCATTCAAACAATAGTTACATCTATACTTGGGTGTCCAAATCAGCTATTAATTTAAAGTATAGTGAAGTATTCAAACATGTCATAATTTTATACTTTTCGTTTCAGTGTTTTTTTGCGGCTGTCTTAGAGATTTATGAATCTAATATAATTTCATCCCTTCCTGTTCAAACGTGACGGGTTTTCTTTGAAACACATCTGCCTGGTAACAGGTGACAGAACAGCATGAACGACATCCGTTGGTTTTTCTGAGATCACTCTCTCTGTTACTGTTTGCATGTGTTCATTAATCCAAGGCGCTTGGTGTGACAACGTTTTTGGAGCGACTGTAATTTTTGTTAAAGTGACATTTCAAATATGGGGACCTCGGTATTGCAGCCTGCTTTTATTCGTCTAATCGCAGGTTTTCTCTCCTTATCCGGATTCGGAGTTGGTAAGTCGTCACAACAGTAATGATGGACAATTTTGTGGCTTGGATGGAATTCGAGTGTTGATTGAATGCTTGAAAGATCCTCGCTTTTTGTTTTTTGTACGCTCATGTTTTTTTTTTTTCGCTTTTCTTTACTAGAGGGATACATGTACCACTTTCAAATGGAGTGCCGCTTCAACTCCTACAGCCTGGAGGGAACTGAGTATCTTGAACGGCGCATTTTTAACAAAGTGGAGTACCTTCGATACAACAGCACCTTGAATAAGTTTGTTGGGTACACTGAGCACGGAGTGAAGAACGCGGACCGATTCAACAATGACACCAGCGTGCTGGCAGGGCTCAAGGCTAACGTGGATGTCTACTGCAAGCCCAACGCTAAACTCTACTACGACCACATCCTGGGCAAGTCAGGTGAGTCCCCGCCACTACAGCCTTTCTCAACTGGAGACACACGAAATACAGAACACTGTACTATGCTGTTTATTTTACTCGTCGAATTTTCAAAATTTACTTAGCATTTGAAAACAGTTCGACAAGTTCTTTGAAGTAGTTTATAAATGTAGGCATATTGTTAAAAAAACAAGTTATTTTCCAAGTAACAATTACATTAACAGTTTATTTAGCTGCTTAACATTTCTCAAACATATCATAACTGTTATCATACTCACCAATGATTGCAGCATTTTAAACTTTTATTGGTTTATTTACTTTCACTTAAAAACATTATACATAAGAAATAAACAATCCCCTCCCCCTTAGCCCCCAACAAATACTACCCACAGGATGCACAATTATATCACTTAAATTCCGTCATTAACAGATACTTAAGGGGTGTTTTCTAGGTCTATCATTGGCTTTTATCCTTGACATTTAAACGTTTAAATTGTTTCAACACAGGAACGCTGTTGGAGTTTAGGCAGTGTACTTTCTTTTCATGTGCATAAATTTAAAAAGGCAATTGGTTTCTTTTAAAAACAGCTGGTTAAAAAGATGAATGGACATACGGTTATATGGTGCAAGTTTACTTTCAAATATGCTGCAATATCATATTGCAATGGACTGTTGTCCTGTCCAGGGATTGTTCCTGCATTGTGCCCGATACTGGGACAGTTTTTCTTTATCTGACACTGTTCTGGGTAAGTGGGGTTAGGAAATTGACAGATGTATGTAATATCATAAGGGTATTAGTAGCAGCACTGTCATACACATTTTATCAAAACTGGGCTAAAATCTCAACCATTTGTGTGCAGTTTGGAGATTCTCCTAGTGCCTCTGACTTTCCATCAACATTCTAAAGATGTTCAGCTTAGGTTGATTAGCAATTTAATGGAATGGGTGGTTTTGAGGGAGTGAGTGGGCCCTGAGATGGACTGTTGTCCTAACCTGGTTTTAGTTCCTGCCTTGCATCTGATGTTGCCAGGGTAGGCTGCAGCTCTCTATGATTCTGATTTAGACTTAAGTGGATTTGAAAATTGATTGATAGGTTCAGTCAATAGATGGATGGATGAATAGGTGAAATGGTCTTGAGCTTTGAAGGGGTTATGTAAACAGCAAACAGAATATCAATGCCTATGGCTACCTTATTACAGGGAATGAGTAGACAGTGATGCTGACCCCATTGAATTTTGTGGGTTTGTTAGTGAAGATCATAATACCTGAATAGTGGATGTTTCTATAAATTATCAAAATGTTTTTGTGTATCTTGGTAAAAACAAGTAAATTCTATAAACTGTTGAAGATTGAAATAGGTCACAGTATAATTTCTAAGGGGGAAACTTCTGCTTGTTTCCAGGCATAGTTTAAACACATGCTGTGAGGTTTAATGAGAGACCTTTTATTGGCCCCCTGCGGTGTGTAGATGTGTATGAATGAGTGTGTTCAGTGAAGGACTGATATCTCATCCAAGTCTGTTTTCTGCCCTATGTCAAGTTTACTGCCAGGTTAGGGTTCTGAAATGATAGAGATTGGATGATTGGATGTTGTTTGTATTTGGCCACTAAGGGTTTTATACTGTAGCAGTGAATTCAGTAGGACAAAATAGCAGACTATTCATTATCAAACAGGGGTCAGAACCAAAGCTACTTGATCCCTAGTATAACATTAAAGGTTAGCATTAATTAATATATTTTGTAATTTTGAATAGAAAACAAGATTTCAGTAAACATGTATCTTAATTCCAGTTTAAAACATAAAAAGTTCAGACAATATCAATATTTGCCATGGAAGCTGTGTATCTTAAATTAGTAAGATAAGAGTATATAAGTATGTAGTATATAAGAGTAATAAGATTTTCAACCTTTTTTTCAGTGAAACCAACTGTCACAGTTAAAGCAGCAAAACCTGAAGGTTCATCTCATGAGTACATGCTGGTTTGCAGTGCTCTTGGCTTTTACCCTAGAAAAATTAAGGTGACCTGGCTTAGGAATGGAGTTGAGGTAAAGTCAGGTGTCACTTCAACAGAAGAGATGTCTAATGGCAATTGGTACTACCAAGTACATTCTCATTGGGAAATGACCCCTCAGTCTGGGGAGACATATGCTTGTAAGGTGCAGCACAGGAGTGTGTCGGACCAGCCCATCACAGTGCAATGGGGTAAGAACTTCAAATATGAATATTATGACCTTGACACTATTATATTCTGGTGCACTTTACTATTTATATGGAGAAGTAATGACATTGTGAAATGTATTTACTTAATGTGTACAATGTTTGACTGTAATGTAATATTACAAAGGGTAAACAGAAAACTTTTTGTAATTTTGTAGGACCAATAGCCTGTCCCAGAAACATCAGACTTAGGAAGAAACCAGCTATGAGCAACAGTCCATAGAAAGGCAATTCAGTCACACACCTACATTTGGCCAACTTAGAGTCAGTAAGGAAAATAAAAGATGCATATTTAGAGTACCTGTAAAAATTTTTTTTTTTTTTCATTGCAGATCCATCCATGCCAGAATCAGATCGAAACAAAATCATCATTGGGGTGTCTTTTTTTTTTTTTTTTTTTT
>JANRMT010062796.1:41797363-41809723 GCA_026402145.1 Polypterus bichir lapradei
TCCTACTCTGTCCGGAAAATAAAGAAGAGAGAGAAAAATCGTCGACACAATTCATGTACCATTCTAAACCTGGCCTATCCTAAATTTCCTGTCCCCCAATTCACTACTTGAAAACTACTTGAATCCCAATGAAAACTATACCCTTCGAGCCTACACCAAGATTTCAGCCACCCATTAGGCCTTCTAATTTCCTCAGTCTTACCTGGACTGGCACGATGCACAGGCAGAACTTTAGAGAAGGCTGACTATCTCTGCTCTTCATCCTGGCACCTAACTCTTTTACTTTGGATTGCAGAACTGACAGCCTGCACTTATTTATATCATTTGTTCCAACATGGACATTACGTCATATGATGCACATGTCTGGCAATTGACGAACAGCAACATTATGGAAATATAAACAAAATGGTGGCACTAGAGCCTAAACAATATGCAGATTCTAAGGAATTTAACATTTTTCCAATTTTAAATTAGTGATTTTACCATTAAATAATTCTTATGAATGGATTCTCTTTAGACAAGAATTGTAAAAGAACAGAAAGGATCAAAGTTAATGATGAATAAGGGCTATAAAATACTGATTCACAATAATCACAAATCCCTTGATGCTGATGGATGAAAATAACAGTTTACATTTCAAGGCACAATTCATGCTGCATGTAGTGTCAATGAAAAAAATAAAGACATAAATTAATATATTGAGGAGTTGATCCCATCCTTTTCAGGAGATAGATGTCTGAGGCTTTGCTCCAACTGGCAGCAGTGTTATTTAGCTTTTTTATCATTTCAAGATATCCTGTATTTAAGTAACCCGAGAGGAATCAGTTACAAGTATGAGAATGTGGGAGCGAAACTGCGAGTGAAGCAGGCAATAAGAATTTGCCAGTTTCAAGTGGCATATCTGAACCAATCATGGCCTCAGTATCACTGCTGTCAACTACTACCAACACCCCCTGTCAACAGCATCAACTCCAATGGAATACGAAACTCCACATTCAGTGCATGGAGAGAATAGAAACAAGCTGTCTGAGATGAAGGTATTGATTACCGCACTGATGAAGTTAAGGATAGTGGGAATACACAGCTGAATCAGGATATAAAAGAATAGGAGGTATGTTTAAGCAATATCTTTTATGTAAACCTAAAAAATCTAGCAAAACTTGCTGAAAAAGTACAGGAAAATCTGAGAAAAACTGAGGATTCGACCGTAAGGTGCTTTGTGATAAATTAGCAGTGTTTGAAAATGGGTATAGAAACAACAACATCACCACTGATGGACTTCCTGAAAACCGTGAAATTCCAAACCAAGTAAAACATATAACTGAACTATTTTCCAAAATAAAAGAAGATTTTAAATTGGACACTGAGATCTCAAAGCCTCAAAGCCTAGTTGCCTGACTGTCAGATTCAACAAACTATGGGTTAAAGAAAATTTGATGTTGATTCTCAGACAGAAAGAGGAGATTATATTTGAAAACAACCGTATTCGTATTTTCCCAGATTTCTCACTTTCAACAGCTGCCAAACAAGTAGCATTCTTCAACATCAAACATGCTTACGTAAAGCTGAAATCATATACAGTACAGCCTCTTGTTTCCAGCTATACTGAAATTAACAGTTGATGTCCAATTCTATATCTTTAGTTCTTCCAAAGAAGAAGAAAAAGAGCTAAAAAGACAAATCCTGACATCCTTTAAAATATGAACATGAGCCATATTGTGTCTTGGCAATGCAAAGAAGAGTTTGCCTGCAGCTTGGTCTGTCTATTATGTAACAATCTGCTGTAGCTATAACCTCTATTCCCTTTTTGCCAACTTTTTCAGTTACTGTATTGAAATTTATTCTATTACATATATGTATTGTCAAAGAAATCAGCCTCAGACACACAAAAAGGTTTGGGGCAGCCACCCATATATTGTACATGGCTGCAAAGGTTTTTAAATTGCACTGATGTGCACAGGTCAAGTTCTCAACATGAACTTCCCTTTTCATGACAAAATGTCGTCTTTATAGACCAGGTCCTGGGAGTGATGTCACTTTAGATGCCGGGACTGGAAGTGACATTTCAAGATGGTGCCGGAACTGGAAGTGACATCTTTCGGGGCAGCGGAACCGGAAGTACAATACAATACAATACATTTTATTTTTGTATAGCCCAAAATCACACAGTAAGTGCTGCAATGGGCTTTAACAGGCCCTGCCTCTTGCCAGCCCCCTAGCCTTGACTTTCTAAGAAGACAAAGAAAAACTCCCAAAAAAACTTTGTAGGGAAAAATGGAAGAAACCTTGGGAAAAGCAGTTCAAAGAGAGACCCCTTTCTAGGTAGGTTGAGCGTGCAGTGGCTGTCAAAAGAACGGGGTCAATACAATACAATACAATACAATACAATACAATACAATACACACAGAACAGAACAAATCGTCAATACAGTATAAAAATAAAAACTTTAGAAGTACAGAGCAGAATTTAACAGTAGATGATCTCATATAATAAGATTTGGATATTTTTAGAGTCCTGGAGACCTCATCCATCAAGCTGCCTTCCTGATTTGGCCATTCCATGGCTGAAACAGTGCTGGGCCAGCCAATCTGATGAAAGGATCCCTCTTTCCCATGATTCCTGCGATCCTCCATCAGGGATGACTTTACCATAGGCAGGCAAAACAACATGGCAGGTGAGCCGTGGCACCAAGTGCCACATTTGAGTACCGAGAAGAGAAACAGAATAGGTGAAGGTTAGTATCCAATAACTATCATGTTACTTATGTTTTAGTGCTAATGACTAACAACAGAGATGCAGTATGTACAGTTAATCAGCAGCTCTAGTCAGGATATGCTAAACTGAAATAGTGAGTCTTTAGCCGGGATTTAAAAGCTGAGACCGAAGGGACATCTCTTATAGAAGCAGGCAGACCATTCCACAGTTTAGGGGCCCTGTAACTAAAAACTCGACCTCCCACTGTTATTTTATTAATCCTTGGAATCATAAGAAGACCGGCATCTTGAGATCTTAATGTGCGCTCAGGTTTGTAAGTCATGATAAGTTCAGACAAGTAAGCTGGTCTTTGGCCATTTAATGCTTTATATGTTAAAAGGAGGATTTTGAAATCTGCCCTAAACTTAACTGGGAGCCAGTGTAAGGATTTAAGAACTGGAGTTATGTGTTCATATTTTCTTGTTCTTGTAATAATTCTTGCAGCCGCATTTTGGATTAACTGGAGGCTGTATAGAGAACAGTTTGAACAGCCAGTGAACACCGCATTGCAGTAGTCAATCCTACTAGAGATAAATGCAAGAATTAATTTCTCAGAATCCTGCTTATTTAGAAAGTGCTTTAATTTCCTAACAATTTTAAGATGGAAGAAACATGTTTTGCACAACTTTGTAATATGCGCTTTAAATGACATGCTAGAGCCAAAGATAACTCCTAGATTGCGGGCTGATTCAGTAAAATTAATTGGGATTCCAACTTAAATAAATGATGACAGAATATTGTTGTGATCAGCGTCATTCCCTCCAAAAATTAACATCTCTGTTTTATCTGTATTTAAAGACAAGTAGTTCTCGTTCATCCATTCCTTTAATTCGCTAACACAACTAATTAAAGACAACATCGGAGAAACTTCATTTGATTTAAATGAAAGATATAACTGGGTGTCATCTGCATACGAGTGAAAATTAACATTATGTTTCCTAATGAGAGATCCCAGTGGAAGCATGTAAAGTGAAAACAATAAAGGTCCCAGTACTGAGCCCTGCGGGACACCATATTGAACTTCTGTGTATAATGATG
The DNA here is from genome assembly GCA_026402145.1 of Polypterus bichir lapradei. NCBI lineage: Eukaryota > Metazoa > Chordata > Cladistia > Polypteriformes > Polypteridae > Polypterus > Polypterus bichir. The sequence goes on from JANRMT010062796.1 coordinate 41,801,156, forward strand.
AAGTACTGTCAGCACATTTCTGTACATATTGGAATTGATTTGATAAATAAGAACTAAACCAAGCGAGCACATGGCCTGTAAGCCCAACATCATTTTCTAGCCTGTGCAGTAAAATAGAATGGTCAATAGTGTCAAATGCTGCACTTAAGTCCAACAACATAATTACAGTGGAGTTTCCTTCATCAGAGGATATCAGAATGTCATTTACAACCTGCGTTAGTGCCGTTTCTGTTCTATGACCAGTGTGAAAACCAGACTGGAATTTCTCAAATAAATTGTAATGCGTAAGGTGTGCCTGAAGCTGACTGGCGACTACTTTTTCTATTATTTTAGAGAGAAACAGTATATTTGAAATAGGCCTATAATTATTTAGTATGTGTGGGTCTAGGTCTGACTTTTTAAGTAATGGTTTAATGACTGACACTTTTAGTGTATCAGGTACTGTGCCATACAATAATGAACTATTGATAATGTTTAGAATAGGCACTACAAAAACATCCATTGCACTTTTTACTAGTTTTGTTGGCACTGGATCTAGGGAACAAGTAGTGGGCTTCATTTTAGAAATTAAGGTTAAGACTTCCTGCTCAGTTACAGGATTAAAATTATTAAAGTGCTGAATGCAGAGATCTGGGACCTTATATTTTTAATTTTCTCATTGAAGAAGTTCATAAAGTCTGTACTGATAATATCTGTATTTTGCACTGTTGATCTGAATTTCCATTTGTTAATTTAGTCACTGTTCTAAACAGTACCCGAGGATTTTTATTATTGCTATCTATTAATGTAGAATAGTAGTCTGAGCGAGCTTTAAAGAGGGCTTTTTTTATATTTATTAACACTTTCTGTCCATGCAATTTGAAAGACAAGTGACATCTTTCAGGGTGCCGAAACTGGAAGTGTCGTCTTTGATGAGAAATCAGGCAGGTTTTCCCATATTTGGCCTGCAGAGAAAACAGTGGAAGGTTTAGTGCACTCCGCCACCCCCTGGCCTGGTGTGGAATTACCTTGTTTTAGTCCACTCAGCTTCTTCCTACTCGCATGTGTGTGACAGTGTATTTCGATAACCACTAAGTAACCGAAAGGGTCATTAGACTTAAAAAATGTCCACTTTTTTTCCAGGACACTATTTAAAATCACACCCTATGTTTATTATATTTGGACCGTACTACTGTATCATAAGATATCTAAATTCAATCCTTATCACACCGCTGCTGGGGGTGTGTTTTGTCTTAGACATGCTATGTCTCTTGGCACAGAACTGGGACTGTTAACTGTGGTGTACTTGGGGAGGCAAAATAGGGGAGGGTTGTAGGGGAGAGAAAGAGTGCAAGTTACTTCTTATCTGCCCTTTTAACCCCCACAATTGTATATAAGTGCCAACATAACAATAAGCTACTTAACCATAATACCTGGCAATAATATAAAATCAAAGTTAAAGCTAATTTATGAAACAACATGTTACTTTTACTTAAGATTGCAAAATGTCCTGAAAAGTTCAGAAGCAGTTTCTCTAAAACCACACATCAAACTTTGTAATCTGGAATGTTAAAGGTGTCAGTCATGATCTAAAGAAAAACGTTTTCGTCCACCTAATAGGCTTAAATGCTTGGATAGTATTTTTTACAGGAGATTCACTTAACAAGTAAGGACCAGTTTCAATTGCAAAGAGATCAGATCAGCCAAATTGTTCACTCCAGTTATACAAAGAAAACCAGAGGTGCTCATTTGTAGTATCCGACATAGCATCAGATCCTAAAGGGTGCTATGCCATGATGATGGTTAATTTATTCAAATCTAAAGTAATTTTGATAAATATTTATGTACCTAATGTGGATGATAACAGATTTTTTCCAAAATGAGCACACATAAAATTATAATGGCTGGAGACTTTGTGTTTTAAATCTAGACCTGGACAGTTCATCAAAAATAGTGAAAATAACATCTAATACCACAAAGACAGTCACATAGTTTGAAATGGATTATAACTTATCAGACCCATGAAGATTCTTAAATTCAAATTTAAGAGAATATTCATTCTTCTCACTGGTACATCATAGTTACTCAAAAACTGATGATTTCTTTATTGATAATAATTTATTGCCTGCTATCTAATCTTGTAAGTACAATGCTCTGATCATGCTCCTCTGATCTTGGTGCTTGAATCACTATGCCCTACACATTCATTTCGTATATATCGCGTCTTAAGCCCCTGTCATTAACAGATGTAAACTTTATAGAATTCACCTACAAACAAATTGATTATTTTTTAGAGACAAATGCATTCTCAGATGTTTCTGCAGAAATACTTTGGGAAGCTCCTGAAGGTGTTTATTAAGAGGAAATATTATTTAATATCTTTTCCATAAAAATAAATTACAGACCAAGAAAGTGTCAGAGTTAATCACTGAGATCTCCAGAATAGATCAAGAATACGCCAGGACTCACAATGAGGCACTTTACAGAAAAGACAAACTCTACAATTAGGATTTAATCTCTTGTCAACAAAAGACACTGAACAACTCATCTTTAATTTGTGACACCATATTCTTCTTATCTCAACAAATTCACAAGCAGGAAATTTGCAACACAATAACAGAAATTACCAGTGGAAATGGAAATAAAATCATTTACCATAAAAATATAACCCACACATTTAAGGAGTACTATAAGTCCTTATATTCTACTCAGTTTAAAGAAGACAAGGGACAATCTGAGGAGTTTTTTGATGCAATACAAATACCACAGCTAGATACTGTTAGTGGAGAGGAACTGGACAAACCTCTAACACTCTCAAAACTACAAGATGCTGTACACACACTCCAAAGTGGGAAAGCAGCAGGCCCTGATGCCTACCCAGTAGTGTTTTATAAAATATTTTCAACTAAGTTAGCTCCACTATTAAAAGCAATGCTTATTGAAGCTAGAAACAACAACATTCTACCTCCAAATTTCCTCCAACCATTAGTTACTGTCTTTCCAAAGAAAAATAAGGACTTATTAAAATGTGCATCATACAGACCAATCTCATTTCTAAATAATGATGTTAAGATACTCTCCAAAGTTCCAGCTAGAAGGATTGAGAAAGTGCTTCCTTCTGTAATAAGACCTAACAAGATTTGTTAAAGACAGGCACTTAGCGTCAAACCTTCTGCATTTGTTTAATGTAATATACTCACCCACAAAATCTAAAATGACAAAGATTTTATCTTTTGACTAAGAAAAAGCCTTTGACAGAATTATAAGTGTAAGAACAGATCCCTCCATCTCCATCTCACATTAGCAGGGAGATTTAATACTGTCAAGATGAACATCCTTCTCAAGCTTCTTTTTCTATTTCAGAGCACTATTTACATTAACAAATCATTTTATAAGAAACTGGACTCAATTATAACCTCATTTATCTAGAATTCGAGATGTCAACACATTCAAAAGGCAACTCTACAAAGACCTTAAACAGAAGGTGACATGGCACTAATTTTCAGTTTTATTAATGAGTGGCAAATATACAAGCTATAGTGTCCTGGAAATTGGCAAAAACAGATGAATATACAAAAGTCTGTTCTGCAATGGAAATAAAATCTTTCTGCACTTCTTTATATGCCATTCTTTATGCCCTAGTAAATACAAATTATCATCAATGTACCAATAATTCAATTGTCCATCAATCATTCAGAATATGGAACCAATACAGGTCCAATACAATAATCACCTTTTTCAACCATCTCAGAGCTGCACAGCATTTAATCTCTGGAATGAAAACACTTAATAGAACTTAATATAGATAATGATTTTTGCATCTTACGTTCAACTAGCAAAATACCCGCGCTTTGCAGCTGAGAAGTAGTGTGTTAAAGAAGTAATGAAAAAGAAAAGAAAACATTTTAATAATAATGTAACATGATTGACAATGTAATTGTTTTGTCATTGTCATGAGTGTTGCTGTATGTAGTGTATATATGCTGTATATATATACACACACACACACATATAAACATATATATACACACATATATATATATTGTCACACATGTGCGATTGGGAGGCAGCCAAAGATTCTAAAGGTGAGTGAAACATCGCGAGATAGCGGTTCATCACGTGGCACTTACCTGGATTTCTTTTCATCAACAGAAAACCTTAAGAGAAATAATCTCACATCTTCCGGTTTCCAAAATGGCCGCCATGACATCACTTTCAGCCAACCTCGATGACGTCACTTCTGGCTCCCACAAATCACCTCACTTCCGGCCCATCATGATGATGTTGTTTCCGGTTCCTGCCGCAACGTCACTTCCTGCCAACCATTTCCTGTCATATGATTCATTCTTACTATAAAGCCGCCATTTTGTGATCAGTAAAACATTCATTGTACTTGCAAAGACTCTGAATCACTTTTTTTTTCATTATTGTCTGCACGACAATATACGGGGACGGTCCCCAAAACTTTATTTTGTTTGTTTGAAGATTTATTTACTCAGAAGAATCACCACAATTGGGTTAGCCAGCAGGATTTGTTTCTATTTGTATCAAACATGTCTGAGGAACAGGACCTGAATACCGTTTTGCATACCATCATGGGCGATCTACAAACCCTGAAAATACAGATGGGAGAGACAAGGACCCAACTAGCAGAAGCAGAGGCTCGTGCTGCTGCAAGTGTACGGACGGAGGTCGCTCGGTCACAGCCCATTGCACTAACGACTCTGACAGAGTCTGACAACATCGAAACTTATTTTTTGATCTTTGAGCGTACCGCTAAGTGGAATGCCTGGCCGAGGTCGGAGTGGGCGTACCAACTGGCTCCCTACCTGAAGGGAACACCGCAGAGAGCCTATTATTATTTAATCGAGGAGCAGGCTGCTGATTATGACGCTCTTAAATTAGAGGTATTCAAACGCTACGGCGTTTCTCCGGAGCAGCAGGCGAGGAAATGGAGGGAGTGGCAGTTTGACCCTGAGAGGCCACTGAGAACCCAGGGCTTTGAAGCCTGGGGAAAAGTCTGTCGATGGCTACGGCCCGACATCAACAATTCTCAGAAAATGGCCGAGCTTTTAGCGAGTGAGACTTTTGTTCATGCCCTCTCTGAACATATCGGCCAGCAGGTCCAGAAGCATAACTTCGAGGATATGGATACCTTGATAAAGATCGCAGAGCGCCATTGGGCGGCTTGCAAATCGGGGCGATCGGAACGGTTCTCTCGCCGAACCCAACAGGCACGTGGGGCAGCTCCTGAGCCCCCCCAACAAGCTCCCGAATCTGCCGTCCGTAGACGGGACAGACCAGCTAATCTGCCCCGCTGTTACAAGTGTGGCGAGATTGGACATCTGTCCCCTAACTGTACCTACAAGCCCATGGATTGTTCATTGGTGAGGGGAGAAAGGTATTGTGCCACAGTGACTAACCCGTTATCTCTTCCTTATACAGGTGCAGTTATTATAAATGGCAGAAAGGTAAGGGCAATGTTTGACTCCGGGAGCAACATTTCCATTGTTGCTGCCTGCTTCGTTTTACCGCAACAGTGGACTAAGATTAAAACTAGTCTTAAATGTATTCATGGGGATATCCGGTATTATAAAACAGCCAGATGTGTAGTATCGGTAAATCGTAACCTGACAAGCATGGCTATGGCTGTATTACCGGATCCCCCTTTTCCAGTCATACTGGGTAGAGATTGGAATAAAATTACCAGCAGTAAAGACGCAACTGTACCAAAGAAATATTTAGGCTTAGTCATGGAGAATACTGCTCCGGCTGCCTCCACGCCATGTCCCACAGTAGCACGGACCAATATAGGTACCCAATGCGAAGAAATTGATGTCCCATCGTCCTCTGCGGGAGCTAATACAGTTAACGTGGAAGACGTGGAGGCAGAAGCCCCTCCCCTTGAGGTCGCACAGGACCCAATTCAAAATTTGTCTTCTCAATTCCTTTTAACACCTTCATCTTTTAAAAGAGAACAATGGAACGATGATTCCTTAAAATTTGCTAGAAATGCTGTAGTATCTACCGAGGGTTATGAGTCCCTGAATCCCATGCCACCGATGCCGTTCTTTGTAATTAAAAATGAATTATTATATAGAGTGGCAGAACACAGGGGTGAAGTGCGAGCATTGTTGTTAATTCCATGCACTTTTCGGCGACAAGTGTGTGAATTAGCACATGCTCTCCTTCTAGGAGCCCATTTAGGCTCCGAAAAAACTTTAGAGAGAATAAAACTCTGATTTTATTGGCCGAGAATAAATGAGGAGGTCCGGCGATTTTGCGCTTCCTGTCCAGAGTGTCAACTTCGCCAGATTCCAAGAAGGACTCAAGCTCCTCTTATTCCTCTTCCCCTTATTGATATTCCCTTTGAATGAGTCGGGATCGATCTCGTAGGACCCCTTGAACCCTCATTAAAAGGATTTAAATATATATTAGTGTTAGTTGATTATGCCACTCGATTTCCAGAAGCTGTTCCATTGCGCTTAGCTAATACAAAAAATATAGCACGGGAATTAGTAGGGATATTCGCTTGTGTTGGGATCCCCAAAGAGGTTTTAACTGACCAAGGGACTCCTTTCACTTCGCAGACGTTCAGGGAGATAGCCAAATTGCTCCGTATAAAACATCTGAAAACGTCTGTCTATCATCCCCAAACTGACGGGTTAGTAGAACGTTTTAATCAAACTTTGAAACAGATGTTACGCAAAGTAGTTAACGAGGATGGAAGAAACTGGGATCAGTTGCTTCCTCTCGTTTTGTTTGCTTACCGGGAAGTCCCTCAGACCTCTACAGGTTTCTCTCCTTTTGAATTATTGTATGGAAGACAACCCAGAGGGCTTTTGGATATGTTAAAAGAAGGATGGGAAGAGGAGGTCCTCCCTACTTCAAATATTCTTGAATATATCGCGCAATTACGCGATAGACTAGAGAAAATTAGACCCATTCTAAAAGATAATTTGGAGAAAGCACAAGCAGCGCAGTCCCGTTATTATAATAGAAACACCACCATTCAGGAGTTCGTCCCAGGTGATCGTGTAATGGTGCTCGTCCCAACTTCCCATTCAAAATTGTTAGCGCATTGGCAAGGCCCTTATGAAATAAAGGAGAGAAAAGGACTTGTGGATTATTTGGTTAAACAACCTAATCGTCGACCGAGTGAACGAATATATCATATTAATTTGCTGAAACCGTGGAAGGACAGGGAACTTGATCCCTCCTCTGAGCAGCCTAGTTCTCTTTTCATGTCCTGTGCCCACCTTAATTTTGGTCCAGATTTGACTCCTGAGACTAGATCTCGAGCGGGCTATCTTTTCTGTCCCCAAAGTTGTGGACGAACTACCTGGACATACTGTGTTGATTGTACATGACATTATTACTGACCCAGGGGTAATTGTCAGAGAGAGACCTTACAGACTCCCGGAGGCAAAGAAAGCTGAAGTAGAGTTGGAAATTAGACGAATGCTGGAACTAGGGGTTATTGAAGAAAGCTATAGCCCTTGGCCTAGTCCAATTGTCTTAGTTTCTAAACCTGATGGGTCGTGGAGGTTTTGCAACGACTTCTGGCGACTTAATCAGGTCTCTAAATTCGATGCGTATCCCATGCCGCGAGTGGATGATTTACTTGATCGGTTGGGAAACGCTCGATTCCTAACTACTCTCGACATGACTAAAGGGTATTGGCAAGTTCCCTTAACGGACTCCGCTAAAGAAAAAAACGCTTTTAGTACACCCAGTGGACATTGGCAATACAGGGTCCTTCCTTTTGGTTTGCACGGGGTGGCAGCTACTTTTCAACGTCTGGTAGACACACTGCTACGGCCCCACAATTTCTATAGTGCCGCCTACTTGGATGACGTACTCATTTATTCTGGCACCTGGAAGGACCATGTATGGCAGGTTAAAGCGGTACTCTCCACACTAGCGTCAGCAGGGCTTCGTATTAATCCGAGGAAATGTTTCTTCGGATTGAGAGAAGCCAAATATTTAGGCTACCTAGTAGGTGGGGGTGCTGTTAAACCACAATGTAATAAAGTTGATGCCATCATAAATTGGCCCCGTCCGATAAATAAGAGGCAGGTACAGGCATTTTTAGGGTTGGCAGGCTACTATCGAATTTAACAAAGAAACGGGCACCTTTAAAAGTTGTATGGGATTATTCGGTTGATAAAGCATTCTGTGACCTAAAGTTGGCCCTTACGTCAGCACCTGTGTTGAAATCCCCTGATTTTTCTGTTCCTTTCATTCTCCAGATCGACGCATCGGCCACAGGATTGGGTGCCGTGCTGAGCCAGTGCGTCGACGGTGCTGAACACAAATCTACCTTAGCCGGAAGCTGCTGGAACGTGAAACCAAGTATGCTGCGGTGGAGCGAGAGGCCTTGGCGATCAAATGGGCTATCACGTCTTTAAGGTACTACCTATTGGGGCGTGAGTTTACTCTGGTGATGGATCACGCCGCTTTACAGTGGATGTCCCTTCATCAGGAGTCTAACCCACGCATCACTAGGTGGTTCCTGGATCTTCAACCTTATCGTTTTAGTGTCATTAATCGTAAAGGTTCCTTGCAGGCCAACGCAGATGCTCTCTC
>JANRMT010062796.1:41821426-41845127 GCA_026402145.1 Polypterus bichir lapradei
GGCACTTAAAACTTTCTCTCGCAGTTTCGCTGAGTTTGTGCCAAACACCACCCTGACCATCTCATCTTCCTCTGCATAAGCACAGTCCTTCACCCGTGAATATTTAGTGGCAGTGTTTCTATTGGATTGCCGCTGACGGACGGCCTTATATGGGCAGGCACTAAATTACAAACGCCAGTGGCAGCCTGTCTATGACTCTCACATTTTTGTAGCTCTGATGTGTGCATCAATGTAATTGATGTACCAGGAAATCATGCATTGACAAAAGTTCCCCTTTGCTTGGAATGCAAAGTGTAATTAAATGCGTTATTTTTTTAACGCGTTATGGAGTACATGCATCGAAGCTTCTCAGCTGTGCTTGTGCTAAGAAAAGGAAACATTTTAAAAATAACGTAACATGATTGTCAATGTACAACCCCAAATCAGAAAAAGTTGGGACAGTGTGGAAAATGTGAATAAAAAAAGAAAAAAGCAAGTTATAAATTCTCCTCAAATTTTATTTCATTGCAGACAGTATGAACACAAAATAATTCATGTTTTTTTTTGTCAACATCATTTGATTTGTAAATAAATATCCATTCTTGTCATTCAGGCTTGCAACACATTTCAAAAAAAGTTGGGACAGTACAGCATTTACCACTTTGTACAGTTCCCCTGTCTTTTAACAACACTTAAAAGATGTTTAGGCATTGAAGAAATCAAGTGACTAAGTGTTGCAGGTGTTAGTTTGTCCCATTCTTCCTGCAAACAACGTTTTAGGTGCGCAACAGTACGGGGTCTTCGTTGACGCATTTTTCGTTTCAAAATGCGCCAAACATTCTCTATAGGAGACAAATCAGGGCTGCAGGCAGGCCAGTCAAGCATCTGCACCCTCTTCCTACGTAGCCATGCCTTTGTTATGCGTGCAGTATGTGGTTTGGCATTGTCTTGCTGAAATAAGCATGGGCGTCCCTGGAAAAGACGTCGTCTTGAAGGTAGCATTTGTTCCTCCAAAACTGAGATATACTTCTCAGCATTGATGGTGCCATCGCAGAAGTGCAAGTTACCTTTGCCGAAGGCACTGACACAACCCCATACCATGACATTCCCTGGCTTTTGGACTTGTATCTGGTAACAGTCTGGATGGTCCTTTTCCTCTTTGGTCCGCAGCACACAGCGTCCATTTCTTCCAAAAAAGATGTGAAAAACCGATTCGTCTGACCACAATACACGTTTCCACTGCACAATGGACCATCCCAGATGCCTCCAAGCCCAGAGAAGTCGACGGCGCTTCTGGACACTATTTATATAGGGCTTCCTTTTGGCACAGTACAGTTTTAGCTGGCATTTCCTAATGTAACTACGAACTGTAGTCCTTGAGAGGAGAGTGACTTCCTGAAGTAGTCCTGAGCCCACACAGTTATATCATTTATTGATGAATGACGGTTTTTAATGCAGTGCCGTCTGAGGGCTCGGAGATCACGGCCATTCAGTTTAGGCTTGTGCCCTTGGCCTTTGCTCACGGTAATTTCTCCAGATTCCCTGATTCTTTTCACTATGTTATGCACTGTAGAGGGAGAAATGCCCAAATCTCTTCCTATCTGTCTTTGAGAAACGTTTTTCTTCATCATTTCAAAGATTTTTGCCCGCACTTGGTGGCAAACTGGAGATCCTCTGCCCATCTTTGTTCCTAAAGGAGTAGGCCTTTCCTCGATGCTGCTTTTGTACCGAATCATGATTGCAATCACCTGTTAACATCACCAGTTTCAAATCACATCATTATTTAGTTATTATACCTTATTACTACCCCTGAATTGCCCCCATCCCAACTTTGTTTGGAATGTGTTGCAAGCCTGAATGGCAAGAATGGATGTTTATTTACAAATCAAATGATGTTGGCCAAAAAAAACATGAATTATCTTGTGTTCATACTGTCTGCAATGAAATAAAAGTTAAGGGAAATTCGTAAATTACTGCTTTATTTTTTTATTCACATTTTCCACACTGTCCCAACTTTTTCTGATTTGGGGTTGTAATAGTTTTGTGACCGTTATGAGTGTTGCTGTCATCAAGGATTTGATTATCATTATTTCTTTCAATCAGGTTTGTATTTGGAGGATGTGTTGTGTTCAAGTTATATTCCGTGTTTGTCAACCGTTGTAAAGATAACAGGTTTCATTCATCGAAGTGTTCACCATCCAAATCAGTACTCGTGAATGTAAGATGTTCAACAGGCATTCCCGGTATTAAGTTGTGGAAATGGCCTGCGAATATTTAGCGGTAGCGTGTGTATGAACTTAATTTAATCTTTTCCAGTGCTGCAAAGTCAGTTGACGTGAGCCGCTCGGAGTACATGTATCAAAGCCTCTCAGCTGTGCTCGTGCGATCTTGCGATGTCCACGGCTTTATTTAATGTTAGCTAAGACCCGGCACGTAAAAGTTTCTTGCTGCAGCAATTTTAACTCCGTTACAAAGTGATCCAAAGTCTCGTTTATACCTCGTGTCTTCTCATTAAACTTGTATCTCGCGAATACCGTATTCGTCGTAGGCATGACAAACGGCAGCGGGAGTGTGTCTATAAACTTAATTTAAACTTATGGCTCACACCGTGCTTTGTTTCTGCAGTAGCTGCACTTATGTATATGCTTGTATGCATCAATCACTTCATAATCTTTTGCTGCCTTCTCAATTGTGAAATGTTGTTTTTTGTTCAGCGCTCTTTGGATCTCTTCCTTGTTCTCTACGTACTTACGTAGGAGGCGTGATGACCCGACACGCAACTCCGCCTCCTACGGCCATCGAGCTGCAGTCTATTACAGCATATGGACAAAAATACGTTCCAGTTATGACCATTACGTGTAGAATTTCGAAATGAAACCTGCCCAACTTTTGTAAGTAAGCTGTAAGGAATGAGTCTGCCAAATTTCAGCCTTCTACCTATACGGGAAATTGGAGAATTAGTGATGAGTGAGTGAGTGAGTCAGTCAGTCAGTCAGTCAGCGAGGGCTTTGCCTTTTATTAGTATAGATTACACTTCAAATTGTACATTCCAGCTAATTTTTCCACTACTTTCAAATCAGAAATTTGGTAAAAGAAACCGGGGTTGGATTTTGCTTTTTTGGATTTTGTTTCTTTTTGTTCCTGTTTACTTTTGTTATCTTTCTTATTTTTTTGTCTTTCCTTCTTTTTTACAGTTTGACTATGAAGTAATTTCTTGTAAATGTTTGACCTGCTTTGGTGATTGGCATAGGTGTAGCTTTACCATTTGGTCTGCTTGTGCTGAGCTAGTAATTCTCTTTGCTTAAAGCAGCTGTCCACGTGCAGATAAGGCTGTACACATGGGGCACCATAAAGCAGTTATAATAATTCAAATTTCCACAGCAATACAACTTCTATTTTATGACAATTAAATAAAACTACATTTTTCCAAGCTGTCTCATAATATACTTAAAATAAAATGTATTCAATTTACTGATGCTGCACTCTGTTCTTTGCTTTTTGAACTGTGATAGATGTTCTCAATAATCTGTTCTCAGGTTTGGTTAAATATTACAAGTGCACAATTACCTAAGCCTGTCTAGAGTTAACAAGAAAAACTTTGTATTCATCGAACGGATTGTACCTTGATTATAAGACTTATTCAGCTAAGTCTTTATTTCATAAATATGCTTCATGGCATACCAACCTCAACTCAACAGGCAGACTTTCAGGCTGGCCTAGTCCCAAAAATTGGACCCTGACATTAAAGGTACAGGGTGTTAGGTGCAAGGGTTGTCTTTCTGCCTGAATCTGGTAATGAAAGCACCCAGAGAGACCAAGGGTATGAAAGTGGGTAAAAACCTTACAACAGAGAAGTGAGATTTACATTGTACCAAGAAGTTGTTTCTGTCCTCTTGATTTTTTTGGTTAAAGTTCAAAGAAAGAAGGTCAAATTTTTGTAAATATTTTTCCTTATTCATTTTTGATTGATTTTTTGTGTCATTAGGACTTTATGTTTTCTACTATTCTTAATTTCTGACCACATAAGACTGACTTTGCTTTTTGTTTATTTTTTTTCTCTGTTACTTTTTTGTATCTGTAAATCATTATGCTCCACCACTGATCTCAGTCTGTAAACTAATTTCAATTTGGTCACTTTCCCCCTTATACTGTATGAAAGAATGTATGGTATACAGAAGTTTCTCTAAAATGTCTATATGGAACATAACACTGCACAACAATTTTTTTTTTAAAGTCTTCCTTCCTGAAAAGTTGAACTGATTGTGACAGGTACCTACTGGGTATGCACAAATATAGTTTTGGTTTTACTGCATCACGTAGGAACTCTGAGAAATGGACATTTATATGTTTACTGACAATAACGCATTTAGTCACATTTATGTTTCGCATAAGCTATTAAATTAAAAGTGTTTTGCTCCTGATTTTCTTTTGTATTCGAAGTCTGGTGCATCACATTGCAGTGTCCAACAGTAGTCAGCAAGCATTGATGGATTCCAGTTGCCCTGGTATCGTTTCTCAATCGTAGCAATGTCCTGGTGAAACCTTTCACCGTGTTCATCACTGACAGCACCGAGATTTGCGGGGAAGAAGTCCAAGTGTGAGTGGAGGAAATGAATCTTGAGTGACATGTTGCACTTCATTGTCTTGTATGCTTTGAGAAGTTTGTCTACTAGCTGAATGTAGTTTGGGGCTCTGTAATTGCCCAGAAAATTGTCAACAACATCTTTGAAGGCTTTCCAGGCAATTTTTTCCAGCCCAACTAACAGATCTTCAAACCGCTTGTCACTCATAGCATGTCTGATCTGGGAGTCAACAAAAATGCCCTCTTTGATTTTGGCGTCAGTTATTCTTGGGAACATCTGTCTTAAATAATGAAAACCTTCGCCTTCCTTGTTCAGTGCCTTCACAAAATTCTTCATGAGTCCCAGTTTTATGTGAAGAGGAGGCAAAAATATCTTTGCTGAGTCAACAAGCGATTCATGTGCCACATTTTTCTGTCCCAGAACTAACTTTTTACGGAATGGCCAGTTCTGTCGAGAATAATGCGACTCTTTGGCACAGCTGTCCCATTCACAGATGAAACAATAGTACTTTGTATAGCCGAGCTGCAGTCCTAGTAACAGAGCAACGACTTTAAGATCGCCAGAGATATTCCAGTTGTACCTGCTATACTGGACGTGCTTCAGCAACAGTTCCATATTCTCATATGTTTCTTTCATGTGTGCTGCATAGCCAACAGATACTGAAGGATAAACGTTGCCATTGTGTAGCAGAACAGCTTTCAGGCTTAACATTGATGAATCAATGAAGAGACGCCACTCTTCCGGGTTGTGATCACAACCCAAGGCCGAGAACAATCCTTCAGTGTCACAACAGTAACAGAGACTGTCAACTTATGCAAAAAATGTGGTTATATCATGATGTTGACCTCGAAACACAGAAATTTTCGTACCTGGTGACAGCAAACACCATTCCAGCAGTCTCTAACCCAGCAGGTCGGCTTTTGCTTTTGACAGACCCAAATCTCTGACTAAATCGTTCAATTCGAACTGTGTTATCAGATGTGGATTGCCTGATGAGCAGGGTTAAAATCCGGGTCAATGTCACTGTCAGTACCCTACATTGCAGTTTCTTCATCTGGTTCTTCTAAGGTCCAATACTCTGGTGGTTTCGGAATGGGAAGACTGTCGTCATGTGGCACGGGTCTCATTGCTGAAGGCATATTAGGATATTCAATTGACTTCTTGTTTTTGGCAGGGAAACCAGACACATTAGTCAAACACAAGTAACAGTCCACCACATGGTCTTTCTGTTCTCGCCATATCATCGGAACAGCAAACAGCATCGTCTTTCGAGTGCCTCTGAGCCAGGCTCTCAGACTGGCAGCACATGTTGCACAGCAAAAGTGAGGTGGTGATTCCTTGTCTTGATCACCAATTTTGCAGCTGAAATACAGATGATAAGCTTTCTTCACAGGAGCAGTCATCCAACGTCACTGAGGCGCAAGTGTATATTCCCCACAGATATAGCAGAATGTATCGCGGCTGTTACGACATTGACGAGACATATCGCCTGACGCCAACACGTCTATAGCATCAAGCTTACTTACTGTTATATTGCTACAGATACTATACTTTACTATACTGATACTATACATACACACTGACTATCTATACAAACCAAATGAGCAGGATTGGTGTATGCAAGCCACCTTTATCTTATGCTGAGACAGCGTCAAGCTTGTTCAGTCCTGCTCAGGATGTCAACTTCCACAGAACAGCTTCCAACTTGGCCTGATTCCATGCCTGGACATGCCCAAGCTGCACAAACCGTTGTTGATAAGTCAGTTACGGGAGCGAAAATGTTTGGATACAAATATAAGAAAAAATTATGACAAAACTGAAGATTTCTCTGAAACGGTACGTGAATCTTTCCACCTATAACTTTTACTTTTATGTTTGATTACAAATGTAAAATTCCTTTGTCTCTTATCTTCACTACCTGCTACCTAATCAGTTAAACAATTTGTACTGCAGGTATACTACAGGTATACACACAGTATGATGCTTATGACCCTGTACAAACTTTCACACTTTTAATTTCCTTCTCCATCTAAATAATTTAATATGGATATGTCTGTTCTTTCAGACAGAGCTGTCATAAAGCATTTGGCTCAAAAGATATGGCTGATGATTTAGCACCAGTGTTTACAGATATTTTTAACCATCCTTTGGCGAATATAGAGTTCATTCTTTGTTTCAAGTTTCCACAATTATCCTGTATAATCAAAAACAAAATATTTCCCTCCTGAATGATTACAGATCAGCAGGACAGACCTTAATAATAATATCCTGGTTTCCCATTCTTTTGAAAAAATAGGTGTTTTAAATCTTAACAGCAGAGAACATAATCCAGGAAATATACTTCATGTATTTCACATATCTTGCAAACTAAGTTAAAAAGTTGAAACCCATAGTAAAATAAAAAGAAAATAGATGTGTACTTAACTTTGACAATTTTCCCCTTTTGATTTATAAAGATCAAAAATTAACAATGCCTAATTTATGTAGAAAGGCAGAGATGATGATGTTGTTAAAAACTGATGAGGTCTGAAACATAATTATTATTTTTAGAGTGACATTTAAACATTTATCAACAAGGGCTTGAAAAAAACATAAAAGATCAATAAACATAACAATAACTAACAAACAAAACTCCCTTAAAAATACATAACCTTATGTCTCAAAAGTAGATGTGATCCAATCCATTAATTCTGCTCTAAAAATAGCACCATCATTTGAACCTCTAATTCCACATGCTATATTTTGCATAAAAGAAGCCATAATATTATGAGAAGTATCTGGAATGAAGGTACGACACTGGGAATCACAAACAGCACACATTCCCCCTTGAGAGGATGACATGTCCAGTGCCATGCGATTTTGGCTAACCACAGTCTTTACAGCCACCTGTTCAGCAATAAGTTCTTGGACGGAGCAGTAAATCTGCCATTGCTTCCAGTGTGTAAGAACGATTAGAGATTGTGTAGTCAAAGACAAAAATGGCATAGTGAAATAGGATAAAATAATCTACCTCTGTGCTTTCAAAAGAGCTTTCCTAAAGATTTTAGGGGAACATCTGATGAAAAGTCACATGGGGAACAACACAGGCAATATAACAAGAACAACATCAGCCTGGGATAATCATTTTCACAACATGCAAAAAAAGTTCCATTTAGGGCCAATGCTGCTTTTCGGAGGTTCAGTTGAAGAACATGTTTTAAATTAATGCCCTAGCCATGGTAAAATCTGACCGGATAGCAAAGCATACTTGTATTACCCAGTTCAGAACAAATAAATGAGAGTGACAGAGAGGTGCCATAGTCTTCTTCTGTAAAACACCTGTTGTGGGCATAATCATGACATTGTAACCATCCCATAAACTTTCTTTTACACCAAAAAGACTAGTGTGGGCTGCCAAATATTTTCTGAAAAGACAAATTTCCCCATTGTGCTCAGAGCCTATATGAATATGTGGAATTCCATCTGGAGCAACATGATGTCGCCTAGTGTTATAATGATTGGGATTTATAAGTAGAATACTGTACACCTTTGAGAAAAGCCAGTAGGTGTAATGTCCCAAAAACTCAGAAAATATGCTGAAGCGTAAAATAGAGTTGCATTAAAAGGAGCAGATTCACATAGGCTAGGAAAAGGCATTGCGACAGAGCAGGCAGAAAATAGGGTGTTCCTGAAGAGATAAAGTGTTGTAACAAATGTAGAAAGCCTAAGTACCTGTTACAGTTCAAGTCTTAAAATTAGCCCACCTGATAAATTTAACATAATCATATAATGTAAAAGATACCGGAAAGAATGGGATACCTGTGCTGACTGAATGTAGAAAGACCCAGCAAAGGATATCACAATACCAGAAATTTTGTATTCAATTCAAATAGCAATTAATCCTTATGATATCCAATAACTGTTTGATACCGTGGCAAAAACAGAAATTCTATTCAAAGCTTTTTATTAAAAGTACCATCATTATTCAAGTGAACAAAATTGTGACTTTTTCTGTAATCTTCTTTCGGCTGCTCCCATTAGGGATTGCCACAATGCACCATCTTTTTCCATGTCTTCCTGTCCTCTGCATCTTCCTCTGTTACTCCCATCACCTACATGTCCTCTCTCACCACATCCATAAACCTTGTCTTAGACCTTCCTCTTTTCCTCTTCCCTGGCAGCTCTATCCTTAGTATCATTTTCCCAATATACCCAGCATCTCTCCTCTGCACATGTCTAAACCAACGCAATCTTGCCTTTCTGACCTTGTCTCTAAATCGTCAAACCTGAGCTGACCCTCTAATGTACTCTTTTCTAATCCTGTCCATCCTCGTCACACCCAATGCAAACCTTAACATCTTTAACTCTGCCACCTCCGGCTCTGTCTCCTGCTTTCTGGTCAGTGTCACCGTCTCCAACCCATATAACATAGCTGGTCTCACTATCATCCTGTACACCAGCAGTTCTGAAACTGTGGGGCGCGCTGTGCAAGGGGGGGCGTCGAATAAATGAACAAGACATCAAAATTAATTTTTTACATTTTTATTTCAAATTTATATTTGCAAGCATATAATCACAAAGAATGCATTATAACAAAAATTAAAATAAAACATTTCTAAGGCATTGATCTAATGACTAATTCCGAGTGGCGCCGCTGCTGCTGCTTTTATAGTCGCGTATTTTCAGTCCAGAAAGTTTGAGACGTATCGGTATCTGTCATGAACATTCAGGTAACAGTAGATCAGGTGATAATGCGGCGCGACTGCACCACATTGGCAGCATAGCCAATATTGCCAAATTGAGTTAAATACTTTACTGCGTATTGGGTTATTTTCATGATACAACTAACATCGGTATAATATTTGTCGGACGAATTGGATGGATTACCCATCAAAAACCTCGATATATCACCCCCAGACAGACGGTCTGGTGGAACGTTTTATTCAAACCCTTAAACAAATGCTCAGAAAAGTAATCCAAGCAGACGGGAGAAATTGGGACCAGCTCCTACCCTTAGTTTTATTTACATATCGGGAAGTGCCCCAGGCTTCTACGGAGTTATGGTCTTAATCCCCACGTCCCATTCTAAACTCCTGGCCCACTAGCAGGGGCCATACGAAATTAAAGAACAAAAGGGGTTGGTCAACTACCTAGTGGCTCAGCCCAACCAGTGTCCACGGGAGCGGGTATACCACGTCAACTTACTTAAGCCGTGGGTAGACCGCGATCCCCGAGATGCAGTGGCCAACACCATGCTGTCTCTTGTAGTGAAGGCCAAAAATTTTAATTATAGTGACCGGCTCAGTAATGGGAAACGAAAACAGCTTGAGTCCACCCTTAGGTCCATCCAGGGTGTGATTAGTGATAAACCAGGTCGCACTGACTTAGTCGCCCATGATATAATAACTGAACCAGGGGTAAAAGAGCCTATCACTTGCCGGAGGCAAAGAGAGCTGAGGTGGAGCTGGAAATAAGATGGATGCTGGACTTAGGTGTAATTGAACCCAGTAACAGTCCATGGTCCAGCGCGATCGTATTAATTTCAAAACCAGACGGCTCATGGAGGTTCTGCAATGACTTCCGCCGCCTCAACCAAATGTCCCATTTTGATGTCTATCCAATGCCGCGGGGTGGATGACCTCCTGGAGCGTCTAGGGAATGCCGATTTCTGTCCACCCTCGACATGACGAAAGGCTATTGGCAGATTTCCCTGACAGACGCGGCGAAAGAAAAGACCGCGTTCAGTACACCCAGTGGCCACTTGCAGTATCGTGTCCTGCCTTTTGGGCTGCACAGGGCTCCGGCGACTTTTCAGCTTCTGGTGGACAGACTGCTTCGGCCCCATAGTGCTTATAGTGCCGCTTATTTAGACAACATTATCGTCTATTCTGGTACCTGGGCAGAACACCTACTAAATCTGACAGAGGTCCTTCGGTCCATCCGCAAAGCCAGCCTCCAGATCAACCCTAATAAATGCTATTTTGGGCTGACGGAGGCTAATTATTTAGGCTATGTGGTAGGCGGAGGATTGCTGCCATTCATGACTGGCCCCCGCCACAATCCAAGAGGCAGGTGCAGGCTTTCTTGGGATTGGCAGGGTACTACCGAAGTTTTGTTCCCCGTTTCTCTGAGAGGGCCACGCCTCTCACACAACTGACAAGGAAGGCATCCCTGAACGTGGTGACGTGGACCCCCACAGCAGATGCTGCATTTAGTAACATGAAAACGGCCCTCATGTCGGCTCCTATATTACTAACTCCTAATTTCACTCCGCCCTTTCTTCTCCAGACCGACACCTCGGACACTGGCCTTGGCGCCGTATTAAGCCAAGTTGTTGATTGGGCTGATCATCCTGTTATGTACCTCAGCTGGAAACTGCTGGAGACGGGAGGTGAAGTATGCAGCGATTGAGCGGGAATCATTCGCCATCACCTGGACAATCAAACAGCTCCACTATTACCTCCTGGGATGGGAGTTCACGTTGGTGACTGATCACATCCCTCTGCAGTGGCTGTCAGCCCACCAGGACTCCAATCCCCGTATAACTTGCTGGTTCTTGGCTTTACAGCCCTATAAATTCAACGTGGTGCATCGGCGAGGCTCCCAGCATGCAACCTCTGATGCTCTCTCCTGGGCTCACGACCTCACGGCCAGGTCCGCTCGTACCTCTACGGACGAGCTAATTGGGGGGGGCCGTGTCACGCATGTGCATGTGAGGATCTCCTTGAAGGCTCATTCAAGGTAAATGGTAACACTCCAGGGTGAGAGGAGGCGCTGTTGCTAAACTTGTTCCCTTTGTTCCCCACAGCTCCCAGAAACCTCCCAGTGAAGGAAACTAGCTCCACCCTTCCCATCTTATAAAAGGACTGGGTGCCTCCGTTAAGTTGTCTTTGGATGAGACCAGTGCTGGAGGGTGAAAGCTCTGAGAACCCATTCTGTTATTACGCTTGCTTACCTGGCACTATTGTGATTTTGAGTTTGTTTTGCTTGCCTATGTTCCTTATTAGAGGACGGCACCTGTTTACATTTGTAAAATTGAAAGGAATTAAATGGGACTACCCGGCTGGAGTCCCAAACTTTTTTGAATTGATCCGGCTCTTCTTGAACCCATGTTCGGCCCCTCACATTAAACAACATAAGATACCAACAGTCAGAGATTCTTAAGGCGGACTTCGCAGCACTTATCAATACCATGAAGAAGAGGACTCCGGCTGCGAGAATCTTCATCTCGGGTCTCTTACCTCTGGTTAGAAGATCAAATGAGTACTGCAGTCGTCTTCTGGCATTAAACATCTGGTTGAAAGGCTTCTGCGAGGGTCAAAACATCAGTTTCGTGGACAACTGGGATTTCTTCTGGGAGAGGCCACATTTCTTTAGGCGGGATGGTCTGCATCCTAATAGATTTGGTACCTGGGTCCTCTCCGAAAACATCTCTAAGGTAAGGTCTTTCTTGACTATGTACTTTTAATTCTAATTGTTTCCATAATGCTTTGCTTGGACATAATAACTCTGTAGCGAACTCTTCCTCAAAAGTGCACTGCATCAATACTTTAATAACCAACCTCAATTCATGTAGAAAATCCAGAGAGTGTGGCATAAATGTGAATAATTTAATTACCATTTCATCCCTAGATGTGCACTTTATTAAAAGTATGAAAACAGAATATAGATTAAATAGAAAAACAGCATAAAGCGTCGCTAATACAAATAACTTAATTCCAAGACCTTAAATATGGCCTTATTAAATGTTAGAGCATTAATGAACAAGATGTTTTCCATCAACGATTTTATTAGATGATAGAAAAATTGATTTTATTGCATTAAGTGAAACGTGGCTTAACTCTGATGGTGCGGCAGTGTTCAGAGGTGTAAAGATGTCGGCTTTGGTACATTTCTTCTTTTGAGTATTTTGCCGTTGTTATTCATGGAGTTTCTCAGTCTGTAGTATTGTCCATGTATTGACCTCTTAAATACAATGCATCAATCACTCAATGGAATGCCTCTGAAAAACTTCCAGTGGAATTTGTGAGGCTTTTGCTATATTTTTTAATCAGAAAATGAATGATATTAGAAATAATATTGTACATCCCCCCAATACTGATCCTCTTAAACCCCGGTATTCCATTTTAAGCAAATAAAATTATATAACCAGAATAGATTTACCCGATTTATATAAAATAATTTCTCAACCGAGACCCTCCACCTGCGTCCTTGACCCAATACTGACAAGTTATTTCAAAGAAGTATCTGATGTGCTAACTGAGAGTGTTCTTGACACAGTAAATTCAACATTAGATACGGGTGTCTTCCAAGAGAAGACTGTCTTAAGACTGCTGTTGTTTAAACCCCTGCTCAAGAAAAATAATCTCGACTCCTCTGATTTTGAAAATTTTAGGACTGTTTCTAACATGCCTTTCTTAAGTAAAATCCTAGAAAAGACAGTCATTATGCAGTTAAATGATCACCTGAATAAACATTCTATTCTTGACAAGTTTCAGTCAGGTTTTACTTGTTAATGACTTGCAGGTAAATGCAGACAGAGGTTGTTCAACTGTTCTCATCTTCCTAGATCTGAGTGTCGCTTTTGAAACCATTGATCACAATATTCTTATAAATCACCTTAGTCAGTAGGTGGGCCTCTCTATCAGTGTCTTAAATTGGCTTGAGTCTTACTTAACAGGTAACAAATTCTTTGTTAATTATGTTAATTATACATCGAAGACACATGATATTCTATATGGTATTCCTTAAGGCTCTATCCTGGCCAGGTCCACTGCTCTTTTCGATCTACATGCTTCCATTAGGTCAGATTATCTCAAGGCATAACATGAGCTGCCACAGCTATGCAGATGATACACAACTGTATTTATCAATAGTGCCTGAAGACCCCAACTCTCTTGGTTCACTGACAAAATGTCTCACTTGTGTTTCTGAATGGATGAATAGTAATTTTCTCAAACTAAATAAGGAGAAAAAAGAAATCTTAGTGATTGGCAAAAATGTATATAATGAGGGTATTAGAAATAAACTTGATCCATTACGCTTAAAAGCCAAGACAGAGGTAAAGAATTTAGGGGTAATGATTCTGACCTAAATTTTAAATCACATAATAATCAGATTACTACATTTTTTCACCTAAGAAATAATGCAACTTTGCAAAATTAGTTCACGCTTCTGTTTTTAGTTGATTAGATTACTGTAACGCACTCCTGTCAGGACTACCCAAAAAAGACATCAAGCGGTTACAACTAGTGCAGAATGTAGCTAGGAAAAGAAAATCAGAGCACATGTCTCCAGTTTTGATGTCACCACATTGGTTACCCGTGCCATTTAGGATTTACCTTAAAATACTGCTTATGGTTTACAAAGCCTTAATTAAGCCTTAATTCCGCTCCATCTTATATTTCGGAATGTCTTACACCTTGCACTCCAAATTGTAACCTTAGATCTTCAAATGAGTGTCTCCTTAGAATTCCAAGAACTAAACTTAAAAGAAGTGGTGAGGCAGTCTTCTGCTATTATGCACCTAGAAATAGAAATAGAAATTTGCCAGGCTAATATGGTGGAGCATTTTAAAAAAACTGCTAAAAACTCATTATTTTAACATGGCTTTCTCATAGCTTCATTTTAATGTAACCTTGATATTCTGTATATGCATTTAATTATCTTTTTTTTTTTTTCATGGGTCCGAAATCAATACTAACACCTTCTTTCTCTGCTGTTCTTTTTCCTGTTTCTGTGGTGGCGATCTGCGCCACCACCTGATCAAAGCACCATGCAGTCCCCACATTGATGGATTGAAGGCCAAAGGTCCACATGACCATCATCATCTAATTCTTCCACGTGAAGCCAGAAAACCATGAGGACTAATTGAGATGTTTTTATATTAGGTAGAATGCCTACTGGGGGATGGGCTGTCTCTTGGCCTCGGAACCTCTGCTGATTTTGTTTTTTTCTCCAGCCATCTGGAGTTTTTTTTTGTTTGTTTTTTCTGTCCTATCTGGCCATCAGACCTTACTTTATTCTTTGTTAATTAGTATTGCCTAATTTTACTTTTTTTTTCTTTCTTCATCTTGTGAAGCACTTTGAGCTACATCATTTGTATGAAAATGTGCTATAGAAATAAATGTTGTTGTATTTCAAAGCATTCCAATATACATCAATAAATTGTTTTTAAGAAGTTAGATTCAATCATAGCCTTATTTATTTGAAATTCAAAACATCCACATATCCAAAGGGTGACTCTACAAAGTCCAAAGGCAGGAGGTGGCATGGCTCTACCTACCTTTTAATTTTATTACTGGGTGATAAATATACAAGATATAAAAACTTGGCCATTGGCACAAATAGATGAACACACACAGGCTTGGTCCACAATAGAAATAAAATCTTGCAGTACTTCTTTTTTTATTTATTAAAAGCAAATAACATTCCATAAAAATAAATCAAGTTTAGTTTTACAAAAATAGGTTCAAAATAAATCAACCCCCATCCCTGAGAAAGAGAGCTGGCCGGCAGAGTAAAACTTTAAGCTAGTAAAAATAAGTAAATAGATAAATTAATAAATGAATAAAGATAAATGCAGTAAAAGAGGGGAGAGAACCTGTTTCATCAATTTAAATGCTTATTCTAAAATGTTATTTATTAGATCCTGCCAGGTTTTGCAAAAGTTTTGTACAGATCCTCTAAGTGCGAATTTGATTTTTTCCACTTTCAAATAATATATAACATCAGTTACCCACTGACTTAAAAGGAGAGTTAGGATTTTTCCAGTTGAGCAAGATAAGTCTGTGTGGCAATATTGTAGTAAAAGCAATTACAGTTTCTTTGTCCTTCTCCACTTTAAGCCCATCTGGGAGTACACCAAACACAACTATTAATGGATTAGGAGGGATTGTGACACGAAGGCTGTCTGAAAGGCATTTAAAGATTTTGGTCCAGAATGATGTTAAAATTTGGTGTAGGCCCAAAACATGTGGCCCAGTGAGGCCAGAACTTGATTGCAGCGTTCGCAGGTTGGATCTAGCCCTGGAAACATTTTGTACAATTTTAAACAAGAGACATGCGTTTGATATATAATTGTTGAGTTAAATAATTCTATGCTTTGCGCATATGGAGCGCAAGTGAATTCTGTGCATTGCTTTTCCCAATGTACTCTTGGATCTTTGAAAGGCAGGGACTGTAAAATGGTTTTATCTATTACAGAAATGCTGTCTGAGTCCTCAAGACTGATCAATATTTTTTCCGCCATAGAGGTAGGTGGGTGGGAGGTGAGGAAAATTGGGCAGATTCTGTTTAACAAAGTTTCTAATTTGAAGGTAGTGAAAGAAATGTGTTGCTGGAAAGTTAAATTTGGAGTGTAATTGTTTGTAGGATGCAAAGATGTTGTCTATGTACAGATCTCTAAGTGATTTAATCCTGAATGTTTTCCAGACATTAAAAACTCTGTACATTTGAGAGGGTGGAAAAAGGTGGTTCTCGTGCAGAGGTGCCACAGATAAAAGCTTCTCTATCTTAAAATGCTTCCTACATCAGTTCCATATTCTGAGTGAGTGAAGTACAATTGGGTTGCTAGTAATATTGGCAATATGTTGTATTTATTGGGGTGCAAAGCAAAGAATATAAAGAAGTACTGCAGGATTTTATTTCTATTGAGGACCAAGCCTGTGTCTGTTCATGTATTTGTGTCAATGTCCAGGTTTTTATAGCTTGTATATTTACTGTCTAGTAATAAAATTGAAAGTTAGGTAGAGCCATGCCACCTTCCGCCTTTGGTCTTTATAGGGTCACCCTTTGGATACGTGGATGTTTTGAATTTCAAGTAAATGCAGCTATTATTGAATCTAACTTCTTAAAAAATTATTTATTGATGTATATTGGAATGTTTTGAAATAAAAAGAGAAGCTTCGCTCGCCAACCCCCGGGTTTGGTTAACTGGATATACAATTTAAAGAGATTGGTATTTTCATTTCATTCATTTTAATTCATATTTTATTTCTTTATATTTGCCTGTAATAAAGCTGCAGTGAATGAGTTATTCCCAAAGGGGGGGCTGCTAGTGCTGTGCTGCATGGTCTGTATGTCGCGCTGTGCGTTGATCATTTAAAAGCCTGTACAGCAGCTGCTGCTTGTGGCATGCTGTGTGATCTGCATGTTGCGCTGCGCGACAATCATTTAAAAGCCTGTACAGCAGCTGTCCTTTTGTCTCACTTCTTTGTCTCGCGGGACATTAAAGTGTCTCACAGAAATTGTTTGTAAGTAGGGCGCGACATGCAAGTTGTCTCGCGGGACTTCAAAGTGTCTTCTGAGAAGAACTGCTGTGCATGTGTACCGTGTCAACATTTTTGAATTCTTTACGATGTTCTACTTTGTTGTCTACACTTTGTCTTTTAGTTCCGGCCCTGGGCGTGGTTAAATGTCTTTCTCGTGGGACGTATAACGCTGCTTGCGTTGTGAAGGGTGGGGCTGAATGCACGTTAAGGAGTTGCGGTCGGATCAGCTGCTGTTTTGCTGCTGCTGCTGGCGAGCTGCGTGTTCTGCTTGTTGCATTGTGCATCAATAATTTAAAAGCCTGTACAGCAGCTGTCCTTTTGTCTCACTGCCTTGTCTCGCGTGACTTCAAAGTGTCTTCTGAGAAGATCACGCCTCGTCTCCCTCCCAAGATTTTTTGAGAGATGTTAATTCTTCCAGCTGAAGTGAGATGAAGGATTGACCATCTATACAAGCCTTGCTTAATTTTTTCCATACAGACAGCAAAATTGTCTTGATAAAGAGCTTTATATTTACCCCTAGGTATTTAAACTGATGTGCGATGATAAAAGGGAAGTTGCCCAATCTAATGTTGTATGCTTGAGAATTCACTGGGAAGAGTACACTTTTATTCAAATTGATTCTGAGACCAGAAATCTTTTGAAATTCTATTAGGACTGTAGGCACAGTATTTTGTGGATCTGATATATACAAAACCGTATCATCTGCATATAGAGAAACTTTCTGTTCCAGTCCTTCTCTGATAATCCCCTTTTTCTCATAAGCATTTCGGCAGTGAATTGCCAGTTTCTCAATGGTGATTGCAAAAAGCAGTGGTGACAGGGGGCATCCTTGTCTGGTACCACGCTCTAGTTTAAAGTAGTCTGAATTAATGTTGTTAATACAAACTGAAGCTTCTGGATTGGTATACAGTAGTTTGATCCATGCACAAATGTTCGGACCAAACCCAAATTTGTCCAATGTAGTGAAAATGTAGTCCCATTCAACCATATCAAATGCTTTTTCTGTATCCAACGATAATAATATCTCCAGGTTGTTTGACTTTGTGGGTGAATATATTACATTAAACAGCTTGGAAGCTGAGTTTCTGACTTTAATAAATCCAGTTTGGTCTTGTGATATTACCGAAGGAAGCACTTTCTCAATCCTTCCAGCTAGGACTTTGGAGAGTATCTTAACATCATTATTCAGAAGTGAAATTGGTCTGTGTGATGCACATTGTAATAAGTCCTTATTTTGTTTAGGAAAGACAGTAATTAATGCTTGGCAAAAAGTTTGAGGTAGAGTGTTATTGTCTCTAGCTTCTGTAAATGTTGCTGACAGAAGGGGAGTTAGCTGAGTTGAGAATTTCTTATAAAATTCAGGAGGGTAGCCATCAGGGCCTGCTGCTTTTCTACTCTGAAGTGAGTTCATAGCATCTAGTAATTCTGATAGTGCCATAGGTTTATCCAATTCCTCTGCACTAAGAGTATCTATTTGTGGTATCTGTAATGCATCCAGAAGTGCATTAGATTGTGTCTTGTCTTCTTTAAACTCAGTGGAATATAAGGACTTATAGTAGTCTCTAAATGTGTGCATTATATTTTTATGGTCAATGATTTTGTCTCCGTTTGTGTTGGTGATTACAGGGATTGCATTGCAAACTTCTTGCTTGTGAATTTGTTGAGCTAGGATCTTATTAGCTTTCTGTCCATGTTCATAATAATGATGTCTTGATTTAAAAATTAGTTGTTCAGTTTCTTTTGTTGTTAATATGTTGAGTTCTAATTACTGATTAGCTCTGATACCTTCTTGGTTTCCAATGTATTTCTGTGGGAAAGATATGAGATAATCTGTTCTCTTAAGAAGACCTTTAGGATGTCCCAGAGTTTTCCTGCAGAAACCTCTGAGGATGTATTTGTCTCTAACAAAAATATTGATTTGTTTGGATATAAATTCTGTACAGTTCTTGACTGCTGATAAAAGTGGATTAAGATGCCCTTTACGAGATTAGTATGTGGGGCATAATGATTTTAGCTCCAAAATCAAATGGCCATGGTCGGAAATATGCAGTACTTCTTTATATTCCTTGCTTTGTACCCCAGTAAATAAGTTATCGCCAATATCCTAACAAACCAATTGTGCTTCATTCACTCAGAATATGGAACCAATGTAGAAAGTACTTCAAGATAGAGAAGCTTTTATCTGTGGCACCTCTGCATGATAACCATGTTTTTCCACCCTCTCAAATGTACACAGTTTTTAATATTTGGAAAACATTCAGGATTAACTGCGGTGGGTTGGCACCCTGCCTGGGATTGGTTCCTGCCCCGTGACCCTGTGTTCGGATTCAGCGGGTTGGAAAATGGATGGATTGATGGATTCAGGATTAAATCACTTATCGGTACATAGATCTGTACATAGATAACATCTTTGCATCCTACGAACAATTACATTCCAAATTTAACTTTCCAGCAACACATGTCTTTCACTACTTCCAAATTAGAAACTTTGCTAAACAAAATCTGCCAATTTTCCTCAACTCCCACATACTTCTATCCTGGAAAAAATATTGATCAGTCTTGAGGACTCATTACAGCATTTCTGTAATATATAAAAACACTTTAAAATCCCTTCTTTCAAAAATCCCAGAGAACAGTGGGAAAAGACTCTTTAACTCAACATTTTAGAAAAGGAGTGGAAGGCAGCAATGCACAGAATTCACTCGAGTTCGATTTGTGCAAAGCATACAATTATTCAACTTAAAATTATATATCGAGCACATCTGTTCATTTAAAATTGTCCAAAATATTTCCAGGGCAAGGTCCAACCTGCAAACATTGCAATCAAGTTCCAGCTTCAATCTCATAGTTTATTTTGTCATTAAAATAGAACATCGCAAACTTCATCTTAAAATCGTTTCATTTACTAGTTTCTCAAATGCCATCATAACTAAAATAGCACATTACTCGCTTCGTATTCTATGTGTTCTTCTATGTACTGTCTGTGTGAATCAGTACGTGCTTCTTAAACAGGCTTTCTTTTACGCCAACAGGACACAGAATACATAACATTCATGGTTTTACAGCTCTCTGAACAATTTAAAGAAGTATACTTGATATAATTTTCAGGATGATAGGAATTAAAGCATGTACTAACCATGAGGGCACGGTGACGCAGTGGTAGTGACATGCTGGCTCCTCATCCAGTGATTGTTCCTGCCTCCTGCAAAATGCTTGCTGCGCCGTGTTTCACCCCAGATCAAATAATCTGTTGCAGCAGTATTGTCTCTTTAAAATGTACTAAACTCCAATTCCTGTCCTTCCTTTTTTTTCTCCAAGTAACCAATCGCCTCAGAATAAGTTCCTTAAATGTAAAAACATATCTAAGCTTAGAACACCAATCTTTAAAACCTTTATGGATCATTTAAATATCTTCATAGTACATGTTTAATTATTCCATCCATCTATCCATCCAGGGTTGTGCCAGTCCCAGCAAGCATACAGTGCAAGGCAGGAATAATCCCTGAACGGGGCGCCAAGTTAAAAATTTATCTGTATAAGGTAATATGCATACTTTACTGCATTTCATCTGAAAAATGATATCAAGAGCTCCAACAAAAATAGCGCTTGGAAATCTAAATCGATTTAGAAGCCAGTCATTATCATCTGTAAATACGTGCTCTCGTCAATTGAATTGAATAGAATTCCTTTATTGTTATTGTATGGTACAATAAGATTCAATTTGCAAATCCTCCATAAACTTATTTTCCTATAAAATGATAAAACAATAATAACAACAATAATAATAATAATATGTAATAATAATAATACGATGAAAGAAAAATATACAATATGTAAGCATAAATGGCTGTGGTTGTGCAATATTACAACTGTAGTGCAAGTTTACAGTGAGGTCATTGTACTTATAAGTACAAGCAGTTCTACCAGGAGCACTTGATGGACTGATTTAATGCGCTTAGAGCTCGATGAAACTACTTCTGAACCGCCAGGTCCCGACAGGAAAGGCTCAGAACTGTTTGCCAGATGGGAAAAGTTCAAATAGCTTGTGCACATGGCTGAGGCAGCGTGTGCTAGATGCTGTATCCCGATAATCCTCTTTCCAATCAGCTGCTGTAGAGCTGTGATTCCACACTCAGATACAGTGGGTTAAAATACTCTGAGTGGTGCACCGAGATTAACAACGCTAAAGCAGCTATACTATTTAGAATAGTTTGGCCATTCCGTGGACCATTATATTGTTATAGGTTGATTACAATCAGATTCCTTAAACTTATAAATGTTATAATATGAATAATTTCAGTGTATTTCATAAAGCTGCGTCAGGGATGTGAAACTAAAAAATAAAGGGAAACCATACAGGAACAGTAGCACTGCTTTGATGCTGGATGCCAACAGTTTGCAAAACCAAGCTGAAAACTTGCATATGCACAGGTTAAGGTTAGCGTGAGAATGTGCATGGCTTTACACCAAGTTTAGTTTTTATACATCATGATGTGATCATGGAAATGGGCGTACACAACATTTTGAGACATGGCACTACTCCTGAGCTCTCCTGTCACAAAACGTAAATTTTGGTCAACCCAAATTTCAGTACCAATCTGGCACCCATACAGCGACAAGAGCTCACAGAAGCTGTTTTGTCTGTCCTGGAAGTAGTAAATGAGCAACCTGGAAGAGCTTCCTTCATTACACATGACATCCTCAGTAAACCAGGGGTCATTGTCTGAGAATGTCTGTATCACCTCCTTGAGGCAAAACAAGTATAAGTGAAACGTGAGATCAGGAGAATACTAGATCTTGGTGTAATAGAAAAAATTTTAGACCCTGATCAAGCCCCATTACCTTTGTCCCAAAGCCGGATGGAATTTGGTGCTTTTGCAATGATTTAAGAGACTTAATCAAGTTCCCAAACTTGACATTTCTCCAATGCAGTGAGTGGATGAATTTATTGAACCTAAGCAAAGCACAATATTTGACCACTCTTGACATGCTGAAAAGGTTCCTGGCAAATTCGATATTCACAAAATTGAAGATCGTGCTTAGCACTGCTTGCACCCATTGGCAGTATGTGTTCTCCCATTTGGATTGCAACGGGCTATGGTAACTTTCCAACTTGTGGTGTATAGACTGCTTCATCCCCACAATATCTGCAGTGCCGTCTATTTAGATGATGTGGTCACCTATTCTGGCACCTGTCAGAAACATGTGCAGCACGTAAGCGCTATGCTCGCAGCACTGAGCAAAGCTGGGTTCTGGATCAACACAAAAATTTTACTTTAAATAAACAGAGGCCAAATAGTTGGGTTACTTAGTTGGCAGCAGTACAGTAAGACCATAATGTGCCAAAGTTGATGCCATCATAAAATGGCCACACCTGACCAAGTGGAAGGTCTAAGCCTTCTTAGGTTTAGTTGGGTACTACAGTTTATCCCTTCTCCAAGAGGGTGGCACCCTTGACAGATCTTACAAAAAAGCCCCTAACATGTTGGTATGAAGTGCTAAAACGAAGCCCAAAGTCTTAGTTGAAGCTCTTTCCCGTGTTCATGACCTCACAGTTCAAGGGGGACTTCTGTCACATGTGTGCGCATAGGGGACAGCTTATGGGCTCTGGTAATGGTAGTAACCCGCCACTCCAGAGGTTGTGTAATAATGTCCTTTCTCTTCTCTCTGAAGACTGGGGAACTGACAGCTTTACCACTGCTGACATCACTTCCGATGTTGTAATAAGCATATGTTTAATATGTCACTTTGCTCTGTACAAATATATCTTTTAAATCTGCCTTTTTCTTCTCACATGCAGAGCTGACGCAGAGCCAGATTAAGTACAGGGGTTCACCATATAGAACTGCTAGTAAAGAAGTATAACATAAGACAAATTGAAACAACTGGAAAATGTGTAGTCAGATTGAAAGCTGCTGTATACTATTTTTTGTCTGTCAAGTCAGCATGGAATTGTATCCTTGTTTAAGCTCTGTTACCTTGTTTGGAATTGCATGATTGCCTAAGAGGGGGCCTGCACATGGAGAAAATAGTAAAAAGCCTTGGAAGACGGCCAAGCACATCTTTGAAGCCGACAGCCGAATGGGAGATACTGTCATCTGTTCCTGAAAATCCTTCCACTGCACTAATGATGTTGACAGACTCTACACATCGGGCCCCCACCCAGACTGGATTTTGTGATTGGCTTCCTTCGTCTGTTATGCAGCATAAGCCGACATTAAACAAAGCTAAGTTATTTCTCCTATGTGATTTGTCTGTCCACCTGGACGCACCTCTTCCTGCCGGAAGTCCTCAAAGCTGCAAGATCCACCATCTTAGTTTAATTCTGTCATGAACTTGGATCTGTAAAGATATTTCCGCAACTGTTGCATGTTTTCTTTACTTCAACTCATTCAGTTATATGAGCTTAGCAGGTTGGTACCCCAAATATTTATCATTATCTTGTCTATTCTTTTACAGCGGACACTCTACTTCTGAATGCTGGCACAAAGATATTGTATATCAGCAATGTGGAGAAAAGCGCACATTGAAAAAAATTGCAGAGTTAAGGAATAGGCCCTAAGAAAGAAAGACAAATGCAAGAAAAAGAAAGGCACTGCATGGCAGAGCAAACCGGAAGCACAGTGTGTTGTACATGGAAAAAAAATCAATGAAGAATAACTACAAGTCAAGTCAGTGACTTGGTACAACAGCTTCTTCCTATGTTGCCTTCTGAGAGTAACACATCGGAGGAGATACCGATAGTTTGTCGAAACCCACCACGTTAAAAGATATCCTCCTCAGCATCTGAATTTTGAATTGGTGGCCCAATAATGCTATATTTAAGTAGAATATTTGCCATGGTGCAAATGAGAATGACATAGTAAACTCTATTCTCAATTGAAGTGG
>JANRMT010062796.1:41855127-41872040 GCA_026402145.1 Polypterus bichir lapradei
GCAGTTGCTGGTTTAATTTATTACAAGAAGAAATCTACAGGTAAAAATTACAATATTTACTATCACAGTTCAAATTCACTTTGAAGTATAGTTTGTGTAGGGAGCTATACTCCATTCACATCATTAAACTGCAGGTTCAGACTCCACCACTTGTGAATAAAGTTGTTTTTCCTTGTGCTAAAGTTGTTAAAAATCACCATTGTAAAATATTCAGTACTGAACATTTAAGATAATTTAGTATACTTGATTGACTTGTAAATACAGTTTATCCTTCCATCTATTATTAGACTTGCTTAAATTAATTTAAGGTTCCCAGGGCCAGAGCCAGTCCTACCAGTCCTATTGAGCACACATGAACCAACCCTGGGTGAGGTGAACTTAAAATATATAATTTTGCAACAATTTAGCCTTTTGACATTTTTACTGTTTGTATATGCATAGTACATCATTTTAATTATGATTTTAAAATATTTTTATTAAGTCAATTGTGCACAAACACAGAATATGATTTTATTTTTGAAACTATCCTGTAGAATACAGTTTTTCGATACTGAAAAAAATGTTGCAAAATACTAACTGCAGGAGATTGTTAACAAAAATTGTATTCTTGTTACTGAATAAGTATAAGACATAGTTAATGACAAAAGCAGAGTTAGTTCTTTGTAATGCCTTATTTTAGTGTCTTTTTATTGAAGTGGTAATGGAGTGAAATAGGAGCATTATACCTAGCTATGATTGTGGTCCCATTCAAAGATCCCTTATAAAATAAGTTAATGGATCCTTTAGTCTTTGAGGTACTAAAATGTAAATGTTTTAATATTTTTCCTGTGTGTGTATGACATTTCTATTTAGAATTAATTTAGCTGGTTGTTGTTGAGCTGTTACGTTTTGAAAACTGAATCTGTGATGCAACTGAATGGCACATTTACCAGTAAAGTGCAGTTTTCAAATGTATTTTAGTTCTTAAATTTAAAGTTTAATTAAATATTCTAAATATGGCCCAGAGTTTGTTGTAGCTTTGCAAGGAAATAACTAAAATTTTATTCCGTCATTTTCTTAGCTTGTTTAAATGCAGGGCTAGAGGAAGGGCCAAGGCCTGTCTTTGCAGCACTGGGCACAGGTCAGTAAATATTACTGAATAGGGTGCCAGTCTGTCTGAGGGCACATTCAATATAACGTGCATGTCTTTGGTATATGAAAGGTCTCCAGAGTACCTCAATAAAACCCACACAGACAATGTGAATGTGCAAACTCCACAAAGACATTTGCTCATTTACAATTTAGCACATACTATCATGTAATGAATTTGTCAGTGATTAAAATAAGATTGAAATTAAATTCGTTAAGTGAGTTGAATATTTGTATCAGGAAAAAGTTAGAAACAATTCCTGGCTTGTATACCAGTCAATCACAGGGCATACACATTTACATACACAGTGCCAATTGAAGTCACCTCCTATATATCTTAGCAGTGTTGGGGGACAGAAAATACCTTGAGTCGCTCTGTATGGACTGAGACAATATATGCAGATACCACACAAATAATGGGGCTGTGATGCAGCCATATTTACTATTGAACCAATTATAAATTAGGACAAGAATTACCATTATTTAAAGTTCATTATAGTAGCATTGCTTAACTTCAATTTCGTTACTTATAACATATTTTCACAGTAAGCTGGACAACACCCTGGTAGCTGAGCAAAAGACTGGCACCCACTCTGGATGGAATACCAGTTTATCTCTGTGAACATTAATTCATACACCTACATGCACAGATAAAGTCCATTAAAGACTAAAAACCCCAAAAATGTCCATGCAGACAAAGGAAAAATTTGCAAACTCCAAAGACATACTGCTTGGGTTGGTATTTGATACTAATTTCCCAGGAGCTTTAAGGCAACATCACTAATCACTGTACCATCTTGCTGCCCATACTAGTAACTTTGAAAGGCGTGATAAAGTGGATTTTATTAATACTAAAAAAGATTAATTTAGTCAATAGATAGATAGTGATGCAAACTAAATGCTGAGATTTACTGTAGATGTACTGTAGTTTCTTTCAGACAAGAGTGACTTTTTTGCATGAAAATTAAAGGTAAAAATAATAATAAAAATGAATTCCTTATGTTTCAAAACCCCTAAATAAATTAAAATAATGGATATACTAATGAAAACTGGCTCAAAATAAAGTTGCAAGTTCATGCACCATTTGCCTCACAAAAAATCAATCAATCAATTAGTTGCTGGTGCATGGTTTGTATCAATTAACATCAAGTCATTGTAATATTGATCACAATCAGTGAAGCTGTGATCTTCACAGAGTCAATGGAGGTTCTGACCTGGGCTCTTGAGAGTCTGAGTGAGGAGTCTGAGTGTTTGGGCTTGCGAGCGTCCTGGATAAAAACCAAGATCCATGACCTCTTGGGCACAGTCATGAGTAGTGTGTCTGTCTGCGGAGAGAGTGTCGACATCATTGAGAGGTTTACTTACCTCAGTAGTGAAATTCATGCCTCTGGCGACTTTTCCCATGAAGTCAGTAGAAAAATTAGGAGAGCATGGAGGGTCATTTGGTTGCTGGAAAGGAGTGTGTGGCGCTCTCCAATATCTCTGTAGAAGGACAAAGGTCCAAGTCCTGACGCCTCCTGTTGCAAGATATGGACACTATTGAGTGACCTGAAATAAAGACTGGACTCCTTCGGTACTGTGTGTCTTAGGAGAATCCTTGGGTACTGCTGGTTTAACTTTGTGTCAAATGAACAGTTGCTCACGTAGTCCTGAATGAGGCACATTACCTGCATTGTCAGGGATCTTCTGCACTACGGCCATGTGGCATGATTCCCAGAGGGTGATCTGGCTCACAGGATCCTCATTGTTGAGGACTCAAGTGGCTGGACCAGACCATGTAACACCTGGCTGCGACTGGACTGCGTGTGTGCATGGGGTGTTAACCAACTGGGATCCCAAGCAGTTCCATCGTGTGGTGGGTGCAGCAATGCACTGTATCAGTTCATACTTCCCAGCCTGACCTGATCTGATTGTAATATTCTCTGACATCATCTGACAAATGAAAGCAATATATATAGGTTTAAACGTTAAATGGGGCTCTTTTGTAGCAGCGCTGAAAACCATGTTGCCAAAGATTTTCACTGGACAGTGTAGTGTGAGGGTGGCAGGCAACTGAAAAACAATTTTCTACATATCATTTCTTTCACACCAGATCTCTGTGTTTCTTTGAAACATCATATTGCTGAGTTTTCCATGAATTGGAAGAAGGACATGTGAGGCTTAAGGATCATGAAACAGAAAATTAAGACAAAATTTAGGGTTCTTGTTAAAATTTTAATAATTAGCGAAATTAGCTTATTACTTATTTGTCATAACACCTAGTACACATTGTATTATTTACTGGAATTCCTTTTAAATAGAAACTCATTTGATGAGTGATTAATTTTTGTATTTGGAAAACACTTCAGAGTACAATATTTAATTCAGACAAATTTACACAGTATTTATACAGTATATGTACAGTCTTAGATATGCTGATATATCTAGGGTTAATTTAATGAGGTTAATAAATGTGTCTTTTTTATTTATCAGGTCGTATCTTGGTGCCATCAAGTTAAGGTAGGTTTCTTGATAAATTCTTTTAAATGCTTTCGCTCTACTTGACCATTTTGCTTATTGCTTACTTATTTTTCCCAATATTCTTTAAATACTGTGTTTAATTTGTTCAACAGAAAATGACATTTAGGCATAAAATGTTCAAATTAGTTCCTACTCAGACAGAATATTTGCTATCTTGAAAAGTCACATCGAATTAAGTGTATTTTATTTTAAATGACAAGTATTTTTAATTGTATTTTAAATGATTACGCAGATGGTTAATATTTGGTTGAATTTTCATGTATGCTTGTTATTGACCATCAAAATAATTTCAGTTTAAATTATATACATTCTTTTAACAGTAATTTGTGTTTTTTTTGTTTTTATATCAGGACCTATGGTTGGACTGTATTGAAAAATGGAGTGATCCCTTCTCTCTTGACATGGAAGACCATGCTTATAATATTTCAGTTGAAACTGTATTGTGTATATTTTCAGTATGTTTTCACTGTCTCATTGTTTTCTTTTTATATAATGTATAAAACTAACAAGTAACCTGAAAATCGTAAAATAACAACTATACATGGATCAGTAATTGAAAACATTTGCAGTGGTGTGTGTTATGTAATTGAAACATTCTTGTCATCCACAGCTCTTGTGCTATGTTCTTTTTATAATAGGTGTTTCCAGATATTTTACTTATTGAGTTTGATAAAGTTGGATATTTTGACATATTTTTAAAGGTCATTAGTATAAATTAAAACCACGTTATATCAGAGCAAATTGTGAACAGTGTATTACAGGGTGTGTCTAATGATCAGTTATAGCTGTCTGTTTATTTTTTCTGACATTTGGCATAACTAAGGAATTAGTGTGTATGGAAGGAAAGTACAGGGCACATATTAGACTAAAGGAAGTGACTGCAATAATGATAAAAAATATATACTGTAATAAATTATGTGAAATAAAATAATTATAAAGACATATTAATGACTAAGTTATGGCATTAAGTTTTGATTATTTGTTTTGATAAGGAAAGCCGTTGTTATGTAAGGTACCTTTTGCAACACTGTAATGTATTGATCTCTTTTTTAAAATCACTTGTACTGGTTGGACTTGCAGTGAATGATATGCTGATTCTTTGTTAATTATGAAAATTAAAAACCTGCTAAACCGCATGAATTGTTATCCTGTAGTTAATTTCGGAAAAGCTTTGTTGTACATTGGTTATCTCTGCTTCCTCATTGCTCAGGGTCTGAATCCTAGCCCGATTATAGTCTGCATGGAATTTACAGATTTGTCCTGTGTTGGTGTTAGTTTTCCTTAGTTACTATAGATAACTTTTACATGCAAAAGCAATTCACGATAGGTTTATTGAGTGAGTGAGGGTGTATATGCATGCATGAATGTTCCTGTGATGAAACTGAATTTCATGCAGAGTTAGTTTCTACCTTTCTGCCAATTTCAGATTTGGCTCATCACAGACCTGTAATGTATTAGGAAAATTCAGAAGCTGGATTGAAGGATGGATGGATAACTAATGTAAACACGAGTCAAACTGTCCATTTATTTTCAGGTCACAATGCCCTTCCAAGGTTTATGTCAATGAGCCCTTTTTGTTTAGAGGAGCAGTTGCCCAGAAAAATTGCTGGATTGCTTTTCTTTTGTTCTGGAATTTAAAGTCCTGATTCCCCTTGTTTCTCTTCTTTTTCTTCTGTACCCAGAGATAAAATGACAAACTCAAGAACAGAATTCAGTTAAACTATAATTTATGCTTGAAGCAGAAGTAAAAATTCTTTATTGATATACAGTACATTTTGGAGTATGAACAGAATGCAAAAATAGAAAAACTGTGGCACAGTACAGCCTTATATTTGTCCATTTCCACACATCTTACTAATGGGAATTATACTGCTGCGACCTGTGATCATTTTTTTCTCTGATGTCCTCTTGTTTTTCCCTGTCTTTGCCTTGTTTTATAACTCATATTTTCACCTACCACCATTTCCTTTCCTTGTTACAAATCAATTTTCCAACCATTTTCCACTAGACTATATTTAGGTTTAACATGACTGTCAGACTCACATTATTGATAATCTCTTTTAAATGATGCCACTACCAACTTAGATGTTTCCATAGGCCTTTGCAACCACCTAGATACAGTTGCTTAACTACAGGATAAGAGTTTGAACAAGAAGGGGATATGAACATGAAATCTGTTGCATTTTAAATCATGGATGAGTCTATTTAACAAGATTGATGTAACAGCAGCAATTTTGGAATGTAAGAGTATTGATCTACATCTTCAACATAGCTTAAAGAGTACAATAGAGTCCCTGGAGCTGCAGTTACCAGACTAAATAAATTGTTACCCAGAATTGTGTAATGTGTATTTGGTACAGTGAGAAGACAGTGTCAGAAGATCTGAATTTTCGAGAGACCAAGTGACAGAAGATCTTTTATGACGTAAGCGACATAATGTATTCTGGAGTACTTGACTGCTTTTGTAAATTGAAATCAAAGCATTTTGAATGATTTGTTATCTGACAGGGAAGCAATGTATTCTAACCAGATGAGGGCCCCTCACAGCTGCAGGTCAAAATTGTACTTTGTTGATATTTTCTGAAACAACAGAATTGAAAAGATGACTACAGTAATCCTGGTAAGAGATAATCTGATAAAGCAGTATAATTGGAATTGTTGCAGTATTGCAAAAGCTGAAATGTGTTACTCAGATTCTAATTATTTTCAAGTACAATACCAACTCAGTTCTCAGAGGATGATTAATAATTTGATAGAATTCATAGTCAATAAGAAGGATTTAACTTTTTTAGTTACATTCAAAGTCCCACAAATAAGCTTTAATGACAGCTCTGAATGCAGTGAGGAAAATTTGGGGTGCCAATTAGGTCGTCTCTTTTATTGTCCGGAGACAGCAAAATCAAATAAAGATAAACAAAACAAATGTGTATTGGCATTTGTCCCTTCAGTTGGAATGTCACAGAAATGGAATAAAGGCAGTCACTCTAGAGGAGCTCTGGCCAGTAATGACACCTCTTTCCGGGATGTCTGGAATCTTATGGCTGCCAGACCGGAAGATGCGGGGCTTAAATGCATTCACCAGGTGGCATTTCAGCTCTGTGGGGAAAGAAGGAGATAACAGCATTAGAGGCAGTGCCCCCTGTCATAGTGGCAGTTTATTACATACCTCAAATGAATCTGCAAGGAGTTCCTCTGACATGCATGTATGACAATGTATCAAGGTCATCTTAATATTTTGTGGAATAAAGTTGTACTTATCTAATCATTAATGTTTTTTGAGACAGGCAGTAAATTTCTCTAAAGCAATGTGCATTCAGCAATGATTTTCATATAGTGATGTAAAACTGTAAGAAGAACCTATTAGCAAGAAAGGTAGGCAAGAAAGGCCTAGGGGAAGCTTTTATATACAGTATGAGTGACAATAGCCCAAGCTGGAATCATAGAAACCTTATAGTTATAACCACTTTACTTCATACAATCTAAATAGATCACAAAAAAAAAACAATAGTTATGAAGGCGATACATTTAATATGTTACAAACTCCTAAAAACCCTATGTTTATCTTGATTATTAGATGTTGCTTGTTTATGATTGCAGAAAATTGTAACATGAAAATAGTATGAAACGTAGTATGGCCTAAAACAAACCTATAATAAATTGGAGGCTCTCAGTTAATATGCAAACATAAACACTTTAAAAATTGCTAAATACAGAATGAATACACATAAAGACACAGATTTGTTAAAACAGACAGAAAACCAAAGTAGTTTAAAAACTAATTAACAAAAATGGAGCCTAGCCATTTCTGTCCATTTAATTACTTTTTAAAGTAGGGCCAGTTGACAATAGATGAGCAGAAAATGAAAACTCCAGTCAACAGCATCCCAGGAGAAAATGAAGAGTCAGACACAGTCCCAGTCCTG
Source organism: Polypterus bichir lapradei (assembly GCA_026402145.1). Classification (NCBI taxonomy): domain Eukaryota; kingdom Metazoa; phylum Chordata; class Cladistia; order Polypteriformes; family Polypteridae; genus Polypterus; species Polypterus bichir. The sequence goes on from JANRMT010062796.1 coordinate 41,862,699, forward strand.
GCGACCTTGGGCAACTAGGCACCTACTCCCTCCGGGACATTCCAGAATATAAGTCTGTGTTGAGCCATCTAATCTGCTAATAGAATCTTTCCATTCATTGATTCCAAAGGTCTTAGTATCTCAGATGACTTTTCCATGGACAGGAAAACAGCTTTTTAAATAATAAGTTCAGGTAAGTAAACAAGGCTTTGGCCATTTAAGGCTTTACATCTAAGAAGGAGGATTTTAAAATTAGCTCTAAGCTATCAGGAAGCCAATGTAAATACTTAAGAACTGGAGTTATGTGCTTGTACTCTTTAATTCATACAATGATTGGTGAATTAGCATTTTGAATTTATTTAAAGCTGCATAAAGATTTATTGCATAAACCTTTGAATAATGTATTGCAGTAGTCAATCCTACTAGACGTAAATGTGTAAATACATTTCTCATTATTCTCCATATTTCTAAAATGTCTTAATCTTGCAACATTTTTAAAATGAAAAAACAGATTTGGATAGTTATGTTATCTGCTAATGTCAAAGATATTTCCTAGGATGTGTGTTGATTTAGGAAAACTAAAGGTGATTCCATTTGAATTAAAAAGTGACAAACTGTTATTGCAGTCTGCATCATTCCCCCAATAAATAAAATTTGTTTTATCTGTTTTCGGAGACCATTAGTTCTGATTTCCACTAACTCACTGACACAGTTAATTAAGGTAACCATTGGAGAAATTTTGGTCTAAAAGACTATTAACTTCTTTGTTGACATAGTGGTACACACTGTATGTTGTCTCCCAAACAACAAGCCCTGGAGTACTAAGGAAATAAAAGGTCTCCTGAATGAGAAAAAGAGGGCATTCAAATCTGATGACAAAGAGGACCTGATGATCATACTGTGTGTGCTTAAGAAAAAGCTGAGCAAAGGAAAAGAAGCTTACAAAGCTAAAATAGAAAACAAACTCATTCCACACAACATGAAGGATGTCTGGAATGGTCTGGGTATAATTACTGGAGTCAAACAATCCAGGGCTCAGGTGCCAAAAAGGGGTAAGCACAAAACTAATGCCCTGTTTTTTAACAGAGTTTCTCTCTCATTGCCACTTTTTTCAATGACCAGTCTCCCCACACACTCCTTACTACATCAACAAATGGAACGGCCAGTGACAAGTCCACCTCTGACCGTCACTGTGGGCTGTTCATAACTGAAGACCAATAAGAAGACAACTGAGGAAGCTACACTCAGAAAAATCTGTGGGACCAGATGGAGTCATTTCTCTAGTTCTTAAGGTGTTGACCAACTTTATGGTACAATGCAATACAATACAATTTATTTTTATACAGCCTAAAATCACACAAGAAGTGCCGCAATGGGCTTTAACAGGCCGTGCCTTTTGACAGTCCCCTAGCCTTGACACCACTGTACAAGAAGACAAGGAAAAACTCCCAAAAAAATCCTTGTAGGAAAAAAAAATTGAAGAAACCTTGGGAAAGGCAGTTCAAAGAGAGACCCCTTTCTAGGTAGGCTGGGTGTGCAGTGGGTGTCAAAAAAAGGAGGTAATACAATACAATACACAGAACAGAACACAAGTAATCATCAATACAATATAATAGTGCAATAGAAATATTACAAGTACAGAGCAGAATTCAACAGTAGATGATATTACATAATATGATTTGGATTTGTTCAGAGTCCTGGAGACCTCAGTCATCAAGCTGCCTCCCCCTATTGGCCATTCCACAGCTAAGTCAGTGCTAAGCCTGCCAATCCAATGAAAGGACCCCTCTACCCAATGATTCTTGTGATCCTCCAACAGAAATGACTTTACCTTAGGCAGGCCAAACAACTTTGCAGGTGGGCAGTGGCACCAAGTGCCACATTTGAGTACCGAGAAGAGAAACAGAATAGGTGAGGGTTAGTAACAAATTATAACTATCATGTTACTGTACAGTTAATCAGCAGCTCTAGTCAGGATATGCTAAACTGAAGTAGTGAGTCTTCAGCTGAGATTTGAAACCTGAGACCGAAGGGGCGTCTCTTATAGTAGCAGGCAGATCATGCCACAGTTTAGGGGCCCTGTAACTAAAAGCTCAACCTCCCACTGTTATTTAATTAATCCTTGGAATCATAAGCAGACCGGCATCTTGAGATCTTAATGTGCATTCTAGTTTGTAAGTCATGATAAGTTCAGACAAGTAAGCCGGACCTCGGCCATTTAAGGCTTTATATGTTAAAAGGAGGATTTTGAAATCTGCCCTAAACTTAACTGGGAGCCAGTGTAAGAATTTAAGAACTGGAGTTATGTGTTCATATTTTCTTGTTCTTGTAATAATTCTTACAGCAGCATTTTCAATTAACTGGAGGCTGTATAAAGAACAGTTTGAACATCCAGTGAACACCGCTTTGCAGCAGTCAATCCTACTAGAAATGAATGCATGAATTAATTTCTCAGAATCCTGCTTATTTTAAAAAATGTCTTAATTTCCCAATATTTTTAAGATAGAAGAAACATGATTTAGACAACTTTTTAATGTGAGGTTTAAATTACATGCTAGAATCAAAGATAACTCCTAGATTGTGGACTGATTCAGTAAAATTAATGGTGATTCCAACTGAGTTAAATGACAAAATGTTGTTGTGATCAGCATCATTCCCTCCAATAATTAACATCTCTGTTTTATCTGTGTTTAAAGACAAGTAGTTCTCATCCATTTAGTTCTTTAATTCACTAACACAACTAATTAAAGACAAACTTCATTTGGTCTAAAAGAAACATATAACTGGGTGTCATTTGCATACAAGTGAAAATTAACATTATGTTTTCTAATGATAGATCACAGTGGAAACATGTAAAGTGAAAACAGTAAAGGTCCCAGTACTGAGCCCTAAGAGACACCATATCTCACTTCTGTGTATAATGATGGAGTACTATCAGCACATTTCTGTACGTATTGGAATCAATTTGATAAATAAGAACGATGACAAGTGCGGAAACCAGACTGGAATTTCTCAAGTAGATTATGATGGGTAAGGTGTGACTGAAGCTGATTGGTGACTACTTTTTCAAGTATTTTAGAGAGAAAGGGTAAATTTGAAATGGGTCTATAATTATTAAGTATATGTGGGTCTACGTCTGACTTTTTAAGTAATGGTTTGATGACTGACAATTTTAGTGCATCAGGTATTGTGCCATGCAATCATGAACTATTGATAATGTTAAGAATAGGCGCTGTAAGAACATCCATTGCACTTTTTACTAGGTTTGTTGGCACTAGATGTAAGGAACAAGTAATAGGTTTCATTTTAGAAATTAAAGTCAGGACTTCCTGCTCAGTTACAGGATTGAAATTTCTGAAGTGTTGAATACAATGTGAGACAGGGTCTGCTAAGCTAGTATTTGGTTTGTACTGTGATGCTGAGATCTGGGATCTTAAGTTTTTAATTTTCTCATTAAAGAAGTTTATAAAGTCTGTACTGCTAATATCTGTTGGTATTTTGCACTGTAGATCTGAATTCCCTTTTGTTAAATTAGCCACTGTTCTAAACAGTACCTGTGGGTTTTTATTATTGCTTCTATTATTTTAGAATAGTAATCTGAGCAAGCTTTAAAGAGAGTTTTTGTATATTTTTAACACTATCTTTCCATGCAATTTGAAAGACCTGCAACTTTGTTGTTCTCCATCTGCACTCCAGTTTTCAACACTCTAATTTAAGAGCTTGAGTGTTCTCATTAAACCAGGGAGAGTTTCTATGTGCTTTGATCACTTTAGCCACTGTGTCCAGAGCATCTCTCAAGGTCATAATATAATGTGATGTTGGCTGATCTAAATTGTTTTCCATGATTACATTCGATGTTAACTGATGTAAACGGTTTTCCACAATTACACTTGACTTACTCAAAGTATCCATAAAATTTGAAGCAGAATTACAGTCTAGATGTCACACTTTCTTTGTTTTAATCTGCGAGTGTATTGGTAAGGGAAGAACCAAATCAAATGTAATTAAGTAGTGATCAGAAATAACTTCATTTAATGGAGTAATATTTACATTTTGAATTTCAACTTTGTAAGTTATAATTACATCTAATGTGTAGTTATGATAATGAGTTGGACCTTTGACAATCTGACAAAATCCTACTGAATTTAACAAATAAGTAAAACATTTGCTAAAAGTGTCAGTTTCCACATCAATGTTGACATTAAAATCCCCAGTCAATACTAAATAGTCATAATTTATAGCCAAATCAGATAAAAGGTTGCCAATTCAGTCATGAACAGTCATGTCTTCTGTTACCTGTTCCATCTTTTCCTAAGTCTCCAGAAAGTTCCACTGCTATGGAAAACATCCTGCATTGTTCCTGTATCGAAGAAGGCAGGAGCCTCTGTATGACTATATGAGTCCTCCTGTGGTAGACCACCTGGAACCATTGCAGTTTACCTATAGGATAAAGATTGGAGAGGAGGATGAAATTATCTATTTGCTCCACAATGCTTATTTTCACCAAGACAAGGCTGGCAGTACTGTAAGGATTATGTTTTTGATTTCTCCAGTGCCATCAATACCACCCAGACATCCCTGTTAATGAGTAAACTCAGAGATATGCAGGTGGATGAGCCTATGGTGTCCTGGATAATGGACTATCTATCAAGCAGACCACAGTTTATGAGACTCAAGGACTATATTTCTGATTTGGACGTGAGCAACACTGAAGCACCACAATGAACAATCCTCTCTCCTTTTCTCTTTACTCTGCATACATCAGACAACAGAAATATAATACCAGGTCATGACACTTGCAGAAATTCTCAGATGATTCCACACTTATAGGGTGTATTGATAAAGGTGATGAAACAGTACAGGAGTCAGGTGGAGAAGTTTGTTTATTGGTTGAAAGAAAATTGTCTACATCCTAACATGAACAAAACTGAAGGACTGGTTATTGAATTTTGCTGCAGCAAAGAGCCTTTATATACGGTCACTGTTCAAGGAGTGAATATAGAGGTAGTCCATTCTTACAAGTACTTGGGTGTCCACATTAATGACAGGTTGGTCTGGTCTCAGAGCACAGAGGAACTTAATAAGATGGGGCAGAGCAGGCTCTTTTTCTTTAGGAGACTTTGTTCCTTTAATGCAGGAAGTGACATATTCTACAACTCTGTGATGGCCAGTGTGATTTTCTATGCTGTGGTGTGCTGGGCTGGTGATATCACTTCAAGAGAGGCCCACTGTATTAATAAGGGCAAGCTCAGTTTTGGAACGCACTCTGGACCCCCTGGAGGTAGTAACAGAGGACAGAGTTAAAACAAAACTGAGTGCCATTATAAACAATGAGACACATCCTTTCTCTGACACACTAAGACTGAGATTATTAGAATGCTGTTTGCAACATAGGTTAGTACCATTTCTGTACTTTGACCGGTGTAAAAGCCAGATTGGAATTTCTGAAATAAATTATGTGTACAGTGAGAATGAATCTGATTGGGATCTACTTTTCAAAGTATATAAGGCAGAAAGGGTAAATCTGAAATAGGTCTATAATTGTTAAGCATATATGGGTCCAGCTCTAATTTTTTCAGTAAGAGTCTGATAGCTGAGTAAGGGCAAAAAGAAGTCAAACATAATTAAGTAATGATCAGAAATTATTTAACGGAGCAATATTTACATTTTGAATATTACTATGTAAGTAATAGTTAGTCAGGACATTACCAATCTGAGAAAACCTTTCTGTGTGTGACAGATCAGTAAAACATTTGCTAAAAGCATCCATTTCCACATCAATGTGCATATGAAAATCTCATGTCAATACTACATGATCATAATTTACAGCTAAATCAGATAAAAGGCTGCCAAATTCAGTCATGAACAACCAATATAGCCCTGGTGGTCTGTAGACTAGTATTAGTATTGTGCTAGAGTATATTTTATTACCTAATGTAAGGACTCAAAGGACACAAATTCAAGTATCCCAGTGCCACTTCCTCTACTAGTATATCTTGATTTATAAGGGAATGTAAATCATTTTGTGATATCTCAGCTAAGGGAACAGTGCCAAATATAACCAGGCTTCATTAAGAAGATAAAAATCAGATTTTGTACTTAATATAAAAACATTTTCTCAAGTAGCTTTACTTCCTATTCATCGAATATTTAGCAAGTGGCATTTTATAATTTCAATAATGTTTTTGAATTGGAGTTATACTTTTTGTTATAATTTGAATTAAGTTACTACAGTACTAGAGATACTGTACCTCTAGTGGAAGATTTGATTTTAATTCTTAGTCTAAATACGCTCTTTATCTTCTGGTTATCAATTGATTTAGAATTTGCTACAGGCCAACATTATTATAAGGCCCCTAAAACAGGGACTCTGGGTAGCAGATACAGAATAATGACAGGTGGGATAAAAAAACAGCCTGCAATTTAACATCACATTATAATTCTTGAGAGTTCACAAGCACGTCCAAAAATTCCCACTAGATGGAAAACAGTTGTGAAATGAATGAAATCAATACTACAAAAAGGCAAAAGTTGAAACAATGATCTTTACAGACATTAGTCCAAAACAGAACTGACTAGACAGACACAATATAGCAGTTTTAGCGGTCAGGGGAAGTGATATTATCGGGGCAGGAAACGGAAGTCACATCATCAGGTCCAACCAGAAATTCCCATGATGGGCCTGCAGAGGGAAAAGAGAAATGATCTGTTCACTCTGTCACCCCATGGTCTGGGATGGAATTACCCTCTTTTGAGCCCTTTAACTGCCTCCCATGCGCACTTGTTTGACATGACCCCCTCAGCCTAGACCATCAGGTCTGGCATTCCTGACCGAGAGGTTGTGAATCCGAGAAAGAGCATTGCCATTGGTGTGGAGAGAGCACTGCTGATGAATAAGTGAAAACTTGTAACGTTGTAGGTCTAAAAACCATCTCATGATGCACGAGTGTTACTCCTTATGTAAGTTCATCCACTGTAAAGGTGCATGATCCATAACCAAGGTGAACTTACGGCCCAAGAGATAATTCCTCAACTGCATATCACCCATTTGATTACCAAGGCCTCCCATTCTACCACCTCATACATGGTTTCCCATTCCAGCAGTTTCCAGGGGCCTCATGCATAACAGCGTGCATAGAATTTGCACTATAACATGATGTAAGCACAAAAGCCGAAATGTGCTTATGCACAGAAAAAAAGTAACGCTTGTGCGCGCATGTGTTGTCCCACCCCAACTCCTCCCAGAATTACGCCCCTTTGAATATGCAAATCAATATAAATAGTCCTTAAGCTCAGCGTTCTGTGAAAAGACAATGGGAAAAGCATGGGGGAAAATATAAGATGCTAATGTGGAGCTACCCAGGTTTAGCACAGTTAGAGCGGACAGAGACGCAAATACCAGCAGGAAGAAGGAAGGAGGGGGTGTCGCTCTCTATATCAATATAAAGTGGTGCAACTCAGGACATGTAAACGTTAAAATCTCCACTTGCTGCAGGGACATCGAACTGTTGGCCATAAGTTTGTGTCCCTATTACTTGCCCAGAGAATTTGGACATGTCATTGTTGTTATTGTTTACATCCCTTCTCGGGTGAACGCAGAGATAGCGAGTGACGTCATCCATTCCGCAGTTGCTAAGTTACAAACGCAGCACCCTGAGGAGCTTGTGCTAATCACTGGAGACTTTAACCATGTGACGCTGGACAAAACATTACCTGCCTTCTCCCAGTATGTGGATTGTAACACCTGGGGAAACAGGACTATCGACCTACTGTATGCAAACGTTAAAGACGCATACAGCGCCACCCTGGTGCCTGTGCTTGGGAAAGCAAATCATAACCTGGTTCTGCTTCAGCCTCACTACAAACCAAGAGTGAAGGCGCTACCTACAACCACATGCTCATTCAGGAAGTGGTCCCCTGAGGCAGAGCAGGCTCTGAGAGACTGCTTTGGAACTACGGACTGGGATATCCTGCAGAGATCACATAGTGAGAACATTGAGGAGGTTGTTGACTGCACATCATTACATCAACTTCTGTATGGACATTGTAGTTCCAGTAAGATCAGTACGCTGCTGTGCTAACAACAAGCCTTGGATTACAAGTGACATCAAGTGCCTTTTAAACCAGAATAAAAGGGCTTTAAAAGGCGGTGATCATCATGAGCTCAAGCGCGTGCAGAAGGAACTCCGAGTCCAGCTCAGGGCGGCGAAGGAGCAGTACAGTAGAAAGCTGGATCAGAAGTTGCAGAATCACAGCATGAAGGAAGTGTGGGATGGGATGAAGATCATCACTGGTTGCAGCTCGAAGCGGGGTGCCACCATCGAGAGAGATGAGGAGAGAGCAAACCAAATGAACAACTTCTTAAACATGGTTTGACCACCCTAACCCACTCTCACCTCGGAGTACTGCATCCTCCAACCATCCTTCTGCTGATACCAGCATAGGAGAGACATCCCCACCCACAATTACAGCAGCGCAGGTGAGCAGAGAGCTGAGGAGACTTCGTGCCAGCAAAGCAGCGGGTCTAGACGGAGTATTGCCACGATTGCTGAAGGTCTGTGCGCAGGAACTGGGGAGTCCTCTACAGCGCATCTACAACCTGAGCCTGGTACAGGGGAGAGTCCCGAGACTTTGGAAAACATCTTGTATCACCCCAGTCCCAAAGGTATCACGTCCTAGTGAGCTGAATGACTTCCGGCCTTTTGCTCTGACGTCATATGTAATGAAGACCATGGAGCGGCTGCTGCTTCACCACCTGAGGCCACAGGTCTGCCACGCCACGCAGGAGGAGGAGTACAGGAAGCTAATCAAAGACTTTGTTAAATGATGTGCCTCAAACCACTTACACCTGAACACCAGCAAGATCAAGGAACTGAGAGTGGATTTTTGGATGCCCAGGCTCCACATGGACCCCGTGATCATCAGAGGAGACTGTGTGCAGAGGGTACAGACCTATAAATACCTGGGAGTGCAGCTGGATGATAAATTACACTGGATTGCCAATACTGATGCTCTGTGTAAGAAAGGTCAGAGCCGACTATAACGGGCACTAAGCAAACTCCTGTCAATCATGAATAATCCACTGCATCCACTGAACAGTGTCATCTCCAGGCAGAGGAGTAGCTTCAGTGACAGACTTTTGTCACTGTCCTGCTCCACTGACAGACTGAGGAGATCGTTCCTCCCCCACACTATGCAACTCTTCAATTCCACCCGGGGGAGTAAATGCTAACTTTTTTTTTTTTTTTCATTTTTATTACTATTTAATTTAATATTGTTTCTTTGTATCAGTATACTGCTGCTGGATTATGTGAATTTCCCCTTGGGATTAATAAAGTATCTATCTATCTATCTATCTATCTA
>JANRMT010062796.1:41872140-41904946 GCA_026402145.1 Polypterus bichir lapradei
CTATCTATCTATCTATCTATCTATCTATCTATCTATCTATCTATCAGATGTTCTACCAGACGGTTGTGGCTAGTGCCCTCTTCTACGTGGTGGTGTGCTGGGGAGGCAGCATAAAGATGAAGGACGCCTCACACCTGGATCTATCTATCTATCTATCTATCTATCTATCTATCTATCTATCTATCTATCTATCTATCTATCTATCTATCTATCTATCTATAAAAATTTCAGCGAATACCAAGTGGAGGCAAAGGAAAAACATACTATTTATTGATTTAAACAGTGGTATAATCAACAAAAGGAAGTTGATCGAGTGACATAGTGTGTCGGAGAAACTCGAAAGCTCAAGTTCACAAAGTCGCACAATGTCAAAATAAAAAAGAAGTCACATATCAAAGTCGCCATGAAAAGGTGAGTCGTAGCCCACCGTCTGAGTGTCATATGAAAGCTTATTAAGGTACAGACAAAAAAAAAATAGGCACACAGTGGGAAAAAAGCACGAAATGTCAACTTTAATCTCGAAATTTCCACTTTAATCACGTAGTTTATTTTGTCATTAAAGTAGAACATCATAAACTTCATCTTAAAATCATTTAATTTACTAGTTTCTCAAATCCCATCGTAACTAAAGTACCATATTAAATGCTTTGTTTTGTATTTGATCTTCAATGTGCTCTGTGTGTGTGAATCACTACGTGCTTCAATTCTATCTCTTTCTCCGACAGGACACAGAATCCATTACATTTGTTATATTACAGCTCTCTGAATAATTAAAATACTGAGATGTATACGTGATATCATTTTCATGATGATTAGAATAAAAGCATGTTATTAAACATGGGAACACGATGGCGCAGTGATTGTTCATGTCTCACACAAGATGTTGCTGCGCCATACGCTACCTTCAATGAAATAATTTATTGTAGCAGTACTGTCTCTTTCAAACGTACTAACCTCCAATTCCTGTCACTACTTTTCTTTCCCCAAATACCCAATCGCCACACAATCAGCTCTGTAATAGATGTTAAGCCATCTGTAAACTTACAACGACGATTCTTCAAAACTTTTAAGGAACATTGAAATATCTTCATAGTACATGTTTAATTATTCTATCCTTCTATCCTTCCAGTGTCGCACCAGCCTCAGTAAATATACAGCGCGAGGCAGGAACAATACGTGAACTTGCTAGCGCTGCTGCACCATGTCCTCACATGTTTAATTATTAACAATACAGATTATTTAAATGAAGTTAAAGTTTTATCTGTATAATATAATCAACATATTTGGCTGCATTTCATCTTAAAAATGATATCGTCCTCATATGTAAATACACGCTTTATAAAGTGTCACAGGTTGTGCAATATTATAACTGTAGTGCAAGTTTACAGTGGGGTAATTGTACTTATAAGTACAAACAGTTCGACAAGGAGCAATTGATTGAGTGCATTTATAGTTCTTGGGATGAAACTGTTTCTGAACCGTGAGGTCCGTACAGGAAAGGCTTTGAAACGTTTTGCTGTGGCTGAGGCAGCATATGCTTGATGCTGTATATCGATAATTCCGATCAGCTGCTGCTGTGATTCCCCACTCAGATACATTGATATAAGTGGTGCAGTGAGAGTAATATGGAAAAAAATGATCCGCTGTGGCAACCCTTAAAGGGAGCAGCTGAAAGAAGAAGAAGAAGATGGTGCAGTGAGAATAACAACGCTAAAGCAGTTATGGTATTTGGAATACTATGGCTATTCCCTGGACCATTAAATTGTTACAGATTAATTACAATCAGATGTATTACACTAATAAACAATATGCAGTTAATTTTAGTGTATTTATAAAGCCGCGTCACGAAAAGAAAGAATAACCACACAGGAACAGTAGCACTGCTTTGACGCTGGGTGCCGCCAGTCTGCAAAACCAAGCGGAGAACTTGCGTACGACAGGGTATGAGGTACCGTGGAAATGTGTGTGGCTTTACAGCAAGTGTAGGTTTTATACATCACGATTTGAACATGGAAACATTCTTACGCAACATTTCTGTGCCTATGCACCGTTTATACATGAGGCCCCAGCTCTGGAACATGATGGGGTGCTCAATACTGTCGATGCTGTGGCTCAGCACAGCCCAAAGACCTTTATTAGAAGCATCTGTCTGGAGAATGAAAGGCAAAGAGAAATTAGGAGCTTTAAGGATCGGTGCTGATGTAAGAGCCTGTTTTAAGTCATTAAATGCAGTCTCAGCGTTGGCATCTCATACCACATTGTTCGGGGTCTTTTTCTCTATTGTTAGTCAAGGGCACTGCTAGCTAAGGAAAATCAGGGTACAAACTGGCAGTAGTAGCCTGCTAAGCCGAGAAAGACTTGGATTGCCTCTTGGTCTTCAGACATGGCCATTTCAATATGGCATCTATTTGGAGCACTGTGGCCGCACAGTACCCCAGCCCACTAGGGAGCCTAAATATTTGGCTTCTTTTAACGCAAAGAAACACTTTTTTGGAGTAATTTGAAGGCTATCTTTCCCTAATGTCCACAATACTGCTTGGACCTGCAGTAGGTGTTCCTTTCTTCCAAGTGCTGAAATAGATGACCACGTTTATGATTAAAAGTTAAGACGGAAGTAAAAAACCTAGGGGTAACTGTTGACTGTAACCTGAATTTTAAATCGCATATTCATCAGACCACTAGGACAGCATTTTTTCACTTAAGAAACATAGCAAAAGTTAGACCTCTTATATCATTGAAAGATGCTGAGAAATTAATTCACGCTTTTGTTTTTAGTCGACTAGATTACTGTAACGCACTCCTCTCAGGACTACCCAAAAAAGACATATATCGATTGCAACGAGTGCAGAATGCAGCTGCTAGAATCCTAACTAGGAAAAGAAAATCCGAACACATTTCTCCAGTTTTGATATTACTACACTGGTTACCTGTGTCTTTCAGAATTGACTTTAAAATTGTACTTATGGTTTATAAAGCCTTAAATAATCTCGCTCCATCTTATATATCGGAATGTCTGACACCCTATATTCCAAATCGTAACCTTAGATCCTCAAATGAGTGTCTCCTTACAATTCCAAAAGCTAAACTTAAAAGAAGTGGTGAGGCAGCCTTCTGCTGTTATGCTCCTAAAATCTGGGATAGCCTGCCAGTAGGAATTCGCCAGGCTAATACAGTAGAGCACTTTAAAACACTGCTGAAAACACATTACTTTAACATGGCCTTCTCATAACTTCACTTTAACTTAATCCTGATACTCTGTATGTTCAATTCATCATAATAACTATTCATGGTGGCTCTAAAATCCGTACTGACTCCTACTCTCTCCTTTGTTTCTTTTTCCGGTTTCTTTGTGGTGGCGGCCTACGCCACCACCACCTACTCAAAGCATCATGATGCTCCAACATTGATGGACTAAAAGCCAGAAGTCTATGTGACCATCATTATCAAGTCCTTCCGTGAGAACCCTAAATACAAAGAGGACTGTTTCATTTATGTTAGGTAGAATGCCCAGAGGGGACTGGGCGGTCTCATGGTCTGGAATCCCTGCAGATTTTATTTTTTTCTCCAGCCGTCTGGAGTTTTTTTTTGTTTTTTCTGTCCAACCTGGCCATCGGACCTTACTCTTATTCTATGTTAATTAATGTTGACTTATTTTATTTTCTTACTATGTGTTTTATTTTTCTATTCTTCATTATGTAAAGCACTTTGAGCTACATTTTTTTGTATGAAAATGTGCTATATAAATAAATATTGTTGTTGTTGTTGTTGTCATCCAAGTAGGCAGCACTATAGGATTTATGAGGAAGGAGCACTTTATCCACCAGGTGCTGGAAGGTTGCAGGTGCCCATGTAACCCAAATGGAAGGACACGATACTGCAAGTGACCACTAGGGATGCTAAATGCAGTCTTAGCCTTTACAGAGTCCACTAAAGGAATCTGCCAGTACCTTTTTGCCACATCAAGAGTGGTGAAAAATTCAGCCTGTCCTAGCCGCTTGAGGAGTTCGTCCACTTGTGGCATCGGATAGGTGTCAAATTGTGAGACTTAATTAATCTGATGGAAGTCATTGCAAAACATCCAACTTCCATCCGTCTTAGAGACCAAGACAATGGGGCTGGACCAGGGACTATGACTTTCCTCTATAACACCTAGTTCCAGCATGCACTTGATCTCCAGTTCTACTTCTGCTCCTTGGGAAGTCGATACGGGTGTTCTTGAATGACCACCTCGGGCTCTGTCACAATGCCATGTGCAATCAGTGAGGTCCTTCCAAGTTTCTCACTCTCTACCTTCAGGACAGACAGGATGACTGCTTTTAGCTCCTGTCACTGTTTGGCAGTCAAATTGGGGCCGAAGTTAAGTTTGGATTTGTGAGCAAAGAGAGAATGGGGCTAGCCGGAGGAGGAGTCAGGCTCCCTTTCTTTACACGGCTTCATCAGGTTCACATGGTATACCCATTTTCTCAGTCAATGATTGGGTTGTTTCACCAAATATTCGACAAGTCCCTTTCTCTCCTTAACTTCGTAAGGGCCTTGCCAATGGGCCAGTAATTTGGAATGGCTGGTAGGAACGAGGACCATGATATGATCTCCAAGATGGAACTCCAGTAGAGACGTGCCACAGTCATAATAGCAGACCTGGGCTGCTAGCACTTCCTCCATGTGTGTTTTTAGAATGGGTCAGAGTTTTGCAAATCTATCACGTAACTGCGCGATATACTCTAGTACAGTGGTTCTCAACTGGTCTGGCTTTGGGACCCACCATCACCCCTTAATGACAAGCCGCGACCCAAAATTTTCAGTTTCTCAAATTTATTGAATGAAAAGATGGTGTAGTTTGAAACTGAGATAGTAGAAAAGAATATCACAGTATGCCAACACAAAAAACCTGATAAATCTAATGATAAACCAAAATGACTGGCAAGTGGCGATGCCAAAGAGGGAAAGATTCCCTTTAACACTCAATTAGCTGCATTTTAATTAAAACCAAAACTCTTCAGTACTACTGTTAAAAACTCTTCAGCAACTGTTTTTAACAGACTCAACAGTGCTTTCATGCACAAATATGAAATAAAAAACTCAAATTATGTTGTTTTATCAGAGAATCCTCACTCATTGCATCTATGACAACCAACACTGCACTATGGAAAAAATCTGTTTCTTCTTGAGCAGTTTTTTTTTTAACAAAGATAAATAAATTAAACAAAGAGTGAAGTTTGAAAGGATTCAAGTATACTCATTTTTTTTTTCTGATTACCTTATAAGCAGGTAAATGGTGAAAACATTGTGCATTGAAGAAAATTAAGCAACACTGACTTTAACCTTAGGTGTAACACTGACATTATAGACCTGAGTTTGGAGGAATTAATGGGAGAACTGGGCATGTTTTTTGCTGACAAGAGTCTCAAAGTCTGGAGTTACAGTAGACAAAGCAACTCTGAGGTCATGCTCAATGTCCAGTCTGTTTCTATTGTGAAGGATGGCCGGCTATATATTCCGGACCACACCTCCAAGCCGCCAGATGGAGCCCTACCAGTGGCATGGCGGTTCCCCGAATTCCAGCAGAACCTCAAGGTCCTTGTAGTTTTTATAAACAGCCCTGCTGGATACCATGGGGGCCACCAGGATCCGCTATAGGGAGGCTTGGGGAGTGCTACGTGACCCTATAACCAGGAAGTACGTCCTGGTCACGTGAACAGTAGGAACGACGTGCTTTCAGGGTGAAGAAAAAGACTTTGTATCGGACCCAGAAGTGATAAGGAATCTCATGGACTGTAAGGTAGATTCACTTCTGGGTCAGGAGATATAAAAGGACCATGGGAAATACCAGACGCTGAGCTGAGCTGGGAGGAAGGGTGGCAAAGCGTCTGGGAGTGGAGGATTGATTATTGTTATTTGGTTATTTATGAGTAGTTTGGAGTGGAGGGTGCTTGGTGCACGTAATTATTATAATAAAAATAATATTTATTGGACTTTTACCTGGTGTTTGGCATATTACCTGAGGGTTTAAGGGAGCGATAGTGCCCCCTACTGCTACACTATGTTTTGTTTTCAGCTGAGCCAGAGCTGAGAATCCACACTCACAGAGACAGGTAGTGCTGAATGGTAGCAGGATTTTTACTGCTCGAGTGGCAAGACAAGGATACTCTTTCATCACAGTTCTGCACCAGAAATGGGAGAGGCTCCATGCATTTCTTTTTTAGCGTGCGGTCACATGATAGCTCCACCAGCTGACTCTCTTCATTGCTTGGCAACGTGACGCTTTCCATGTTAATTCCAAATGGGTTGCATATCCAGTAATCATCCCTCTGTTTCTCGGGAAAGTAGTCATTAAACCACTCAAAAAGTTTATTCAGATGTGTTGTAATCATTTTCTTCATTACATTTTTTCCTGCCATGTCCAGTTGCTGTCCCTCATGACAGGCATTGGGGAACATGTCGAGTCAGTTTTTAAAAACATGACTTGCCCACAAGTAGATCTTTTTTTTTGAAAGCATTGAATTTGTCATACTGTTCAAAAATATTGTGCTCCCTCCCCTGCACAGACACATTTAATGTGTTTAATTGTTCAAACACATCAGCGAGGTAAGCAATGTGTGTGAGCCGCACACTGTTGCTAAACAGGTCTGCAAGAGGCAAATTGTTCTGGGCAAGAAAAGCTGTGATTTCATCTCATAGTTCATAAAAACAGCACAGTACCTTTCCCCTCGAAAGTCAGCATACCTTGGCATGATACAACACCTGTATGTGCTCACTACCAAGATCGTGGCACAGTTTCTGAAAACACTGGGTGTTCTTTGCACTCCGTTTAATGTAGTTTACCACTTGAATGCCATCTGTTAATGTTCCATGAAGCATTGGTACCATATCCTTTGCTGCCAGGGCCTCCCGATGTAAAAAACAATGGTGCCAAGTTGCATTTGGAGCTTTCTCAAGTATTCTCCTCACGACCACCATGTTTTTTCCTGTCATGGAGGCAGTGCCAACAGTTGTGATACCGACACACATCTCCCAGCTTATGCCCACTGAACACAAATACAAGTTCACAGAGCTGAAAATATCCTCTGCAGTCGTAGTAGTAGGGAGCTCTTTTGTGCAGAGAAATTGTTCCTGTAAGTCCCTGTCCCACACGTCTCACGTAAGCAAGTAAAACTGCTTTGTTTGTTATGTCTGTAGATTTGTCCATTTGTAAGGCAAAATAACCACTTGCCTTAATGCAAGCTGTGGTCTGTTGTTTGATGTCATCCGACATGTCTTCAATTCGCCTACTAATAGTGTCATTTGACAGAGGTTTATTTTTTAGTTTATCTGCTGCGGATTAATCCAACACTTCTCTGACCATGTCCATGGCTGCAGGTAAGATGAGGTCCTCTGCAATGGTGTGGGGCTTCTTTAACTTTGCAATACGATGTGCCACCAGGTAAGATGCACGGAGTGCCTGTTCTTGCTTCAAGCATGAAGAAGTAAGATACTTTTGTGATGTCCTCAGGCTTGAAGTCATCTTCTGAAGTACTCAAAAGGTTTATCTTTGAGATAATGATATTTTGTTTCCAAATGCTGCTTCAGTTTTAACGGCTTCATGCTTTCACATGCCAACACCTCGCTGCACAAAACACACTGAGGTTTTTGTCCTCCTTTGTTGTCAATATAAAAAAATCCATATCTAATATATTCTGCGTCATACCTGCGTTTTCGCCATACTCAATTAGCATATGTAAACAAAGTTTGTGGGTCTTCTTCTATGGTGTGAATCAGCGGTTGTCAACTTGCATTACCGGGCATTATCGCCACCTACTGTTAAGGAGTTTGAACAGATGGCACTCCGTTTATTTTTTACTTAACATTTTTTTGCCCCAGGCAAAGGCCCGCAACCCATTGAAAATGAGTTAACAACCCACTTTTGGGTCGCGACCCACCAGCTCAGAATCACTGCTGTAGTATATATGTGGAAGGGAGGGCCTCCTCCTCTGAACCTTCCTTTAAGATATTCAAAATGCCCTGGGGTTGCCACCTATACAATAATTCAAATGGTGAAAACCCCGTGGAGGCTTTTGGGACTTCCCAATGTGCAAAAAAGACGAGGGAGAGGAGCTGATCCCAGTTCCTTCCATTCTTGCTGACCACCTTACATAGCATCTGTTTGAGGGTCTGATTAAAATGCTCTACTTGATCATTGGTTTGAGGATGATACACCAAGGTCTTTAAATGCTTTATCTTAAGTGACTTTTTCCGTTTTCCTGAACAACTCCAAGGTAAAGGGCATGCCTTGGTCCATTAGGACTTCTTTTGGGATGACATCTTGCGCAAAGACCCCTACTAACTCCTGTGCAATAGCTTTGGATGTAGCTGAGCACAAAGGAACAGCTTTGGGATATCAGGTAGCATTATCTACTAGGACTAGTATGTACTTGTGTCCTCTAGCCGAGGGTTCTAGGTGTCCTGCCTGTCGACCCTGATGCGCTCAAATGGGATGTCAATAAGGAGAATGGTAACTGGAGGTGCAAGGTCCCTCCTGGGAGTTTGATGCAGTTGGCATTCTGGGCAGGACATGCAAAAGCGGCAAACCTCCTCATTGATTCCAGGCCAATAGAATTGGAGCTTACTGTGCTAGTTCACAGACCTGCTAAAGGTAGGACCTTGGGTCTAACAACAGCAACTGTACCTCCCCTGCTACCCGATACAGAAGGTCGTTATTTAAGACAAAGTGAGAGCCTTGTGGTATAGGATGCTGAGTGTGATGACCATTAACCAGAACAACTGCATTTTTTGTGAATTTAAAGAAATCATAGTTCCATTATGCCCTCTTAAATTGAAAGTGCAGCTGCGAGAGCGGATCTGTAGTGGCCTCAAGGGGCGTGGTTTCATCCTGGTCAGCAGTGCCTGATGATGACGTTTCATTGTGTCACAGGGACAAATAAAATACAATTGCACCATTATAATCAACTCAGAATTAGTTTGGTTCTTCCTTCCCTGTTGACTTCAAAGCATTTTTCAGAGTTCAGTGAACTCACAGCAAAGCAAACTCCACTAGGTTAACTCATCACTACTCTTGACCAATAATAAAAATAGGGACCTTTACTACATTTTTAAAATAAGCCTGTGTTCTAAATCCCATTTTCACCATAAACACAACTTATGCCTAAGTATCTTTCGTCACACATGTGCGCAAGGTAGACGGTATATGGGCTCGAATAGTGTTATTTCTCTGGTAGACCAGGGGATGGTGCTGTCATCTGATCCTTACTCCTTTTGTCCCTCTGGAGACCAGCCAAAGACCAGACTTCTCACTAACATCACTTCCAGCACCCACTGATGACATCATTTCCGGCACCCAGAACCCATCTACTGATGACACCACTTCCTGTTCCAGCCTCTTCCAGATGCTTCAATATTTATAGACCAGAATCAACTTGTTAGTTCAGTTCTGTTTTGGACTCCTGTCTGTAAAGACATGTTTATTTTCTGCCTACTATTTTTCAAGTATATGGGACGGCCATACCCAAACCTTTTTTGGTCTTTCTTCCTGGTCCTTTTATACTTTATCATGACAATCAAAACCCTTGACACTTGATTAAGTTAATTAAATGGTATTTGTTTTATTATTTTCAAAATTCATATTTTTCTTTTTATGTTCATCCCAAATTATAATTCAAATTTTATTTTATTTGTCAATACAAATTATACATATACATATATATGCAGTATGTAGTGAAATATTTAGCTGCTAAACACCAAGACTACATTTAAGTAAAAGGTCAATAACATATACACAACTTTATAATATCAAAATTATTATGTTAAATGAGTGCAATAGTATGCATTATTAAATATCTCAAAAATAATAAATAATAACTAAATAAATAACTTAATATAAAAAATTAACAATAGGGCATCATGTAATTCTAGACACTTTCCTCATTCAAGATGCAGATGGACTGTGGAAAACGTTTCTTTTCAGTCTCTCTGAATGGGTCCTTAGGCCATGGCACCATTTTCCTGACTATAGTACAGAGAAGATGCCATTGTTGAGATGCCTGGTATCACTGATAATTTTCTTTGCCCTGGTCTACTTGTGGTACTGCTGTGTGCTGTTCCAAAATCAGGCAGTGATATTTCCTTCCAGGATACTTTTGATGTGTAAAGTTCTTTAGTAATTGAGAGGGCAGCCTGAAATCCCTGAACTATCTGAGGTGATAAAAGCATTGTTGTGCCTTCTTTACCAAGGTGTCGATGTGCTTGGAACAGATCAGATCTTCTATGATGTGGACACCTAGCTTTCTGAAAAAGTTTGCCCTCTCCACCTGAATGTTTGTTAATACTGAAGGAGGTGGTAGTACCTCTGCTGTTTTCTCATGAAATCCACAATCAGCTCCTTTGTCTTTCAGGAGTCACCTGTTGTTCTGACAAAAGTGACACAGACTATTCACTTCATCCAGGCAAGCCAGGTCATTGTAGTTAGATATCAAGTCTAGCACAGCTATATCATCAGCAAACTTAGCAATGATATTAAAGTCATGTGCAGCAATGCAGTCATGTGTGAGAGTACAGCAGTGGACTCTGAATAAAGCCCTGTGGAGTGCCTGTGTTGAGCATGAGGGGTGATGAAATGTGGCCTCCGACTTGAACCAACTGACTTGGTGTCTGCCTGTTAACCCAGCTACACAGTGAAGTGTTCAGATGCAAGTCTCTGAACTTGGTGATGATCTTAGAGGGGTTTATTGTATTAAATACTTAATGTGTTCAGTTTAAGCAGGAACAAAGCTAAATATGAAAGGGAAATCCAAATTACATGACTGTAGTAAATCAAGAAGCAGATTTAATATGACATCACTTGTTGTCAGGACAGTTGTTTGCTTTGGTTTTCAAAAATAATTTAGTATTCTTGTTCCCATTTTCTTAAGGATTGCATTTCTTGCTGATTTTAATGAATATTCAAGCCTAACAAAACTGGAAATGCAAAGTCAACTTTAAATATTTACATTTTATTCTTTGTATTTATATGTATGTTACATAACCTAACATTTTAAGAATATTTAATCCAAGCAGCAATGAATACTAGAATCAACTCTGAATCTGAAGCTAACCTATTGCAGGATCCACTCAGTCACACATCTATATGATATTATTAATTCACCTAGCAGACATATTTGTGATTTAAGAGGAAAACCTGGGTGCCTGGAGAAAAATACATACAGACAATGGGAGAACATGTAAGTTCATAGAGACTACAAATGGGCACAGGATTCAAACCCAGGATGCTGAATCAGCAAGGCAGAACACTAACCAGCACTAACTAATGTGCCACTCTATCCATCCATCCATTTTCCAAAATGCTGAATCCGAACACAGGGTCACGGGGGTCTGCTGGAGCCAATCCCAGCCAACACAGGGCACAAGGCAGGAACCAATTCCGGGCAGGGTGCCAACCCACCACAGTGTGCCACTCTATCCTATATGCAATTAATGTTACATCTTTAAATTTTATTGTAATACATAAATTTTAGTGCTTTCTTTAGTCGGTTGTGAACATTGATGGAACTTTATTTTGTTTTATTTTTTTCTTTGACCCCGGGAGGACATTTAGGTTTTTACATAACCTCTTTAAATAAATGCATAAATAGATAGATAAATAAATATACACACACCATATGATCTGAACACACACCAGAATGAGTGAAAAGAAAGACAATTAAAAAGAAAAGTTCTGACTTGGCAGTGCCAGTCACATTGAGACATTAGGCAGATGTATTACTGTTGGTATAAAAGAGCCCTAGCAGCATTTCCTGACACAATGATGCTGAATAATTTTGTTGGCTGAAAGTCACTCACTATTGTTTGTCATAGAGATGGTGTGCAGCATTTTTCAAAATTGCACTTAATTTTATTTTAATTCTCTGCATTGCTAATACCTCCAGGGGATCCATAGTGTGCCCTACAACTGAGTTTGCCTTTTAAATTAGATTGTTGACTTGGTGAGTCTTTTGAAGTGATATTACCAGCCCAGCATACTACAGTATAGAACAATGCACTGACCATCACAGAGTTGTAGAACATGTGAATGATGCCAGACAATTCTATTTCCACCAAGAAACAAACTCCAGCCTGACTCTTATACCTCATCCCCGTCACTGATACACACCATAAGTGATGAGTTAGTTGAGAATTTCTGCAAGTGACATGACCTGATGTTATATTTAGGGATTTTGTTGTGCTGCTCCATTGTTGCTCAGATCAATGTCAGAATCACAGTTCTTGATTCTCACAAACAGGTGGTCTACCACAAGACAACTCATATGCAGTAGTCCACAACTAGTCTCTCAAAGGTCTTCATGATGTGAGATGTAAGTGCCACTGGTCTGTAGTCATTAAGTGAAGAGGCGCCTGCCTTCTTTGGTACAGGAACAATGCAGAATGTTTTCCACAGCAGTGACACTTTCTGAATCTTTAGAGACAGACTGAGCAGATGATAGAGGACACCACAAAGAGGCCTTAATAATTTGAGGACTGACTCCATCTAGATCCATGGCTTTTCCTGTGTATAGCTTCCTTAGTTGTGTTCTCACATGGTCGCATAGTGTGGGGGAGGAAGGATCTCCTCAGTCTGTCAGTGAAGCAGGACAATGACAGCAGTCTGTTGCTGAAGCTGCTCCTCTGCCTGGAGATGACACTGCTAAGTGGATGCAGTGGATTCTCCATGATTGACAGGAGCCTGCTCAGTGCCCGTTGCTCTGCCACAGATGTTAAACTCTCCAGCTTCATTCCTACAATAAAGCCTGCCTTCCTCACAAGTTTGTCCAGATGTCCACAATCCATGCCACCTGGTGTGAATCTACTCCCATCTCTGTCAGCCTGTCCCTAAGGAGCAAAGGTTGGATGGTGTTGAAGGCGCTAGAGAAGTCCAAAAACATAATTCTTACAGCACCACTGCCTCTGTCCAAGTGGGAGAGGGATCGGTGTAGCATATAGATGATGGCATCATCCGCTCCCACCTTCTCCTGGTATGCGAACTGCAGAGGGTCGAGGGCGTGGTGGACCTGTGACCTCAGGTAGTGAAGCAGCAGCCACTCCATGGTCTTCATCACATGTGACATCAGAGCAACAGGCCGGAAGTCATTCAGCTCACTAGGACGTGACACCTTTGGGACTGGGGTGATACAAGATGTTTTCCAAAGCCTCGGGACTCTCCCCTGTTCCAGGCTCAGGTTGAAGATGCGATGTAGCAGTCGTGGCGATACTCCATCTGGACCCACTGCTTTGCTGGCACGAAGTCTCCTCAGCTCTCTGCTCACCTGCGCTGCTGTAATTGTGGGTGGGGATGTCTCTCCTATGCTGGTATCAGCAGAAGGATGGTTGGAGGATGCAGTACTCCGAGGTGAGAGTGGGTTAGGGTGGTCAAACCTGTTAAAGAAGTTGTTCATTTGGTTTGCTCTCTCCACGTCTGTCTCAATGGTGGCACCCTGCTTCGAGCTGCAGCCAGTGATGATCTTCATCCCATACCACAGTTCCTTCATGCTGTTATTCTGCAAATTCTGCTCCAACTTTTTCCTGTATTGCTCCTTCGCCGCCTTGAGCTGGATTCGGAGTTCCTTCTGCATGCGCTTGAGCTCATGCTGATCACCGCCTTTAAAAGCCCTTTTCTTCTGGTTCAAAAGGCCCTTGATGTCACTTGTAATCCATGGCTTGTTGTTAGCACAGCAGTGTACTGTTCTTACTGGAACTACAATGTCCATACAGAAGTTGATGTAATCAGTTGTGCAGTCAACAACCTCCTCAATGTTCTCACTATGTGATCCCTGCAGGATACCCCAGTCCGTAGTTCCAAAGCAGTCTCTCAGAGCCTGCTCTGCCTCAGGGGACCACTTCCTGAATGAGCGTGTGGTTGTAGGTAGCTCCCTCACTCTTGGTTTGTAGTGAGGCTGAAGCAGAACCAGGTTATGCTCTGCTTTCCCAAGCGCAGGCAGCGGGGTGGCGCTGTATGCGTCTTTAACATTTGCATACAGTAGGTCAATAGTCCTATTTCCCCGGGTGTTACAGTCCACATACTGGGAGAAGGCAGGTAATGTTTTGTCCAGCGTTACATGGTTAAAGTCTCCAGCGATTAGCACAAGTGCCTCAGGGTGCTGCGTTTGTAATTTAGCAACTGCGGAATGGATGACGTCATTCGCTATCTCTGCGTTCACTCGAGGGGGGATGTAAACAATAACAACAATCACGTGTCCAAACTCTCTGGGCAAGTAATAGGGACGCAAACTTACAGCCAACAGTTCAATGTCCTTGCAGCAAGTGGAGATTTTCATGTTTATATGTCCAGAGTTGCACCATCTTGTATTGACATAGAGAGCGACACCCCCTCCTTTCTGCTTCCCGCAGGTACTTGCGTCTCTGTCCGCTCTAACTGTGCTAAACCCGGGTAGCTCCTCATTAGCATCTGGGATTTTTGAGACAGTTTCTTTTGGGGACTTCTGGTCTTATAGGGTTCAGCCTGGAAGAGGCACAACTACAGTACATTAGTTACCTGTGTAATTTAGAATTGACTTTAAAATACTGCTTACGGTTTACAAAGCCTTAAATAATTTCGCTCCATCCTATATTTCAGAATTCGTTCACCTTACACTCCAAATTGAAACCTCACATCCTCAAATGACTGTCTGCTTATAATTCCAAGAGCTAAAACTTAAAAGAAGTGGTGTGGCAGCCTTCTGCTGTTATGCACCTAAAATCTGGAATAGCTTACTGGTAGAAATTCGCCAGGCTAATACAGTGGAGCACTTTAAAAAACTGCTAAAAACACATTACTTTAAGATGGCTTTCTAATAGCTTCATTTTAGTTTAATCTTGATGCTCTGTATAGTCAATTAATTATCATTATCATTCATGGTGGCTCCGAAATCTGTACTACTGTAGAAACATAAACATAAACATCTTCAAACATAAAAACAACAAATGTTGACAGCAGATATAAAGTAAAACAATTAATGTGATAAATGTGGCTGTTTTTTCAGAAACTAGCTTCTCAAGTCTGGGCTCTGTATTTGATACACATGCAATGATATTTTCAAGTTTGAGGCAATTTCTCACTTTTGTTTTCATGGCAGTCATAGACATGAAACTTAATTTGCATAAATATGATGTTGCAAATGATATAAAAAAATTAAGAGTTTCATTTGCAAGTTTAAGATTATTCTTTAATTCTTTTGGTCCAAAACTGGTCTACGTGCTGGTAAAAAATGTCTAGTTTCAATATTCCATCAGTAGATATTTCAATAAGCTTTCTTTTATATTTGTTAGAATTTCCAGTTGAACAGAACTCTCTAAAAGGGATTCAGTATCCATCTGTGATTGTCGTAACTGTTTTGAGTTTCTTCTGGAAAATACTCAAAAAGCTGTTGTTTTAAATTGTGCAAACTAACTTGCATGTCTGCAAAAACGAGCTCGGAATTTACATATTAAACATTTTAATGTGCAGAAATGTAATATTAGTATGCATATGCTGGTATCATGATGTACACATTTTGGAGAAGCATTTTGTTCAAGTATAAATCCGTGTTCTGTCTGTTGGTTCAATTTGACAGTCTTAAGGTGGGGCAAGGTGAAGGACTGAACATTGGTGACAAGGACTTTGCTAAATGGTTGTATTTTGTACTTAAAAGTGAATTTAATTATTGATTGAGAAGGAATCAAAATTTGTTTGTTAAGCTGGAATCATGCAGGATAGCAAAGGACACAACAACGGAAAAGGGCATTACTTTTGCACCATGCAGGTCTAGATGTGCAGAATGTATTTTCCACTTTGGATTAAAACAGTGCAGTAGCTGCATTAAACGCTTACTGTGTGCCCCAGGTGAACACGGTTTTTGCAAGGCAAGCTTTCTACCAGCTGACTAGTGATGTGCAATGAATAAACGAATATACTAGATCTTTTGTACTTGTACTTTTCTTTGTCTCTGAATGAATGTATTGGTTCAATGACATTAAAGAAGAAATCTTTTTGAGTCATGTGCAATGCATGCTACGTTTTATACAGTATTCTGCAACAGTCCGGAGCTATCATCAAATCTGCTTAAATGGCTGCTGTCTTCAGGAACTAGCCTATCAGTAAGCTGTTTCAGAAAAATAGTCTTAACGACAACTAGCCAATGACTGACTTGGCAGATGACACCAAGCATCTCCCATTGATCGTTCACTCTGACTGAGTGACTATGACCATCTCAGTACACTGACTGATTGAATGATCTAATACGTTCACTACTGATTTAGAAAACCATTGTAAGTTCATTCACGAACTGCATATAAGAGACTTGCATTACAGTACACTGAACTAGTTCACTGAAAGAATCAAGAGACAAGAGACTTGCATTACATTGAACTGCAGTTCAGTTTACTGATGATATATGTATGGGAGACTGCATCAGAAAGGACGCATTATTAAAGAAGGCAATTGTGGGAAATTCATCCAAAACTAAAAATAATTTTATTTAGTCATATTTCAATGTTCTCACAGGCGTATCATGATGTGTGCACTATTCTGAGGTTCTATTTGTACAATTGTTTTTTTCTATTAATTGGTCAAATTTTATTTAATGTCAAAATTCAATAAAGAGGGTTATTATTATTATGAATTGCTCATTTTATTGCTTACTTTTTATATTCTTTGTATTGTTTGGTGTTTAAAGTTGTTACCCTGTTATGATACTATTCTAGATTTTAAACTAGAATATAGCTTGTTGTACTTTTTGAAGTGAATGACTCAGTGATTCAAAAATTTTAAACATTTTAGTGAACTGAACAAAATGAATCAAATCAGTAAAAAAATCATTTTGCACAGCTGACACAAAAGCAAGGTGAGACTATTTAACAGTTTGTTATGTGACTCAAACAAGCAGCTAAAGACTACGTTTCGAGAGTGAGACAATCAAATCAGAGATGCAGTATTAAGCAAGTGCACTTCAGAATACGTATGGAGGAAGTTGCTAGAAGAGGGCTCAAGGCTCACGCCAACACTGTCACTTATGGTAGTACAGTGGAGAAAGGTATTGTTTTGAACTTGTCAGCCTCTTTTTCACCAACCATTATTTGCGCCACATCAACAGCTGACAGTAAAATCAGATTTTCTGCAATTGCATGTGGCTTTTACAATGCGAAATGCAACACGATAACTTGAAATGCTTTTCATTAGTAGTGGTTGTTGATGTAAAAATGGCTTGCTCCTTGTGGAAGTAATTTAGCTTTCTTTCAAAAAATTCCACAGGCT
Source organism: Polypterus bichir lapradei (assembly GCA_026402145.1). Classification (NCBI taxonomy): domain Eukaryota; kingdom Metazoa; phylum Chordata; class Cladistia; order Polypteriformes; family Polypteridae; genus Polypterus; species Polypterus bichir. Next base: position 41,889,392 of record JANRMT010062796.1, read on the forward strand.
TGTCTTTTGGTCTCGATGTTTAGTATTTACATGTCTAAGTAGCTTTGACAGTCTCATAACTTTCTTTTGATAACACTTCTTGACAAACTACACACAGGGGTTTACTGGAAATAACCGTAAACCATTTTGGAGATATTCATCGCTATACAATCGATTTTTCTTTTTATTCTTGTCACTGGCAGATGTAGAATGTTCCAATGATCTATGTAAAATGTATCCAACTTGAACAAAATGGATATACAGTAGGCTCGTACTTATTGCTGATTATTAGATATTGTACGTCTCACTCAACTAATCTGCACGCAACTTGGAAATGATGCCTCATTGTGCTGTGTTCAGAAAACTGCGTTTACACCCATCAACATAAAAACACTAACACTTTGTTTTCAGAAGTATATGACTCTGGAGAGCATTTCTAAAGTTTTTGTTTTCAGGAGTCGGAAATGACAGGGTAGTGTGGGAAATAGGTGAAAATACTGACAAATCTGTGTGTTTTTAAATGAATTAGTGTGGACAGGGTCTCTCTCTCTCACACATCTTTACAGTGAGAAGTACAAAAACACAAAGGGTTATAGCAAAATAATTTTTACTCTTTGATGTATAAAGTAAATGTAGATAATGTGTTTATCTAGTCAATTTGCTTCTCTATGTTTTAAATATACTGCTTGCTTGCCACTTGATTCAGTTTGCTAGAAAGTCTTTTTAAAGGCAATATACACACAACTGGGGATATACTAGTTCTGAAATATGGACTATAAACATTGAAGAAGTGCTGTTTCCAAAAGGAAAGCCAAAAAAGAAAAGTAAGCAGGAGAGGCAGTTTTGCTTCAAGAAGTGTTTCAGTCATTGCCAATGTTTTTCAAAAATACTCTGCTGATACAAATGATGAAAGAAGCATTATTGTTTATTTGAGGAAACTAGCACTAGTTTAGTTTCCAGTAATACTGTCATACCTCAACCCCATCCAAGCTGGAGGGAATGAAATTAAGAGGAAGGCTAAGGACATGTTACATTATCATGAAAGATAGTAAATAATACCGAAAAATAAAAAGAAAAGCAGAAGACAAAATATAATGGAGGAACTGGTGATTGAAACACCAGCCCTACAGCTGATAAATAAAGAACAACAACAAGACATAGTGGTGCTAATTCTTATTGATTATTATTTTGACTTCTAAATTGTTGTTCTTTTCTTGTATTTTTTCTGTGTCAACTTGTAAAGGACTTTGAACCACATTTTGTATAAAAATTTGCTATAGAAATAATTGTTCTTGTTCAGTGTGGTGCTTTTTACTGGCTTTCTTATTTTCCACATTCCCATTGACATGTGTGTTAGTTTACTTGTTAACTCTAAACTGATTTCTGATGGTTTGTGGATGACTCTATTCCGTAATGGACTGGCACACTGTCTAGGGCTGCACTTTATCTTGCATTCAGTGTTGAGCTTTATTTGGTTTTTATATATATTTTCTAGCAGTTGCTTTTTCTTCTTTATATGTCATAGCATTTAAAATGTACATGGAGGCATAGAATTACATTGTAGTGGCATAGTACTTACAAAAACACTCATTAATAATATACCATTAAATGAAAAAATTCAAGCATTGGTTTTGAAGAAATGAGTAACACATATCACCTATGCCAAAGAAAATGGCAAGTTTTTAACTATAAAACATTTTCAGATCCATGCTATTTTGGCTGCTCAGTGGTTACAGATTTTGCCTCATAGCTCTGGACATTTATTTCCCAGTCAGATTTTCTGTGTTCTTATATATTGCAGTGGAGTTTTCTGAGTTCCCTGTTCCTTTCTTACATCTCAAATGTCATGTTAGTTAGTCATGTCTCATGTTAGTTTTACTGGCAACTACAAATAGCCACAGTCTGACTAAGTGTGAGTGTATTCTGGTATTGTCTGTTGTTCCAAGATGGGTGAAACTACCAAGATCCTCAGGATCAAGGAATGAGAAACACTGAAGCAGACCCATTACTTTCCTTATCTCATTTTCCACTCAGAATATGTTTAATATTCAGACTAATTTAATCAAGAGTTTTTAAATTTAATAGCAATAATATTAACACAGTTTAAACGTGTGCTGCAGTATCTTCCAATTGGCTGAACTGCACTTGCTAATGCTGAAACATTGCTAGTTATCAGTCTTTGATGCCAACCTAGCACACACTGGCATCTAAACTGATGTTCCATTTGTCATGGGATGGTAAGTCATCAATATTACTTTCTTTAGTAAATTGGTTCTCAGTCAATAAATCTGTTTTATCATTTTTAGAATCTCTCTGTTCAGTTATTGAAAAACAGAGAAGTACAATTAAATATTTTCATCATATTATCTGTATAATATTGCACTTTTACACAATTTTTAGTATCTTCGGCAATTTCCTTGGGCATGCAAATAAAAAAAATATTAAGGAAGTAGGAAGGAAGGAAGGAAGAAAGCTTTATATTTAAAATTTCCTTTTTGAGATTCTGCATCATTTGTACAACTTTATATTTTTAAACATGCATTTTAGCTAAGGGTATTTGTCTTTGGGCAATAAAAGTGTTTACCAAACTAGTTAAGGAGTTAATCATTTTAATTGTTATGAACATCCTATAGAATATACGATATTTTACATCTTTTCAAGCAAGAGGGGAAAGTTGAGTGTTTTTAGGTCTTGTAGGTCTTGTATTGACTTAACTGCACATAAATTAAGTTTTTGGGTTGTTGTGTTCACTGTCTGTGAAAGGGATTGTATTTCTTAGCTGTCCTTGGATATTACCCAAAAAGAGCTAGAGGAAGTTTCCACGGGCCTCAGAAGGCCTGTTCAGCCAGCTCAACGTGTTGCAGTAGTACTTTGACCATTGTATGAAGAAAGATTAGAATATTTAAAGAATATGAAAATGTGTGACAAAAGCATTTTACAAAGATACTTTATTCTTTTTCTGTGTTATAAACAAAATATACCATCCATCCATTATCCAACCCGCTACATCCTAACTACAGGTTCACGGGCGTCTGCTGGAGCCAATCTCAGCCAACACAGGGCGCAAGGCAGGAAACAAACCCTGGGCAGGGCACGCACACACACACCCAAAAACCAAGCACACATTAGGGACAATTTAGAATCACCAATGCACCTAACCTGCATGTCTTTGAACTGAGGGAGGAAACCGGATTATCCGGAGAAAACCCACACAGACACGGGGAGAACATGCAAACTCCATGCAGGGAGGACCCTGGAAGCAAACCCAGGTCTCCTAACTGCGAGGCAGCAGCACTACCCACTGGCCACCGTGCCACCTGGAAAATATACCTTGATTGTAAATGTTTTGATAAGAATTGCCCAAACATTTTGATGATTAGTTTAAGTAAAAAGTGTCAAATCTGCAGTATTGTAAGGTCATAATTTCAGGAATACAGCTGTGTGGAATGTTGCTTGACTGTATGTATTTTTGCTAATAAGAGATAAGAACTGGCCAGTATATGCAGTTTATGGCTTCACAAGCGAAAGCCTTGCTATAAAGTCCCGGTTCTCATATCAATATTATAATCTGTTGATATTATAAACTTTTTACAGCTCTCCCTGCATTATTTGATACACTCTATGCATCTATTTAGAGATTTCAGGACGTGAGAATTTTGTATATAATATTAGTTTTTGTATTTAAAATAAATTGGCAAAAAGACAATTTCTCCTTGGGGATTAATACAGTATAGCAAATAAAAAATGGCAAAGTTGAATATTTTTGCCACAATGCCACCTTTGTTTTCTTTATATGCTGCCATCATCATGATGCCGTTCCTGGTTGCTAGGGGCATGGTCACAAGGTTCACAATGCCAATCGCCCATTATGTGAAAGAGTTAAAAGATCATCTCCAGCGACTATTCCAAAATTTGCAAATATAAACCTTTCCATTGTGATTTTCTAAAAGCTTTTTACTTATTGACTTTCCAGTAACAAATGTCCTGCTGTGATTCTTGACTTCAGAATATTTTTTTGGTTTGATGAAAGATATTTAAGACTCATGGTTTTGACTTTGGAAATTTTTTTATAAGTGTACTTCTCAGTCCTTTTAATTTTTCCCTACAGACTCTCATGAGTCAGTATAATCATAAGCATAAGTTAGTTTTATTTGCTCTAAAAGATGGCTGGAACTTATTTTTATGTTCTTCAAAATGTATAAGACATTTTGGAGAAAGAGTTATGTTCTATGTGACCCACCCCCCACAAACTACAGTAAAAGGCAAGATCGCTTTTGGGGATAGGAACACATGTAAGTATAGTGATATAAGGTCAGGCAAACAAACTCATCAGAGAGGAAACTCAAACTGAGCATGCTTGGAGTCACTTCTGAAGTTTTAAGTAACACCAAACAACAGATGGAACATTGGCACACACATTGAATGTATCACTGATCTTCTTTCTCAGAACTACAGGATGTTCCAGGTTATATTGTGTGAATTGCTACTCTCTATTTGTAGTCATTTATGGCTCTAGCTATTTGTATAATGTTTGAAGATTAAAGCTTTATTCTTCCAGATGCTGGAAACCAAGTTCCTTTCCCACCTAAATTCATTGGGGTGGGGGTCGACACTCCCAACAGAAAAGCCACAGTGACAGTGACTCCTAGTTGAAATCCGAAGGAACTACTGATGGAAGGTAGAACCTGTAGTTCTGGGTGCAAATGCATTGCAGCTGTAAACTGTATATGCCCAAAGGTTGGTAATTTTAAGAAAAGGCAAATAAAAGTACTGACGAAAATATAACATATAACTGAGGGTCCATGGAAAAAGAACCTCAGCATTTGAAAAGGGGTTTATGTTATAGAGAGATAAATAGAAGTTGCCCCAATGCCTTTTATGATAAAACAGCCCTGCTCAGAAATAGTGGAGCAACACTGATGATGATGCACAAAGACATAAGTGATTATATATAAATCTATACTAATAAAAGGCAAAGTCCACACTGACTGACTGACTGACTGACTGACTCACTGACTCATCACTAATTCTCCAACTTCCCGTGTAGGTAGAAAGCTGAAATTTGGCAGGCTCATTCTTTACAGCTTACTTACAAAAGTTAGACAGGTTTCATTTTGAAATTCTAAGCATAACGGTCATAACTGGAACCTACTTACGTACATATATACGGCCATAGCCTGCAGCTCGGTCGCCGTGTGAGGTGGAGTTGCGTCCCTCATCGTCACGCCTCCCACGTAATTGAGTGCCTGCCCATATAAGGCCTTCTGTCAGCAGCTATCCAATAGACGCGCTGCCACTAAATATTCGTGGGTGAAGGACTGTATTTATGCAAACGAAGATGAGATGGTCAAGGATAGACTAGTGTTTGGCACAAACTCAGCAAAAGTGCGAGAAAAACTTTTAAGTGCCGGGTCTTGGCTAACATTAAATAAAGCCGTGGACATCGCAAGATCACACGAGATAGCACAAGCACAGCTGAGAACCTTCGATGCATGTACTCCGAGCGGCTCACGTGAACTGACTGTGAATGCAGTACGCAGAGAACAAGCAAGAGCTCCAAAGAGCGCTGAACAAAAAACGAATTACACAATTGAGAAGGCAGCAAAAGAATATGAAGCGAGTGACGCATACAAGCATATTCATAAGTGCAGCTACTGCGGAAACAAAGCACGGTGTAAACCTTAAGTTTAAAATAAGTTCATAGACATGCTGCCGCTGGCGTTTGTCATGCCTACGACAATGAATGAAGCCTGTTATCTTTACAACGGTTGACAAACACGGAATATAACTTGAACACAACACATCCTCCAAATACGAACCTGATTGAAAGAAATAATGATAATCAAATGCTTGATGACAGCAACACTCATAACAGTGACAAAACAATTACATTGACAATCATGTTACGTTATTTTTAAAATGTTTCCTTTTCTTTTTCATAACTTCTTTAACACACTACTTCTCTGCAGCGAAGCGCGGGTATTTTGCTAGTTCTGTAATAAAAGGAAACATGTAAGAAAAGTTTTAGGTACTTAACAGTGGTTGTGAAAGACATTCCCATAGGACTATTAAGAATACATTCGTCATAATGTGCTCACAGACTTGATAATCCTAAATGTGTTTTTTTTTCTTAGAAATTACTAAATAAATGGGAAGTTTTTAAGGGCCATAATGTTGTCCCATTATATTGAAAGGGTGACTTTAAGTCAATTACCTTAACATGTTTCACAGATAAAGCAATGGAATTACTAGATGCATTATAGAGTAACAGATATCCAGTACAGATATGCTAGTTAAAGTCAATTTGGATTTTTTAGATAGGGATGATTATGCCTTCCTAATTTCATTAAAGTTTTATGAGGCAGAAAATAAAGCATTTCACTTAGTGGTGCATACAATACTTACACTGATCTTCAAAAAGCTTTGATAAAGGTACCCCAGCAAAGTTTGTTATAAATCTAGATTTAGCTTAAGCACATGGAGGTATGGGGTCCTGTAGGAGCCAATTCCAGCAAAACTGGTTAGGATTAAAATTCACATAAATACTAGAAATTATTTTTTTTATATAGTAAACAGCAGATATGTAGAGCCTGTTATTTTAATGAGCATGAGAATAGCATGTAGGTGACCTATAGATCTCAATACAACCATGTTTTGTAACTGTAAGTTTTACAGGAAATTATGTATTTTGTTTTTTCTGAATTGCCTGTTCTAATCAAAACATTTTAAAATAATTATTCTTATGTCATATCTTAGATTTATACACAATAATTTCAACTACTTTCAAAGCATTATTGCATTTTGTTAAGATTTGCATTGGGTGCGACAAGGATGGACAGGATTAGACATGAGTACATTAGAGGGTCAGCTCAGGTTGGACAATTGGGAGACAAAGTCAGAGAGGTGAGATTGTGTTGGTTTGGACATGTGCAGAGGAGAGATGTTGGGTATATTGGGAAAAAGATACTAAGGATAGAGCTGCCAGGCAAGAGAAAAAGACGAAGCCTAAGAGGAGGTTTATGGATGTGGTGAATAAAGACATGCAGGTGATGGGTGTAACATAGCAAGATGTAGAGGACAGGAAGATATGAAACAAGATGATCTGCTGTGGTGACACCTAATGGGAGCAGTCGAAAGAAGAAGAAGATGCATGTGCCTACAGACCTACCCCAACTCCTCCCAGAATTTCACTAATTCAAATATGCAAATCAATATAAATAGCTCCTTCTATTCATGGTTTTTGTTAAAAGACAATGTCAAAAGCATGTGTAAAAAAGAAGAATTTCTGCAAATGCGAAATGGAAGTCCTGCTCAGTGAAGTGGAGGAAAGGAAAAACGTGGTACAGGCAACAAAAGGTAACTGATTGAGTGGCACAGTGTGGCAGAGGCACTCAAACGTTCAACTTCAGAAAGTTGCACAGTGCCTGAAATAAAAAAAAAAAAATGGTCAGATATCAAAGTCGATGTGAAAAGGCGAGTTGCAGCCCACCATCTGAGTGTCAACACAAATGGAGGAGGTAGCAGAATTCCAGGGCTCACACCATTTGAGCAGTAAGTTGCTGCAATAATTGAGAGACACTAATGACTGGCATTTTACCAGTGGGTCAGGGGGATTTTAACATCACCGCAGGTAAAGGTGAATGTAAATATTTTTTGTTTTGCTTTTTGCTTGCCAATATGCATACTCGTGTAAATAATTTGCATGTTTAATAAGCAAGCGGCAGATGTGGTGTTGATTACTGTTCATTGTATTTCAGACAATATTACAAAAGCTGAGCCCCATGCTGGGGACGCGACTCTAGGCAAGGATGGTGCTACTGTGCCCAGCACATCTTTGGGCGATGGCTGTGCACACACCTATGCCTTGGAAACTACTGGACGGCCATGTGGCTGTGTGCTGACGGACGCTGTTCTGGAGTCACAAAATGTAATATTGAATGCTGTAAGAGATGTAGCCAATGAACTAAGGAATATAATGTCTATACTATGTGATATTTGCCAGAAATTAAATGCACTGGTTAAAAAATAAATGTTGGTCTTGCCCGTTACGGGAGATGGATGTCTGAAGCGGAGCTCCATTAACAGTAGCTTATTTTTTCTCTTATTTCTTATTATCCTGAGGGATCCTGTATTTACCCAACCCGAGGAGTTTCTACTACAGTATATAAATATGAGTAACAAGAAATGTGGTCAGAATGAAATGGAAAAGAAACTTAAAACTACACCCAAGTCTAGACAGACATCAAGCCCAAATGCAAGGTACGGCCTTTCAGAGACTGACCTGGAGCAGGCAGGTGAAAGCACAGATTTCCCAGGATCCCGCTCCTGAGAGCGAAAATGGGAGCGAAGGTGCAAGTCCTGCAGGCCACGATAGCTTGCTGATTCCAGATGAAGATCACTTGAAACTACAGATGGCCTTGCAGTCTGCGCATTCATCTAATCCTCGCAAGCCGGAAGCATCGGCTGTAGCTTGGGTTGCCACTTCACCCGCGGAGCACGAAAGCTGAAACGATTTGTCCGAACTGAAGGAAATGATCGCAACTTTGGCCATGGCCACGGCCACGGCCGCGGCCACGAGTGAGCTCAAGAAAGACATTCGGAAAATATGAAGAACGAACCCCTCCTTGAACCGTCACCTTATTGTGGTGGAGGGGTTTGCGTGTCTCAATGATCCTAGGAGCTATGTTGTCCGGGGCTTTATGCCCCTGGTAGGGCCACCCAAGGCAAACTGGTCCTAGGTGAGGGATGAGACAAAGAACGGTTCAACAAACCTCCAATGAAGAGTAAAAACTGTGGACGACGTTTTCCCTTGCCCGGACGCGGGTCACCGGGGCCCCCCTCTGGAGCCAGGCCTGGGGGTGGGGCTCGATGGCGAGCGCCTGGTGGCCGGGCCTACACCCATGGGGCTCGGCCGGGCACAGCTCGAAGAGGTAACGTGGGTCCTCCTTCCCATGGGCTCACCACCTATGGGAGGGCCAAGGAGGTCAGGTGCAATGTGAGTTGGGTAGTGGCCGGCGGCGGGGACCTTGGCGTTCTGATCCTCGGCTACAGAAACTGGCTCTTGGGACGTGGAATGTCACCTCTCTGAAGGGGAAGGAGCCTGAGCTAGTGCGTGAGGTTGAGAGGTTCCGGCTAGATATAGTCGGACTCACCTCGACGCACAGCTTGGACTCTGGAACCAATCTCCTTGAGAGGGGCTGGACTCTCTACCACTCTGGAGTTGCCCCCGGTGAGAGGCGCCGAGCAGGTGTGGGCATACTTACTGCCCCCCGACTTAAAGCCTGTGCGTTGGGGTTTACCCCGGTGGACGAGAGGGTGGCCTCCCTCCGCCTTCGGGTGGGGGGAAGGGTCCTGACTGTTGTTTGTGCGTATGCGCCGAACAGCAGTTTGGAGTATCCACCCTTTTTGGAGTCTCTGGAGGTGGTGCTAGAGGGCATACCTTCTGGGGATTCCCTCGTTTTGCTGGGAGACTTCAATGCCCACGTGGGCAATGACAGTGAGACCTGGAAGGGCGTGATTGGGAGGAATGGCCCCCCCGATCTGAACCCGAGTGGTGTTTTGTTATTGGACTTCTGTGCTCGCCACGGATTGTCCATAACGAACACCATGTTCAAGCATAAGGGTGTTCATATGTGCACTTGGCACCAGGACACCCTAGGCCTCAGTTCGATGATCGACTTTGTGGTTGTGTCATCGGACTTGCGGCCATATGTCTTGGACACTCGGGTGAAGAGAGGGGCGGAGCTGTCAACTGATCACCACCTGGTGGTGAGTTGGCTTCGATGGTGGGGGAAGATGCCGGTCAGACCTGGTAGGCCCAAACGTGTTGTGAGGGTCTGCTGGGAACGGCTGGCAGAGTCCCCTGTCAGAAGTAGCTTCAACTCCCACCTTCGGCAGAACTTCGACCACGTCCCGAGGGAGGTGGGGGACATTGAGTCCGAATGGGCCATGTTCCGTGCCTCTATTGTTGAGGCGGCTGACCGGAGCTGTGGCCGTAAGGTGGTCGGTGCCTGTCGCGGCGGCAATCCCCAAACCCGTTGGTGGACACCGGCGGTGAGGGATGCCGTCAAGCTGAAGAAGAAGTCCTATAGGACCTTTTTGTCCTGTGGGTCTCTGGAGGCAGCTGATAGGTACCGGCAGGCCAAGCGGAAAGCGGCTTCGGTTGTTGCTGAGGCAAAAACTCGGGCATGGGAGGAGTTTGGAGAGGCCATGGAGAACGACTTTCGGACGGCTTCGAGGAGATTCTGGTCCACCGTCCGGCGTCTCAGGAAGGGGAAGCAGTACAGTGTCAACACCGTATATGGTGGGGATGGTGCACTGCTGACCTCGACTCGGGACGTTGTGGGTCGGTGGGGGGAGTACTTCAAAGACCTCCTCAATCCCACTAACATGCCTTCCAATGAGGAAGCAGAGCCTGGGGACTCTGAGGTGGGCTCTCCCATCTCTGGGACTGAAGTCACCGAGGTGGTCAAAAAACTCCTTGGTGGCAGGGCCCCGGGGGTGGATGAGATACGCCCGGAGTTCCTTAAGGCTCTGGATGTTGTAGGACTGTCTTGGTTGACACGTCTCTGCAACATCGCATGGACATCGGGGACAGTGCCTCTGGATTGGCAGACTGGGGTGGTGGTCCCCCTCTTTAAAAAGGGGGACCGGAGGGTGTGTTCCAACTATAGAGGGATCACACTCCTCAGCCTCCCTGGAAAAGTCTATTCAGGGGTTCTGGAGAGGAGGGTCCGTCGGATAGTCGAACCTCGGATTCAGGAGGAACAGTGTGGTTTTCGTCCTGGTCGCGGAACAGTGGACCAGCTCTACACCCATAGCAGAGTCCTGGAGGGTGCATGGGAGTTTGCCCAACCAGTCTACATGTGCTTTGTGGACTTGGAAAAGGCGTTCGACCGTGTCCCTCGGGGAGTCCTGTGGGGGGTGCTCCGGGAGTATGGGGTACTGGACCCCCTGATAAGAGCTGTTCAGTCCCTGTACAACCGGTGTCAGAGCTTGGTCCGCATTGCCGGCAGTAAGTCGAGCCCGTTTCCAGTGAGAGTTGGACTCCGCCAGGGCTGCCCTTTGTCACCGATTCTGTTCATAACTTTTATGGACAGAATTTCTAGGCGCAGCCAGGGTGTTGAAGGGGTCCGGTTTGGTGGACTCAGGATTGGGTCACTGCTTTTTGCAGATGATGTTGTCCTGTTTGCTTCATCAGGCCGTGATCTTCAGCTCTCTCTGGAGCGGTTCGCAGCTGAGTGTGAAGCGGCTGGGATGAGAATCAGCACCTCCAAATCCGAGACCATGGTCCTCAGCCGGAAAAGGGTGGAGTGCCCTCTCAGGGTTGGGGGCGAGATCCTGCCCCAAGTGGAGGAGTTTAAGTATCTCGGGGTCTTGTTCACGAGTGAGGGAAGAATGGATCGTGAGATCGACAGGCGGATCGGTGCGGCATCCGCAGTGATGCGGGCTCTGCATCGGTCTGTCGTGGTGAAAAAAGAGCTGAGCCGTAAGGCAAGGCTCTCAATTTACCAGTCGATCTACGTTCCTACCCTCACCTATGGTCATGAGCTATGGGTAGTGACCGAAAGAACGAGATCGCGAATACAAGCGGCTGAAATGAGTTTCCTCCGCAGGGTGTCTGGGCTTTCCCTTAAAGATAGGGTGAGGAGCTCAGTCATCCGGGAGGGGCTCAGAGTAGAGCCGCTGCTCCTCCGCATCGAAAGGAGTCAGATGAGGTGGCTCGGGCATCTGATCAGGATGCCTCCTGGACGCCTCCCTGGTGAGGTGTTCCGGGCACGTCCAACCGGTAGGAGGCCCCGGGGAAGACCCAGGACACGCTGGAGGGACTATGTCTCCCGGCTGGCCTGGGAACGCCTTGGGATTCTACCGGAAGAGCTGGAAGAAGTGGCCGGGGAGAGGGAAGTCTGGGCTTCTCTCCTTAAGCTGCTACCCCCGCGACCCGACCTCGGATAAGCGGAAGAGAATGGATGGATGGATGGATGGATGAAGAACGAAATAAATGGCTTGCTCAAGACAAACAAGAAGCTGCAGCTGGAGCTGCAAGAGATGTGGCAGGAAGACTTGGAAAAACGTATATATAATCGTTTTAATGCAGTCTTTAAAGATATGCTGAGAAAAATTGAGGAACACATTCAGGAATATGCGTCTAAACTGGGAGAACTTGCCGATCAGCTGGAAGATGTTAACCAGACATTCACGACTCGAAGTGAAACAGCAGAACATTTGGCATCTAACGACATCAAAAATTCAAAATCAATGTCTCCGTGATGGGACAGTTAACTTTATGAGCTTGAATGTTAAAGGCCTGAATCACGAATTAAAGAGAAAGAAAGTATTCTCACACCTAACAGGTTTAAACCCTAAAATAGTATTTTTACAGGAGACCCACTTACTAAGCAAGGGATCAGTTCTGGCTGCAAAAAGACTGGACTGGCCAAATGTTCCATTCCCGTATTACAAAGAAAACTAGAGGTGTGGGAATTCTCATACATAGAACAGTCTCATTTGTAGTATCAGATGTAGTATCTGATCCTGAAGGGAGATATGTGATTGTCATGGGCAATTTATTTAACTGTAAAGTGATTTTGATAAATGTTTGTGCACCCAATGTCGATGATAGGGAATTCATGTAAAATGTATTTGCATCCATTCCCAATGTCACCACTCATTAAATGATAATGGCTTGGGACTTTAATTGTGTTTTAAATCCACTCTTAGATAAGACTCCTGTCACAGGGGGGATGACATCTAACACTGCAAAGACAATTACACAGTTTTTAACTGACCACAACTTATGAGACCTCTGGAGATTTCCAAATCCAAACTCAAGAACATATTCCTTCTACTCACCAGTGCATCATTGCTACTCAAGAATTGATTATTTCATTATAGATAATAATCTCTTGCATATGATTAAATCTTGCATGTACGACACTATTGTTATTTCCGACCATGCCCCCTGTGATCTTGGAGCTAAAATCATTATGCCTCACACATCTCGCAGATGGTGTCTTAACCCGCTTCTATTAGCAGACCAGAACTGTGCAGAATTTATATCCAAACAAATCAGTTTCTTCCTAGAGACAAATACATCCTCCAAGGTCTCTGCAGGAATACTCTGGGAAACTCTAAAGGCCTTCTTAAGAGCACAGATTATTTCATATCTTTCCCACAGAAATAAATTAGAAACCAATAAGATATCAGAGCTAACCAGCGAAATTACCAGAATAGATGAAGAACATGCCAGGTGTGCAAGTGAGGCTCTTCATAGGAAAAGGCAGGCTCTGCATTCAGAGCTCAACCTCTTAACAACCAAAGAAACTGAACAACTCATTTTTAAATCACATCATTACTGTGAACACGGAGAGAAAGCTAATAAGCTCTTAGCTCAACAAATCCACAAGCAATCCCAGCAATCACCAACATGAACGGAGACAAAATCATTGACCATAAAAATATAATGCACACATTCAGAGACTACTATAAATCCCTTATATTCTACTGAGTTTAAAGAAGACAACACGCAATCTAATGCATTTCTAGATACATTACAGATACTATACCACAAATAGATACTTTTAGTGCAGAGGAACTGGAAAAACCTTTGCCACTGTCAGAATTACTAGATGCTATAAAGTCACTTCAAGGCGGGAATGCAGCAGGCCCTAATGGCTGCCCTGTAGAATTTTATAAGAAATTCTCCACTCAGCTAGCTCCCCTCTTATTAGCAACATTTACAGAATCTAGAGACAATCAAATTCTACCTCAAACTTTTCACCAAGCATTAATCACCATCTTTCCTAAACAAAATAAGGACTTATTACAATGTGCATTATACAGACCAATTTCACTTGTGAATAATGATGTTAAGATACTCTCCAAAGTCCTAGCTAGAAGGATGGAAAAAGTGCTGCCTTCGGTAATATCAAAAGATCAAACTGGATTTATTAAAGGCTGACACTTAGCTTCCAATCTTCGACGCCTGTTTAATGTAATATATTCACCAGCAAAGTCAAACACCCCAGAGATATTATTATCATTGGATGCAGAAAAAGCATTCAACATGACTGAATGGAACTACCTTTTCACTATATTAGAGAAATGTGGGTTTGGCCCGAACATTTGTGCATGGATCAAACTACTGTATACCAATCCAGAAGCTTCAGTTTGTATTAACAACATTTGTTCAGACTACTTTAAACTAAAATGTGGTACCAGACAAGGATGCCCCTTGTCACCACTGCTATTTGCAATCGCCATTGAACCACTGGCAGTTCATTGTCAAAATGCTTATGAGAAAAAGGGGATTATCAGAGAAGGACTTGAACAGAAAATTTCTCTATATGCAGATGATATGGTACTGTATATATCAGACCCACAAAATACTGTGCCTGCAGTCTTAACAGCACTTACAGAATTTCAAAAGATCTCTGGTCACAGAATTAATTTGAATAACAGTGTGTGCTCTTTCCAGTGAATTCTCAAGCATACAATATCAAATTGGACACCTTCCCTTTTATCACTGCAGATCAGTTTAAATACCTAGGGGTAAATATCACAAGTTAATATAAAGCTCTTTATCAACAAAATTTTGTCAACTGTATGGAAAACATTAAGCAAGACTTGCATAGATGGTCAACCCTTCATCTCACCCTAGCTGGAAGAATTAACGTTGTTAAGATGAATATCCTTCCTAAGCTTCTATTTTTATTTCAAAACATTCCAATATACATCAATAAATCAGTTTTTTAAGCAATTAGATTCAACAATAACTTAATTTATTTAAAACTCAAAACATCCACGTATCCAAAGAGCGACCCTACAAAGACCAAAGGCAGAAGGTGGCATGGCTCTACCTAAATTTCTGTTTTATTACTGGGCAGCAAGCATACAAGCTATAAAACCCTGGACACAAATAGATAAACATACACAGGCTTGGTCAACAATAGAATTAAAATCTTGCAGTACTTCTTTATATTCCCTGCTTTGTGCCCCAATAAATGCAAGTTATTGCCGATATACTAATAACCCAATTATGCTCCACTCACTCAGAATATGGAACCAGTGTAGAAAGAATTTTAAGATGGAGAATCTTTTATCTCTGGTACCTCTGCATGAGAACCACCTTTTTCAACCCTTGCAAACATATGCAGTTTTTAATATCTGGAAAACACTTGGGATTAAATTGCTTAGAGATCTTTATATAGACAACATCTTTGCATCCTATGAACAATTAAATTCCAAATGTAACTTTTCTGCAATGCATTTCTTTCACTACCTTCAAATTAGAAACTTTGTTAAACAGAACCTGCCCGATTTCCCTCATCTCGCACCTTCCTCTATGCTGGAAAAAATATTGCTCAGTTTGGAGGACTCCGACAGCATTTCCGCAATATATAAAACTAGCAGAATACCCGCGCTTCGCAGCGGAGAAGTAGTGTGTTAAAGAAGGTATGAAAAAGAAAAGGAAAAATTTTAAAAATAACGTAACATGATTGTTAATGTAATTGTTTTGTCATTGATATGAGTGTTGTTCCCATATCTATATCTATATATATCTATATCTATCTATAT
>JANRMT010062796.1:41919946-41938433 GCA_026402145.1 Polypterus bichir lapradei
CAATGACAAAACAATTACATTAACAATCATGTTACGTTATTTTTAAAATTTTTCCTTTTCTTTTTCATACCTTCTTTAACACACTACTTCTCCGCTGCGAAGCGCGGGTATTCTGCTAGTATAGCATAAAGGAGTAGGCATATTAGTGCAGTGATCTCACGGATCACAAAGGGAATTATACAAACAAAAATAAAAGCATTTTTGAAATTAAATAACCATTTTCTGAAATGTATTGCAGTTTAAAGTAACAAATGACATCAGAGTGCACTACCCATTTTATTATTGCATTTTTTTTTTAGTTTGGAGCTGTCATAGTATCATGAGAAAATTGGGCTCTGCACATATAAAGTTGAAAAGTGTACAACATGAATGGTGTGCAATTTGACAACTGTAAAGAAAACTGTGTTTTAGACTAGACAGATAGTATCCATATGGAAATGTTTGGTGAACTACCACAGTAATGCAAATGACACGCAGCTTTACTTACCTACATCAACTGATAACCCTGAAGCTCTGTGCCCTCTCATCCAATGTTTTGCTTGTATTTCAGAATGGATGAGTAGTAACTTCTTCAAGCTAAACAAGAAAAAATGGAACTGTTAGTTGTTGGCAGATGTAAAAATAGCGAAGGTCATAGAAATAAACTTGATCATTTGGCACTACAAGTCAAGGTGGAAGTAAAAAAAAATGTAGGTGTTAATTTGGATTAATACTTAAACTTCAAATCACATACAGTACTAACACTGTGTTTTCATTAACATTGCAAAAGTTAAACCTCTTATAACACTACAAGATGCTAAAAAAATTGATTCACCCTTTTGTTTTAAGTTGACTAGATTACTGTAATGCACTCTTAACTGGACCACCCAAGAAAAACGTCTATCAGTTGCAATTAGTTCAGAACGCAGCAGCAGGAATCTTAACCTGTCTCCTTATATTTCTGGTTTGCTTATTATTACATAAGGTAAGCATAAAATAAGTGATGAGGCAGCCTTTTGCTGTTATGCACCAAAAATCTGAAATTCTTTATTGATAGCATTTAGGCTATCTGTGCAACATTTAAAAAAAATCTTTAAAACCCACGTTTAATTTGATTACTTCATAGCTTCATATTAGTTTCACTTCCAATAGACTACACAGTATACAGCATATATTGCAAGACCATACTATTCTTATTGGATCTATATTATTGATCTCTACTATTCTCTGTTTTCTTTTCTGTTTTTTTTTTGTGCACCATCACCACCTGATCAAAATACTTTGCAACCTCCAGTGATGTTGAAATGAATGTGGGTACTCCAGCTATTGATGAATCCCACAGCATTTAGTCTTTTAGGACAAAGCATAAAAACAATAAGAATTTCTTAAGTACATTTATATTAAGCAGAATGCCCAGTGGGGGCTAGATGGTCTTTTGTCCCTGAAACCCTGGCTGATTAATTCTTCTGTACTCTCTGGCCATCTGACCATAGCATCAGACTTATCTTTATGATCATTAGAGATTTAAAATGAAATTAGGAATTCAATCCAAAATTAGGGACGCTATCTGTTACTTATTTATATGTATTAAGTAAGTGCATATTGATATATTCTAATTTATTATTTTTGGTGTTTATTTATTAATTCATAAATTTATTCTATTTCTAATTTATTATTTTCCTTTTAAATTGCAATTTATTTTCTCTCACATCTTGTAAATCAAGATATGCTCTAGATAAAAATCTTATTATTGTTGTTGTGACAAATAAACCCTGGGCAATCTCCAAATGATTCTAATGGACTGTTGATGTGGATAAAACCTGGTTTGGCACAATGGCACATTAAGAATAACACAGAAGTACTTAGCAAATTTGAGGAAAGGCAGACATTTGGCTTCATCTGAAGAGATCACCATGTTCAATATTAAAGCACACTTAGAATGTACCTAGTGAATGAAGAAACTGAGACACTCTCTCTAGGAAACTAGCATGTATTGAACTAGTAGGTTCAATCTTCCTACAGACATGCTTGTTTACAAGAGACCCACATCTTGATTCCATCTGCAGTGTTTCTAGGTATATGATATCAGAATTAACAGTGGCTACATCAAACACTAAGTAGAATGCAGAATACATTTTTCTATTCTCTTGTAAAAGATTGATTTTCTGATAGAGACTACTGCAGTGGGTATGGGGGTGCTACACCATTTAAGTCTGAAAGTAAATAGAGGCACAAGTATGTTACTTGTAATACACAGGACAGTAGGTGCAAGGAAAATAGTTTCTCATTTAAATATAGGTTATGATTTTTATTTGTTCTCATATTTAAATTTGAGAAACATGAAGAAACAAAACAGGAATACCATAAGTATGAGAACAAAATTAAATTTAATTATATGACTCTCCATGAGTAAAGGCTTATTTTCCCAAGTCCAAATTTTTTTGAGCATTGTAAAACAAATCAGATCTGAAATTGGTGTAGTAACTACTACAGTGTTGGATGATGTTTTAAAAACAGCCTGTACCTGCATTATTTAGTGCTCCTTTGAGAGATAAAACTTAGCTTACCACTACCTTTCTATAACTTACCACTGCCTTTCTAAGGCCTTACCTAGTGCTCTGGTCTGCTTCAGTACGTATAGTTTACATCACTGAGCTCACTGTACCCTGGAAGAAATCAGTTTATGAGGCATACAGGATGGAGTGGTGGCTCTCTGGCTAAAGGATCTGGGCAGATAACTTGAATGTTGCTGGTTCAAATCATGGCAGTGACAGAAGGAATGCTACTCTGTAGGGGCCCTTGGGCATGGGCTCCAGGGGTCCAGTATGAATAGCTGATCCTGTGCTCTGACCCCAAAACTCTCTGGAGAGTAAGTTGGGGTATGGGGAAAATGACATATTCCTAATACAAAAATTGTATATAATAAATAAGGGGTTAAAAATGGCTATAAAAATATTGCTAAAGTTTGCTAGGAAGAAGAAAAAAGTTTGCTACTGAGGCACTAAGGTTTTCCCAGTGGAACTGGGCTGCTAAGGGCTTTGTGTCAACCTCTACCATCAGGCAGCTCAAAGCTCTGGGGATCTGAGGCCAGGCCTTAAAACAAACTAGATGCAGGCAGAAAGGAGCACACAATGCCTTTGGTTGAAAAGGCATGAGCTCATTTGTGTTCCAGATTAGCAATGTTGAAGATTAGGGAGACTCAGAGGAGAAAGAATCTGGGACACTAGAAATCTACCAAGCAACGCAACCTGTCTATGATTTTTTAAATTTTTGCCTAAAAATTAGAAACTAATTCTATGAATGCATTTCATTTTATGATGAGATGCACAACATTTCCTTCCTAAAGTTTTGTTGCCCTTAATAAATCCAACTGGAGTATGTTTGGTGACACTGCGCTATCACTTCTACATAGGAAAATCCCTACCATTTGTTCAAAAATCTGCAAATAGTTTCACTTCTGCTAGCTAGTCAAACCATATCCATTTTCCTTAATATAAGCTGTATACTGCTGAAAAGTCCCTGGCACACTGCCAGTTGCCAACAGCTTCCAAACAACTTTCATAAAGTGATGTGAAGATTAAATACAGAACAAACACCCATATTCTAATGAGAAAAAAATGCATTTATTGACTTACTTAACTTATAGCGATGAAAGAGAGGTTTTGTTTATTAAGCAAATTTAACATTTCTGTTCATGTTCACAATTTTGGTTTGTGTCCTAGTTCTGCTTAAACATTTCTCTTTTTATAATTTCATGTAATTTGCTTTTTCTTTTTTGAAAATTCATTCTCATGACTTCTATGAATTCTGTGTATGAACCTTTTTGGGTACCTTTTATCCTAGTTTTTATTTTGTGTTCAATTCAATTGCCTTACTTGCATGTATTAACCTTAGCCATGTGTTGCTCTGCTATTACTCCTACAACACAGGATCTACATTTAAACCAATGTTAGCATTATTCAAAATTGACCATCACCTTTCTTAAATGTCCAGCACATTGTAAGGTATGAATCTCTTAATTAGGAGTTGTTCAAGAATGGAAGCAGACTTTAGCTCTGGATGTGGTCTGCATTTTATTCAACACCTACCTACAATACAAGGTCTGACCAAAAAAGAAACTAAACTTTTTAAATAGAGCACCAACAAACTAACATAGCAGACTCACGATAGTAGTGGTGTGTAGTGCTGACCTTAACCTTTAACCGCCTTAGAGTTAAAACCGAGCATTCTTGGGCTGTGAAAACAGTGCTAAAAGCATTAGTCTCATGTGTCAGTTGGGCAATTGTATAGATGCATCTCACGTAAGTGTTAGACCCAAGAACTCCTCGGGCTGTAAAAATGATAACAGCTAAAAGTGCATTACTTGGGCAAAAGTAAAAGGCTTGTGTTATGTAAGCATCAGGCCCAAGCATAATCCAGACAATGGTATAGATGCATCTTCTTCTAGCCTCATAATGGCGTCTTGTAAGAAACTTTTTTCAGCAGCCCAGGTGTTGCGCACTCTTGACAGTGATATGAGCAGTGATGCTGTAAGTCTCTCAGCAGTGATGACAAAGTGGATCTGTCTTCAGGCAGTGAAACTGAAACAGACAATGAAACCAAAAGCGATTTTGATGAATTTGAAAGTGACACTTATGTTTGAGTTTCTGTTGACCCTACTTCAAATAAACCAGCACCACCTCATTTTGATTTTGTGGAGCAGCTAGGAATAAAAGTGAATGTAACAGCCAAGATCCACTTACTTACTTGAAGTTATTTCTTGGAGATGATGTGATCGAAAGAATTGTTGTTGAGATGAACCGTTATGCTGAACAGTGCCGGGTAAATGACCATCCAGCTAAGTGGTTTCTCATTCAAACAGACAACCAGTAGCTGTTGATGATATCTGGCATTAGCATCATCATTATTATTTTTATTCATTTCATATTATTATTATTGTTATTTGTATCATTATCCTGCGGTGGGCTGGTGCCCTGCCCGAGGTTTGTTTCCTGTCTTGAGCCCTGTGATGGCTGGGATTAACTCCAGCAGGCCCCTGTGACCCTGTAGTTGGGATATAGCAGGTTGGATAATGGATGGATGGATGTATCATTATCATATTTTTTTCATTCCTGACTTTGTAGTTTGAGTGTTCTGCACATTTTAAAGCAGAAAGATGAGATTAAATGTAATATTTCTATTTAAAAATGCAAAGCTTTTTATGTTTTTTTCAGAAACAATGTTACGCTAAGGAGCTTAAAATCCCTACTTGCTTGATTACGCCTGGTCAATTAGTCATCGAGCACATGCAGTAGAGTGAGCTTGTCTCCTGTGCAACACGTTTCCATAACATTCTGTGTGAAATTGGCAAAAACCTTTACTAAAACAGTCGTAGCAAGCTTACAGAGAGAATTATTTAAGCTGCACACAATATAGCAAATCATAACAATGTTTCACATCAGACAGCTGACCCCAAAACTGGACAGCAATCGTGTTGAGAAAGTTTGTGCTTTGATTTGCAAAAATCATTGCCTAACTGACCATGAACTTAATAAAGAGACAGGCATCAGTAGAAGTTTGCGTCACACAATTTTGACTGAAAAAGTTCAGATGCATCGTGTTGCTGTAAAATTTGTGCCTCCTGACAGACAAGCAAAAAGCGAACCAAGCCACAGTCATTCAGGAGTTGTGAGATCATTCAAATGCTAATGAAAACTTTCTGAAACATGTCATCACTGGTGATGAGATGTGGGTGTACAGCCCCTGACTTTTTTTTGTTCCTGAAGTTGAAACCCACCTTGAAGGTTTGTCAATATTAAACGATCAAAATTCACCACAAGGACCTACTGTATCTCACATTCCACAAAACAAGTTCCAGGTTGCATTCCAGAAATGCAAAAACCATTGGGACCTTTATTTAAATAGAGGAGGGGAATAATTTGAAGGAGACAAGTCTGATTAAGTTGTAAGCATATTAATAAATGCTTCTTTTGTTCAGTTTCTTTTTGGACAGACCATGCACATGGCAGTAACAAGACGGTTTGGTCTGTTTTGAATCATCTTACCATTCTAAGCATTAAAAAACAAAGAAGAATACTGGATTTTTCTAGCACTGCTGGAAGCCACCATGACCTGATCTAAATCTGAAATGATTCTCTCTCAAGTACACCTTTCTCTTCTCTCGCCATTGTTACTAGACTAGTCCATAAATTGTGGGAACTGCTTTTATGATTGGCCTAATGGGCAACACTAAGTTGGGTTTTATAATTCTTCTTACAACTTCAGATTACAAGGAAAGTAGAAAAATAAATTACATTTCTGAAGTCTAGATATTATCCCTTCCTGAGTCTTATTTATTTTGGTCCCCATAAGTGCAGCCAAATGGTCACACTTGTTATGCAAGTCTTACTGTGGTCACAGTAACAAAGCAAGACTTGCTTTCAATCTATTGCCACTACAGTATAGGAATTATCAGTTGATATTTACTTTTGAGGGCCCTTGTCTGCATTTATAGTCTTGAGATTTTTCACATAAACAAATGATCTTGCATTGCACTTCATTACCTTTCTGTCTAAAACTGTGCTTCTGTATACTTAGTAAAGCACTTTTCACGATTGTGTACTCTATGAAAGACACTAAATAAAATACACTTAAATTAATTTTATGGTTACTTCTAATTGTGTCTGTTTTTTTTGTGAGTCTTCAAAAAACTTTTCACTAAGCTTATCTCTTAACTTTCTTCTTCGTAGTACTGCTCACTGAGTTACTATATAGTGCTTCATTCATTTTATACTGTATTGTACCTCCATGTGTGGTATGTGTGTCATGTTTATGGTTATGGGAATAATATGATTATAGCACCAACAACTCAAACAGCAAAAAACTGAAGGAATGCTATATGTATGATTTTCATAGGGCTATATGGTGTCCTTTCTTATCTGTAAAGCTGTGTTGTGATCTGTAGAGTGGCTGCAGTTTGCATAGAAATTAAACCTTCAACTGCTAACGTACATATACACTGTGCATATATCCAAAAAACAAACATGGGGATCCCAATTATTTATTGGCATAATGTTTGTCCTTAGCCATAAATTCTTTTAGATAGATAGATAGATAGATAGATAGATAGATAGATAGATAGATAGATAGATAGATAGATAGATAGATAGATAGATAGATAGATAGAGAGTATTTAAATTGTCTCAAGAGGGAAATTAAATTTTTTACAGAAACTCAAGAAATATTATAACAAGTAACAACAACAACAGCCCTGAAAATATAGTATGTACCAGAATTAAGAAAATGAAAAACAACCTTTCTTAGATAAAATTGCAGTCACTATGAGGCATTATAAAGGCATATTGCTGTTGGTATGAAGGAGCTTCAGTAGTGTTTCCTAACTCACTTATGTTGAATTTTCCATTGATTAAAATTTCTCATATTAGTGTGTCACAGACAAGATGTGCAGCGTTGTTCATAAGGGTACACAGTTCTGTCTTCATTCTCTCCTCCAGTACTACCTCCAGGTGGCTGAGAGTGTGTTCCGTTACTATCCCTGCCTTTTTAATATGCTTGTTGATTCACTTGGCCTCCTTTGAAGTGATGTTATCAGCCCAGCACACCATAGCATAAAAAATCACACTGACCTTCAAAGAGTTGTAGAAGATGTGAAGGATGTCACTACCCACATTAAAAGAATGCAAACTCCTAAGAAAAACAGTTGTCCAAGCTCTTTCTTATATAGTTCCTCTGTGTTACTAGACCGATACAACCGGACATTGATGTGGACCCCAAGGTATGTGTAGCAGTGCATCACCTCCACATCGAACTCCTTGGATACTGGCCAAGGGTAAAGGCTCTTGTTGCGATTAAAGTAAATTCCAATTCAACATGTAGTGGTGTTACCCCATCCTTTGGGTCTAACAAGCTTACAGTATACCTCAAATCACTGACTTAGTATGTAGATTTAAACATTATCTGCTTGGGCTGTTTAAGCTCCATATGCTTTTTTCTGCACCTTGCTGTTTCTCAAATCTTTCTATTAATGGATCACCAATTTTTACTCCTGACTGAGTTATCATAAAAATGTAGCAGCTCTATGCTTTTTTAGTAATGTGTCCTAAACTTTTTTGTCATTTCAACACTGACTTGTTCTACTTTGTTTGTGTTGGAACCTTTCTAATATTTATGCCACAGCAATAGATGCCACATGAAATCATTTTGTCATTTACCAAAACTTGAAAATGACACTTTCAATATGTGAAATAAAATAACAATATACAGTAATATTTTGTGTATAATTTAAAAAGGAAATATTTTTTCTGCTGAATACTAAAAAAAACTGCATAAACAATGTTGTCCAGACAGGGAAGAATGAGGTTTGTTTCATATCCAAAATGAAACTGTTTGGCTGTGAAAGTACCAGGGGAATTTTTGTCTCTTAAACAATAAAGATCTTTTTTTGCCATTTGAGGAACCAAAAATAACCTACAATATACAGGCAAGTGATTTACATATAACCAATTGGGAAACAAATCAACTCTGACATCATATGTTGCCAGAAACAAGATCATTTTAAAACATAAGTAATATATAACACAGTATTTACTTGGTTAAGAAGGCCTGTAAAGGTTCTCTTGCACCACCTACTGGCTTGAATTTCAACAAGGTAATAATGTGTAGTCAAGATAACCAAGGAATTTGGCGTACTATATTTAAATAATAATAATAATAATTAAACTGAATACTACAAAACATACCATAGCACAGAAAGCACTAAGTCAACTGTAACTATCATGTCCAAATATTAAAATGTATGATAGTCTTGTGCCTAAAAGATAAATAGACCAGTGAACTTCCCATCCCCTCATAAACTGTGATGTACTATGACATCAATGCAAAAACAGATTACAAGGAGATACTTGGTAGCATTCATAAATTTATTTTAGCATTTTCAGTTTTCTTATAAGAGTACAAAGTAGTGAAATCGCTCTGTATCAGAAGCTACAGGCTTCAAAGCCTCTGACAGACATGGTCACTGCACATACTGATTAAAAGATAACCTCTGCCACGTATATTTATCAAGTGTTTCCGAATAGGAAAATGGTTCTAACTGGCTCAAAAATCAAAGTGATGCAAATTTGGTCCTACTTTTAGGAGAAGGAGTAAAAGCATTTTATTAATTTTCCTCATTTAGGAAAGTACTCCTAATTTAGTAGGAGTACTCAGGATTTAAGAGAGCTTGTGAGCTATTGTACATTACATGATCACTCCATCTACATGGAGAGGCCTCGCGTTGTCAGATGAAATGATAGTGTTGTTATCGTTATGTGTAAACATTCAGCTTTACATCAGAGATGATTTGGTTACGTTACCACTAACCATTTCTCAAATTTTGCACCAAACTTTGAATACCCTTACAACGTGTGAGGTAATATACAGATTTCTCCACGACTCCACATGAGGTAATGTTAAAACAACATTCATGTAAACAAACACAAACAAAGAGATCTTTGCCTTAAGTGTGATATCACAGTGTCCACACACTGGTGGTCATGGATGTAAACTGTATTGTTGTAGCTAGCATATTAATCTTAAAACAAGCGGGGCTGGATACATTGTTGATAGTGAAATGTCGCACAGGTGTGCAGAGCTCTGTTTTCCAACAAACTGCATTTTCTATGAAAGTTCAAAATGGCAGGTGAAAACTCCTGGGACATTGGATAAATAGAGCCTTGTAGAAGTTAACGGGGTGGGAGTGGGGGGATGTATGTAGAGAGGCACGGCACACGACTCGTGAAGATGATCGAGAACACTGGAGGAGTGAATGTAACTTCAGAAACAGTACAGGAATAGCTGTGGCTAGTTTCAGTAACTATTACTAAATGAGGTGTTCCCATAACAACAGGAGGGTGAATATTCTGAAAGTATGGCTGTGGATCATTCATTGTTAAATAAACATGCCCATTATTGTGCTTAACTCTCATTTGGTGTGTGTATCTCTGTCTTTTCAGCTCAGTGCTTGTTACAGTATTATTCTTGATGTTGTTGTGAAGTGTCAAAAGTTATATACAGCATAGTGCAATATCCTACCCTATTATGCTTACCTTCTTCTTCATCTTTTTCTTCTTCCTCTATAATAATTTGATTATAATTATTATTATTATCTTTGTGGTGAAGCCTTATTGTTATTCATTCATTCTCAAATGTGAACTCTTACTCCACACTGGGAATGGGAGTAGGAGGCTTCATAAGTACTTCTTAGATTCTTCTCTTGGGTAGGACAAAGTCTTATCCTGGACATTTAGGACAGAGTTACGCATCTTCCTTCAGTGGCTCTTTGATGCTACTGGCTAAATAGATGATACTATTAGCATCAGCAGCCCCTGTCATCCTGAGGTGGAACTACTTACCTCACCAGAGCCAGGAAGGTATTTTCCTGCCATTTAGTTTCTTGGTTGTACCTTCAGACATTTAGAGTTTGCTTACATTTCTTGGTAAAAACAAACAAGACAATTATTTAACAAGCAAAATCTGTATAAGCTAAAACAAAAATGCATGTACTTCAATCCACCTATAGCTTTTTACATTGTATAATAAAAAATAAATAGTGCATTAATTTCCTGAACTTGTCTATTGAAACACAAATTTGTGGTGAGACAGTGTTGTTTGAAAGGTAGGCAAGAAGCCTAGATGAGACACAGTCTGTCGTGGGGTTGCATCCAGCTTTGTTCCCATTGAAATAGGGTGCAGTTCCCCAATAACCCATAATGGCAAAAAGTGGACTGAAAATATCCTTTAATTTTTTCTTATTTTACTTGTTAGTTCAATACTGTAGAAGTGGAGGAAGTGATTTATTGTCTCCCACCTTGTACAGTTTTCAAATCAATCCATTTAGAAAACCCTCTTATTCCACTTGTGAAGTGCTGGACATTATCCCCAACTTTGGGTAGAAAGTAGGAAGTAATTCTTGATGGAGTGTCATTGTAGGGCCCAATCACAAACAAACACCCACACTCATTCATGCTGGACCATCCTAGAGTTACTAAATAACCAAAAGTTAATCTCATTGATACAGTATTTGGGTGGAAAACCAGATGTCCTTGGGGAAAATCAATACAGGCATCAGGTGAAATATGTCAATTTCACATCAATAGAGACTGGACCAAGAGTCAAACAACACTTCAAAGAATACTGGAGTCAATATCACTGAGTAAATCTGTGATAGTGGTATGCAATAGAAATTTTGAAAAGGAACGTGTCTGGCAGTCAAAGCCATTTTTGTTTAAAGTCTACTAAATCATTGTCACTATAGCTTCTGGCAGATTTGTAATTTAGATTGATTGGTGTTTTTTTTAATATGGCTTGTGTTAGACAGTAAGGGTGGGTATGTCTGTTAGTGTGATGAGTGTGCCCTGTGTTGGATCAGAGTCCAATAATTCCTGCTTTGCATGCATGGATGCTGGGGCAGTCTCTGTTTAGATTAGATTAGATTAGATAAACTTTATTAGTCATATGGGGAAATTCAGATGCATATAGCAGCAAAAACATACAAAACATGGATACAGACTCACAAGACATAAAATACAGCCAATCTATCAATCGATCAATTGATAAGTAATTAAATAAATACATAAATAATTATATATTGTGCAGGTATTTCAAAATAAACTTAAAGAGGAAGGAAGTATTGAATTGCCTGATAGCAGTGGGCAGAAAAGACCCCTAGAGGTGCTTCTTAGCACACCTTGGTGAAATAAGCCAGTCTAAAATTAATTATTATTATATATCTTACATAGTTTAAATAATTATTATTCTCAACATGAACAGGAGTTTTGGTCTAAGACCTCCAGTGAATGAAATGAATGCTGCTCGAAAGTACAAAAGAAACTGCATGAAATCAAATTAACATATCACATGTAGTATGTACTGTGGTGCAGCATTTACCATTGCCTTTCACTCCCATATGCGTACTTATAACGAATGTAAATTAAAAGTAAAACAAAAGTACAGATAAGGTATACAAAATAGTCTTACTTAATAAGACAAGCTTACTGAAAGTCTACTTATAAATCAAATCTGCATCTTATCTTTAGCTTACATTGCAGCAGAGTGTCTGGCAAATTGTTACTGTTAGTATTTTTATTCACTACAATGGTATGATTCAGCCCGACCCTGGACTGTAACCTTTACCTGGTGGTGGAGCTTGTGAACTTTAGTGAGGCTCAGAGCTAGGTCATCTAGAACTTTCTGCTCATGGAAGGGTCTCCCTTGTTGAACAGGTTTGGGCTAAAAGATCAGACAAAGAATGCTTCACAGTGACCTTAATGAAAGTACAAGTTAAAAACAAATGTACTCTGCCCAGGATAGGGTTACTGGGACCCACTTTGGAAGCAGGCCTTGAGTTGACATTCACTGGCAAACTCCTGCTGGTTTGGAAAACCATATAACTCAGCAGGACTCAGCCCAAAAATGTGATGTGTAGCTGTCTTGTGGGCTCACTGCATGCAAGATGAAGAGAGAGGTTCAAGTTAAATGCCAGATTAGTGGAGGGCTAAAGGTGGAAAGACCTAGACAGACTAGACCCTGGCAAGGAAGACGGGTTTTTGGAACTTAGAACATTCCCTCTCTGGTGGAAAAGAAGTCTTCACTTGTGTGGAAGGTGGAAAAGTACCAGCTAGATATAGCTGGTGTCAAATCCACACATGGTATGTTCTGGAACTAAATATTTTGATCGGAGATAGTCTCTTTCCTACAATGGAGTTTACATGTGTAAAAGAACTAAGGTGGGTTGGGGATACCTGGCTGAAGGCTGTGCAATTGGAGTTTTCTCCAGTGGATGAGAGGGTTGCCTCAATGTGGCCACAAGTTGCAGAGAGAAAACTCTGTTGTTTGTGCATATGCAAACAACAGCTGTTTGGAGTATTCAGACTTCTTAGAGAAAGGATGCAACCCACTGACTGGGTTGTCACTTGGTGACTTCTATACTCATGCCTAGAAGGTCGATGATAGACTTTTTACATGTGTCATCTGACCTGCGGCCATATGTTTTGGATACTGGCGTGAAGAGATGGGCAAAACTGTCAACTGATCGCCATTTGGTAGTCAATAGGATTTAAAATGAGGAGCGTAGGCTGAATAGACCAGGGAGGCCTAAACAAGCCATGGGGTTTCCTTGAAACGTCTATCTGAGGCTTCCATTTGTGAGGAGTTCAACTTTTACCTCTGAAAGAATTTCTCCCATGTTCAGTGAACTGAGTTTGAAAGGACCTTGTTCAACACACTTGGAACCAATTGTGGATACCGGAGGAGAAGAAGTTGTTAGACTGATAAAAAGGGGGGCTTTGCTCCCTGTGGGATCTCTTGACTCTGTTCATAGTTACAGACAGGCTAAGAGGACTGCTGCAAAAGTTGTCTTGGATGGAAAAACTCAAGCATGAGAGGAGTTTGAAGAGTGAAGTTCCCAGTTTCATATCATACATCATGAATGACAACTAGATATTAACTATTATTGCAAGTTATTCCATTTTAACCAGATTAGTGAAAATCTTTCTTCAGTAGGATAATACACTAAACAAAATAAACACATTGTATCAGTTGTCCATAAAATATGTCTTGAACTATAGCAAGATGTTACATATTTCAACTTATGGGTGTATTCATCTTTATCTAAAGCAAAGCCTTTTAACAAACTGTAGGTTATCTTATCAAGATACAAATCTCTTCAATTTTTACAAAAGCACAGTTTCTAACATCTGTATCTTTTCCATATAGCACATATATTTTCTAATGTACAACTGACCTAACAATCTACCCATATAAGTGCATTATCACTGAACCCTTAAACTTACAATATATATTGATGTATCAACAGAGCTTCATAAAATCAACCACTAACAGTTACAAATGAATGCATTTATTTCAGTTCTACAATACATTTTGTTATTACAGAAGTGTCAATAATAATCCTTTCCTATACATCAAAATATGTAAACCTTTTCTCTTACTGTATTGTATATGAAGTCTGGAGTAAGAAATCAATCTAGTGTGATGTAATGTCATTCAGAGCTTGTTTGTGCCTCACCATTATATTTTGTTTCAGTTAAACATTTTATTCTACAGGGTGCCAAACCCTTAAACTTGCCCACATTTCCAACATTTCCATCTAAACTTGTTTTCATGAAGCTTGTATTGCTGGTATTCTGTGTGTTCCATCCATTGGTCAGAGAGTGTTTGCTGAATTTGGAGAAAAAGAACATCTATAGTTTTTAAGTTACATATCTTTTATGCTTATAATACTTAATTGAAATTCAGATCTTACAATTCTTAACTGACCACACTACATCCTGGCTTCACTAAAACTAATCAAGGTCAGTTGGTCATTCCCTTATTTAATGCTGCATCTGTTTTATGGCTTCATCAATGACAGTCCAGGCCCAGTGACTAACATATAGGATACATTTATTATCACTTTCAATTTACTTGCTATAGCAATTCTAAAAATTCACATGTATTACTATTATACCTGCAGGTTTTATGTCTAACTTTTGAATATGATCCCCTATTACTATGTGGGGCGCCAAACCACCCTTGAGATCTACTTCACATTAATAATTAGTCAGCTAACAGACAAAGAAGCACATACTTTTTTAATAGACACACACTTACACATAATAGCATATGAGGGCGTCTGCTACCTCAGACCCTAAACAAGATTCTTTAATCTTCTTCAGACCCCTTTATCTGTCAACCAAAATACTCCTATTTCTAACCAGATTTTATCCCATATCATTCCCAAGTAGCTTACTTGGCTAAAGTAGAAGTACTTTATTTCATTAAAACTGGACAATATTCAACACACTGGAGAAAGCAACTTTTCACAAACGACAGCCTCCACTGTGTCTCTTGAGACAGTGGCCTCATATCATTGCATTCAATCATACACACTTAGTAATTACTTAATTCTTTCAAACATCATCACATATTCTCATATATTGTTTTTAACAAAGCACATTCTCATACTCACTTACAATTGCACTTCATTCACAGAGATCTCTTTCACACGTACTATAATCTCACTTGTAAGTTTTGTAAGTTTTCACCGTTCAACACACTCCTTGCAGTTCACGCTTATATTTACTTATCAGGACAAAAAGGCTTCTTGGGATGCAAGCTGGTGTTACCTTCATACAGCGCTGGTCTCCAGATTAAGGAGACTCCTTGGTGAACCAAGTCAGCGACAACAAGGAAGAAGTTTCCATGGCAATCCGATTCTAAATCAACAAGGATTATATCCAACCACCGGGAGACCACATGGCATGATACTACAACAAGAAAGCATTCCTAGAAAAAAGAAACGCAATCACAGGGAATATACCAACATGACACAAAAAAGCATATAAGCTTGAACCTTTGCTTTACATTGCTTGGCAAGAGTGCTAACCACTGCGCCAACCTCCACACACATTGGGTTCATTCTGATTTTTGCAAGAAATTGTTTCCCTTGTCTTTTATTATTATCAAAAGAACATTTTTACTTAAAACTTGATCAGAGTTTGTAAGGAAATATATTGTGCACATTTAAAACTACTTTTAAACAAAAGTGGAGACATTTTCATTTCACTTTTTTATATAAAATCAGATTTCTTTCTGTCATGTGGGAAGTTGTCTCATTTTAAATCCAGACTTATCCAATGCATGTTTTCCTAAAGTATGGCCAGTACTCACAGGAAGGTAACTTAGAGACATGCTTTTCATTGCAAGGTTAGAACAAATTATTAATATTTGTTGTTTTTCCCATTTAAATCAGAGCTCTTTATATTTTAGCTTTATTTGTGTAAACAATCTGACAGTGTTAACATAAGCTTGTAATTTAAGCAATACTTACTAGATAATTTAAATAGATTCTTAGTTTTTGTGTATTTTCAATTTCCTTCAAGATGACATTATTAATATTTTTTAACACATGGCAGTTATAAGTGTTTAGCTGCATTAACCAAGGTTATTACAGTTTTAGCTTTTTATATTAGTTTTTATTTCTGTATTTTTTCTGACCTTACTTGGAAATTCAGTTTAGTTTTAGTTTTCCTTCATTGTATATTTTTAGTTTTAATTTAGTTTTTATTTCACAAAGACATTTCTATTTTATTTTTATATCTATTAGTTTCAGTGTTAGTTTTAGTAATTATGGCATGGAGCTCCTACGGAGTTTAGTTTTGTGTCACAATAAGACAGAACTATACACTTAACGGATTTGGATATGGTTTTGTATTTGTCTGATAAAAACAAGCATAATCAAAACCAGATGCTGAATATGAACAATTTTACACAATTTTATAATTTTAAAAATATTTTTATATCATTTGTGCTGAAGAAATCTGCGCTGACTGTTGGCACTTTTTATCTTTTCCTTTTATTGCCCAGAATGGGCCAATTTGTAATGAAATTTAGGTGACTTTTTAGGTTTGAGGGTTTTTTACTCAAATTGTTTATAGCACACAACATATTCTGCCTGAAGAGAATGTGCTTATAATGAATTCCTTCAATATTGCATTTTCTGTCCATATGGTAAAGGTTTTGTTGACCAGCACATTCTGATTTCAGCTGTTTGAATTACATTTGGATATACAACGAGCGCAAAGAAAGGCAGTACATAAGTTGCTTTCTATTTCACACACTTTATGTGCCTGTATTCAGCTCGCTCTGTCACCGCAAAAGCTGTGTGAACAGCCGCCCTCCGTCACCAGCCACCATTCACTGGATGAATATATGCGGGTAGCTCGTGGTGGATGTCTTTCTGTTTTAGTTAAAAGTTACAATGGTTAAAGACTAATGGCAATAATATTCATTCAACAAAAAATTCAAAATATTTTTAGTAAATTATTATTTTATTTCACTTAGTCTTTCCAGCTACTTTAATAGTTTCGTTTAGTTTTAGCTTTTCATTTCGGTTTTGTTAATTATTTTATTTCAATTTGAGAAAATGTTTTTTTAATAATAATTTCAGATTTGATTTTAGTTTTTGTTAACTATAATAACCTTGGCATTAACCTTTTCCAAACTGCTACAGGAATGACAGAGTGTGACAGCAACAGCTGCACAGCTCATAAACTGTTTTTAACAGGTGGATGAATCATGTATTTCAGATTTATATCGGGTCACTATTGTGCCAGTATTTAATGCCAATAAAAATTTCTACATTTTTTTGGTGAGCGCAATCAAGACTTTTTCGGCTTCATCAGCACTGAAACTGTTCATTTTTAAGTGACTGACTGCCAGCCCCTGCTGCATGAATGACTAGTCTGTCAACAAAGTAACATAATGCATACCTGCTTGCACATTCCACGTATCTGCATGCAATGACTGTTAATAGTGAACAGTTTCTTGTAACATTTCTAATGCATTATTTTCTAATGGTTAACAGTGTAACATAACAGTGTTCCCCAACACAGCACTTACAGTATTTTCTAGCAGCCAATTCTTTTTTCCACAATATCCTCCACCATATCGCAGTGAAGATCCCAGTTCAACTTAACCATACCCTATGTTATTTTTTTGTTAAACTAAGATAATGGATGTCACATGCCTGACTAGAATGTCTTTTACTTCCCTAGTTTTCCTTATCCGTTGGACTACGCAGTCCAACACATCCAACCAGTATTCTTACACTGCTTGCCTAACATAAACCTCTCTTATTTCCACCAACTTGCACCTGTGGGGAAATTAACCCCCTCTTCAAGTGTTACTAGGATGTCAATCATCACTCAGCCACAGATGTTCATGGACTATGTCCGTAATAAGGCTGGTCCAAATGACATTACAATTAAAGCAAGCGGTTCCAGTATAAACTGCGGTGGGCTGGCACCTTGCCCGATGTTTGTTTCCTACCTTGCGCCCTGTGTTGGCTGGGACTGGCTCCAGCAGACCCCCGTGACCCCGTAGTTAGTATATACTGTAGCGGGTTGGATAATGGATGAATGGATGGTTCCAGTATAAATCTGTATCCTGCTCACAGCACCATTTTGTATCCAGCAGAGAGCAATCTTTCTCCCCTAAAATGTGTTTCTTGATGCAGAATTGGCTAGAACCACATACCATATCTTTTGTAGCCAGGTGGAAAATAATTACAAGAGAGAAATATTGTGCAAAAAGAGATATATGTATTCAACTTGCTTTAAAAGGTAACATTTATTCCCAGAGATATAACTCTTAACCCTGTATACATACACGAGCAGAATACCCGCGCTTCACAGCGGAGAAGTAGTGTGTTAAAGAAGTTATGAAAAAGAAAAGGAAATATTTTAAAAATAACGTAACATGATTGTTAATGTAATTGTTTTGTCATTGATATAAGTGTTGTTGTCATATCTATCTATCTCTCTCTCTCTCTCTCTCTCTCTATATATATATATATATATATATATATACATAGCAAAATACCTGTGTTTGGCAGCAGAGAAGTAAAAAGAAAAGGAAACATTTTAATAATAATGTAACATGATTGACAATGTAATTGTTTTGTCATTGTCAT
>JANRMT010062796.1:41948433-41967229 GCA_026402145.1 Polypterus bichir lapradei
TATGTATATGTATATATATGTATATATATGTGTGTGTGTGTATATATGTGTATGTGTATATATATATATGTATGTATATATATATATGTGTGTATATATGTATATATTTGTATATGTGTATATATATGTATATATGTATGTGTATATATATATATATCTATACTAATAAAAGGCAAAGCCCTCACTCACTCACTCACTCACTCACTCACTGACTGACTGACTGACTGACTCATCACTAATTCTCCAACTTCCCGTGTAGGTAGAAGGCTGAAATTTGGCAGGCTCATTCCTTACAGCTTCCTTACAAAAGTTGGGCAGGTTTCATTTCGAAATTCTACGCGTAATGGTCATAACTGGAAGGTATTTTTCTCCATTTACTGTAATGGAGTTGAGCTTGACCGCCGTGGGGGCGGAGTTTCGTGTGACATCATCACGCCGCCCACGTAATCACGTTAACTGACTGTCAACGCACTATGTAGAAAACCAGGAAGAGCTCCAAAATACGCTGAAGAAAACATGCATTATATAATTGAGAAGGCAGCGAAACAATAAGAAGCGAGCGAGTGACATATACTACCATATTCATCATTGCAGCTACTTCGGAAACAAAGAAAGGTATAAACCTAAACTTTAAATTAAGTTAATAGACAGGCTGCCGCTGGTGTTTTCCATGCCCACGGGTAATGCGGGATACAAGTTTAATGAGAGAACGCAGGATATAAACGAGAGTTTTGATCACTTTGTAACTAAGTTAAAATTGCAGGTGAAGGGGTGTGCTTATGCAAATTCCGAGAGACTGTGTTTGTGGGGGATTGACAGTTAAGGCGGGTGGAGGAGTCACGTTATCATATCCCCTCCCATTTACCTCATTTCGCTCTGAGCTGAGCTCCGCGGCTAACGCCGTCTTCCGAAGCAACTTCGTCACACTGCCACCAAGTTAATACACACGCTGTCTCTAGACTTTCTCAACACTGAATCCTCCAGGCACTACTTACAAAAGGTTACATTGACAATCGTGTTACGTTATTTTTAAAATGTTTAATTTTCTTAGCACAAGCACAGCGGAGAAGCTTCGATGCATGTGCTCCATAACGCGTTAAAAAATAATGCATTTAATCACACTTTGCATTACAATCAAAGGGGAACTTTTGTCAATGCATGATTTACTGGTACACCGATTACATTGATCAGCGCATCCCAATTCATTTTAGCCTCGCACCACCTTGGTTTGAGAAGAAGTATGAAAAAATATGAGGTTAACACACAAAAACAGATCACCAATTCAAGCTTTATGAATAATCGATTCGCCATCAATAATTGTTTTGGTAAAGCCATACTCAGTGTAATCCTCCTTCCATTTTATAATTTTTCCGCCACTAGCCATGATTAAATGAACGGTAAAAAAGTAAGAGCGAAGCGAGGGTGACTTATTTAGGCAGGCATATATATGACAGCAACACTCATGACAATCATGTTACGTTATTATTAAAATGTTTTCTTTTTCATTACTTATTTAACCCACTACTTCTCCGCTGCGAGGTGCGGGTATTTTGTATATGAATGACCTCCAAAGAGCGCGGAGACTTTTGATCATGTGAACGTGTCTGCAAAAACTGCCGTCTCCTGCCCAGCAAAAGTCGAGCAGCCGGCGCGCGCGCATAGCTGTGCCGGCCTTTCAAATGCTGACTGCGCTTCTGCGGCAAAATAATATTAAGGCGCTTCGCACTTTATTTTGCACGTATACGATTATGAGGTCGTCAGCTCGGATTATGAAGACACAGCCGATTAATAGCTGGGACGTCTCACCAGTCTGCACAAGACCCACCGCGACTGTCCCCAAAAGGCGCTCATATCGTCAGCGAACACATCTCTCTATACCAGTGGTGGCGAACCTATGGCACGCGTGCCAAAGGGGGCACTCAGAGCCCTCTTTGTGGGCACGCGCGCCTTCAACCCAGCACAGAGTTCGTTACTATAAAGCCAGAGGGATGCGGGACCGGGCTGCTCCCCTTCTTCACGTGCGCCGGAGGACTTTTCTCACATCACCCGCCCCTCTGCCCAGCAGCCCAATGGGAGCGCTTCCACCCTCTCCTGTCTGGGGTAAGGCGGGCGGCTCACATGCGGCGTGAGGGTGCGGCACGGACTGCAGCCTGTTGAGTCTGTGATTCCCGTGGTGGGGTTGGAGGGGATGTGGTATAGCTGGTCCACAGCTCAAAATTGAAAAGGCCAGTTTTAATAGATAATCGCCGCACTCGCGGCTTAAAGGGGGTTATGGTAGAGTGGCCGGAGCGGTTTCCGGGAGCTTTGTGATGCGGGCGGTCCTCGCTTAAGCGCACAGGTGAGGAGTCGTCCGAATCTGTAATTGTTGCCGGGAGATGCTAATCGCCACACCTGATCCACGACCCCGTAATATAGAAGAGAAACGTGAGGTGGATGGAAAAGGGATTAAGAAAGAGAGAGAGAGCGCACACGGGAAAGGGAATGGAAATGGAAACGGGGGTTAATGGGAAAGACCTGCGTGAAACACTTGAGAAGATAGAAGGGATGACAAAGGACAGCACAGTTACTTCTGAAAATGGAATCCTTAAAGTGTGGAATTCTCTGCCAAATAATTTTAAGTCAATGAAGGCACTTGGGATTGCTTTCCTTACTTTGTTTGGAACATCTTATGGTTGTGAGCAGCTGTTTTCATGCTTTGAATTATATCAGCGTTTCTCAACCTTTAAGTACTTGCGACCCAAGTTTTCATAACAGTTTTAAATGCGACCCCCAAACGTTTTTTTGAAACCCTAATAAAATGTATTCCTATATTTTTTGCTGCCAATACACCGCTACAAGTTTAAAATTTCCCTACGAATACCGAACTTACGCCACATATGGCAACATTCGTGCCCCCTTTTTTGTTACTTTGCGCGGCCCACAGTTTGAGAACTGCTGAATTCTATCAAATCTGACACCAGAAACAGACTAACAGATGACCTGAGTGCTGCATGTGTTGCTCTCAAACTTACAAAGTGTGAGCCAAGGTTAAACAAATTATCAGCATGCATACAACAGCAAAAATCACATTAATTGTTCAAAACCATACCGAATGCAGACTTTTACCTTTCAATAAAAAGTTGTTTGTATCATTGAAAGCTCTGTTATTATGTTTTTCTTTTAAGACAAAAGATGTTAATGTATGAGTTGTTTTCAGGTTAAACCTGTCAGTATTCAGGTTAAATTGCCGTGTTGGCACTTTGTGATAAATAAGTGAGTTTTAGGTTGCAGTTTGGGCACTCGGTTTCTAAAAGGTTCGCCATCACTGCTCTATACTATATAAAAGAAAAAGGCAACTTTCCTTTCTTTACACCTTTTTTCCTTTTATCCCAAACCAAAGCCTTTCTCTCTTAACACTGCAGAGGACACAAAACAAATTTTCTTTAATTGCTGGTAAGGCACATTACCAGAGGCAGAAATGTGGACTTTCACATAGAAAATGTAATTTCTATACCACAGCCGTCGTGTAGCGCCTTTCAAAAGGGATCTACTACCGAGAGATGATCCATATACATTTTAGCTGCTGTTAGTACTACTTACCTCTTCTGTTATACCGTCTTTAAAATGTAGTTTACCCGCAACCACTCCAGTAGTGCTCAATGTACCTTTACTTCCTAAAACGTTAATGTTTTACTGTTTAATAACTTATAGACTACATTTTATTATTTTTCCCTTGCACTCAGTGATCAAAGCTATACACACACATATAGACACATACATATATATATACACATATATTTATATATACCTGTGTGTATGTTTGTATGTATGTGTATACACACACACACACACACACACATACATACATACATACATACATACATACACACACACAAATTATATATATGTGTGTGTCTGTGTATGTATGTATGTAAATGTGTGTATATATGATGTAGATAGGTATGCATTTATATATATGTATATGTAGATATGTATATAGATATGTATTTTGCTATATATATATATATATACACAACAATTACATTAACAATCATGTTACGTTATTTTTAAAATGTTTCCTTTTCTTTTTCATTACAGTACTTCTTTAACACACTACTTCTCCGCTGCGAAGCACGGGTATTTTGCTAGTTGAATTATATTCTTCACGTGCTTTTGCCTAAAAACAAATGACAATTCATTATCAAACCTACTTAAATATGAAACCATTCCTAATTTGATTGGATGTTCTTATGATGCTCTTTGCAAAATGAGCAGTAGCACAAAGTACTAAATAAACAAAAAAACAGCATCTCTTGGCTGTCTTAAATCACATTAGAACCCAAGTTAATATGTTACTGTGGGTCTCTTTCACCATCCCTGGCAATTAGAGGGATGTCATGCCAGTCGTTGCTCCCATCTTCTGCCACTGTCCCAGGCATTCTGCCGAGTGGTATCCAGATTGCTAGGTCACTCCTGTTCCTTGGTGCATTCAACAGGAGTGACATCTGCCCCACTTCGTGCTGGCAAGCCCTTCTCTTCAGGGCTCATTCCTGACCCCCTGCTTCCTCTCTACATCTGCACTGGCTCCTCTCTGATCCTGCCACCTTTACTTTCATTTTAATCTCTGATCTTATCTCCTCTTTCTCCATTATTTTTCTTTCTTTCCTTTTGTTCCTCCTCCTGTTACCTGCCTATGCTCATTTATGTTCAGTTTTAGTGCATGTGCCACAATCACGGAACTTGGAGTATTAATGAGGAAATTGGCTGCTGCACACATCTGGACATGAATGCAGGCTCCCCAATCTCTCCATCAACACTCTGGAGCTACTTACACGTGTTTTCATATGCTCCTGCACCCAAATGGCACCTGAGTGCTCAAGTCAGGTCAGGTTGGGGACGATGCACTGGTATAGTACGTTGCTACATCCACCACAAGATGAAACACCTTGGGATCCTGGTTGGCAACACCCCAGGCAGACACAGGGTCCAGTCGCACTCTTCAGAAATGGCCATCTATCTGCTGCAGTCAGGTGTTACTTGGGCGTCATTTTGGCCTGGTCCAGCCACTCTGGTCCTCAGCAATGAGGGCCCTGCAAACCGGATCACCCTCAGGGAATCGTGCCACATGGCCGTAATGTTGAAACTGACACTTCTTCACAATGTAGGTTACGTGCCTCATTCAGGACTCTGTGAGCAACCACTCGTTCAACACAAAGTCTAACTAACGGTACCTAAAGATTCTCCAAAGAGACACAGTACCAAAAGAATCAATTCTACATCTCAGGTCACTGGATAGTGTTTCTGTCTCGCAACCATATAGCAAAACAGAACACCCCACGGCTCTATAGACTTGGACCTTCGTCCTCTTGCAAAGATATTGAGAGCAGCATACACCCCTTTCCAGTGACCTCATGACCCCCACATGCTCTCCCAATCTGTCTACTGACTTCATAGGGAGAGTTACAAGAGACATGAATATCGCTGCTGAAGTAAGTAAACCTCTTGATGTGGTTGACATTTTCTCCACAAACAGGCACACTGCTCAGATATCATTAAAGGCCTGGATCTTGGTTTTTATACAGGACATTCTCAAGGCCCAGGCAATCATACTCCTCACTCAGTCTCTTAAGAGCCCCGATCAGAACCTCCATTGAGTCTGCGAGGATCACAACATTCTTGGCAAAAGTCAAGATCAGTGAATTTTTCTTCACCAACAGATGCCCAATAGTGCTGGACCCCACCCAACACCCAGTCCATGCAAGCAGTGAATAGAGTACCCTATAATCAATTGGGAAGAATGCAGTGGTTCTGTCTCGATTTTGCATAGCATCTTACAGTACCAGTGTACAAACCGACCATGACATCCAGCCACTTCGGGGGATCCCGT
The DNA here is from genome assembly GCA_026402145.1 of Polypterus bichir lapradei. Lineage (NCBI taxonomy): Eukaryota > Metazoa > Chordata > Cladistia > Polypteriformes > Polypteridae > Polypterus > Polypterus bichir. The sequence continues at coordinate 41,954,300 of JANRMT010062796.1, forward strand.
GAAGTCTCATGATGTCCCAAAGGGTAACTTGATCAACTGAAGTTGAATGCATTATGAAAATCAACAAAAGCTCCAAAGAAACTCTGCCAATATTCATGTTTGCACTCGATGAAAACCCTCAATGCCAAAATGCAGTTGATGGTGGACTTCTTAGTCATAAAATTAGACTACTCTGGTCACTGGTAGGTGAGCAAGTGATCACGGATACTATTAAAGATGACCCTAGCCCGGGAGAACCTTACCCGGCACCAAGGGCAGTGTTATCCCCCTGCAGTTGCCGCAATCCAGGCAATCACTTTTTCCTTCCTAGATGGGGACTACAAGTCCCATTTTGCAGTCAGTTAGGATGACACCTGTGGAAGCAAATATTGCTTGCAGTGACAGGAGGAGAGCCATACCAACAGCCTGGAGAAGTTCACCCCGGATACCACAGATCCCTGCAACCTTTCTTACCCTCAGGTGATTCACCACCTGTGAAATCTCAGTGAAATTGGGTGGTTTACAGCTATTTGGAGGGTCAATCTCAGGAACCGTGAACCCAGAAGTGCCCATGTCCTAGCCAGTGGATCAGCTTTAAACAGCTGCTCAAAGTAGCCAGCCCAGCGGGTCACAACTGCAATGTCATCTGTATGGACCATTCCATCACCCACTGTGACTGAGACTATCTGAGGAACAGATTTAGGATGTGTGTAATGCTTTGATTCTTCTGTAAACAGGAAGTGGCCCACTAAACCATAGATGGTGTGTCACTTGCTCTCAGATTTCTCTAACAAAGGCAACACCAACTCTATATTTATGTATTTATTTAAAAGCTGCGCACCACCATGTACTTCATCACGCATTATAGGGGATCAGGCATCCCTGCCCAATTTTGAGCTATCTCACTCTATCATCACACTGTATTGACAAGACTGAAAAATATGTCAGAATTGACATTGACATGTGAATAATGTTTCTAAATGCAATGCATATCAAGCTCATTTTGTTTTTTTTAAATTTAGTTCTGAGTAGCTGTAAAATGTAGATGTTATTTTAAAGTAACACTGTGACATGTCTTTGATAAATGTGTGCTCATCATGAACATGTCTTTCTGCATGGGGTGCAGTTTCCATATCAGCTTTAAGTAAACAAAGTGGTGCTTGGCGTCTCAAGCCAAATAAGCTCTTTCGGTAAATGAAAATGTGTAGTCATGTAAAAATTGCATGCCTACATTGTGAATCTTATGTAATGCAAGAACAACAGCAGCAACAGCAACAATTTATTTTTATATAGCTCAAAACCACACAAAGAATATCTCAGTTGGCTTTAACATGTCCTGTTTAATTTAGTAGCCACACAGTCTTCACTCTCTAAAAAGATAAACTCCCAAAATCTTTGCAGGAAAAAAGGAAGAAATCTTAAGAAGGGCAATTTAAAAAGAGATCACCTCCCAGGAAAGTTGGGTGTCAAAAATAAGTTAGAATACACAATAGAATACAAGTAGTCCTCTTCTCACAGCTACTGCAGATGGCTGTCATAGTTATTGGTCTCATATTAAATGAGAACATCAAGAACCACTTAGACATCTGTGATGGAATGAGCTAGGATGGGTCCGGAGATATTTCATTAGTTAACCCCAAATAAAATCTAAGTAACCAACATATCCTCATGTATCAAAACACCACATTTCTTACAATTTTTCCATCAATCAAGCAGTCTAAAGCAGCCAGTTACCTAACAGTCTTTTCATGCAGTTTAAAACAGACAGTCCTTTGTAAAATATATACTGTAGCCATGTTCCTGTCCATTTCATTAAAATAAAATTACTCTGTTATCAGATTTTACACTACTTTTGTTATTTGTTTATTTGGAGGATTGGACAGAGCTCATTAGAAATATAGGAGCCATCAGAGTATCAGTTAGAAAGGGAATAAAGAAGAGCCCCTCACACAGCTCTAATGTGTGTTTAACATTCATAACACCCTGGAGATGCACTGGCACTCAAGGTCACACCAGAACTTTGTTTGTGCGTCTTGCTTATGTTAACTTAAATCATGTAACATCCCCTGTGCAACCAATGCAGCTCAGTTTGTGTGAGTGTGATTTATATTTGCAGTTGGTATATGAGTGTGTATTTTATAAGAGTGTTAGCCACTAAAAACAGATAGACGTCACAGCTGGGGTTTGATATCTGCAGCAGAATACCAGATTGTTGATGTGCTTGAGACTCAAGTCCTGGAGTCCTTCTTGTCTAGCAACATTTTTTTCTTCTAAATCTTTTGCTATATCAACACTTGTTTTTTTTTCTACTCAGGTTGGATCAGAACCTCACTAGTGTTGAAATATTACAGTAGGACTTCAAGCAATACAGTAGATACAACATGAAATTATTTTCACCTTCAGTATTTGAAAGAAAGAAACAATATGCACAAATGAGGTGTATATAATTTATACTTTAAAAGCATAATTGTTTTTCTTGTAACTGTTAAAAACACTACACAAATTGTGCAGTGCTGTTCTGACCATAAGGAGTGAAATTTGTTTCATATCCAAAGTGAAACTGCATGACAGTGAAAGTACCAGGGAATTTTTGTCTGCTAGACAATTACTTCTTACTTCTTCTTCTTCTTCATCTTTTGTCTTAACCCACGACAGATTTGACCAACTGCGAGACAGATCAGGTCTGACATCAGATGTTGCTAGTAGCAGTACAGTCTAGAAGTTGATTGGTAAAGTATGGCTGCAAAAGGAATTCTACACCACCTAGTGGCCTTCATTTCAGCAAAGACATGATACAATACAGATACTGTTATAAAGTACCTTTGGCTACTGCATTTATGTTTCAAATAGGCTGTTTAGACCATTTTACTTTAAAATGAAACTTAACAGACTCACGTGAGATGCTACAATATGTGACATTTGATACTAAACACTACATAAATAAATAGTACTGTCTAAATACTAAAACTTGTGACACCATTACACATAAAAGATGCATCTCAGCTCTATCAGTCAGCGCACCTAACACCCATTCACAGAATGTGACATACTGAGACATTACTACCACAAATGTATAACTATCATTATCTATTTTTTTAACATTTGTCAGATTTGCCACACAAGTCTGCATAGTCCTGAATAGTGCATGGGTAGGAATCGGCAATAATGAAAGCCTCTGACAGACTGAGTCAATGCACTTGCTGACAAAATGACAATCCATTCTGGTCTGCCAGTTACTCTGCCAGACCATTTTAGTTTGTTTGATTTAACCTTCAGTCATTGGGCGTTTAGTTTCTGTCATAAAAACAAACAACAAGTCAATTATTTAAAAAGCTAAGTCTATACAAACAAATACAAAAATGTACAGATTTTAAAGAACCAATTCTTTATATTTTGGTTGTATTGAATTAGAGGTTTCCCATCATAATTCTATATCCATTTTTTGCATATAAACATGGAATAGCTTTTTCTATGTATAAAAAAGAGTATTAGTTCATTCATTTCCTAAGTTTGCCTATTGCAGTAGAAGATCGTTGAGAACTACGGCCCATCCCAGCAGCATTGGGTGCAAAGTAGGAACAAAGCCTTTTGTGTAAATGCAAAAATGTTTCACTTTTTATTGAATACCAGATGTATTCAGGTGTATTGGGTCAGGTGTGCCACTGTGTATGCTGAGGTGATGCAGTTGTTTTTTCTACTGTACGTTATGCATTATCAAAATGTAAAAAAAAGTTTGGACTTAAAGCTCTAACCACTTATATAAATTTTACAACAGTGCTGCCTAAGCTGTCCAAAATATCAGTCTTTCCACAACTCCCACCCTTTTCTATTCTGGAAGACATACTGATCAGTCTTGAAGACTCAGACAGCATCTCAACAATATATCTCTAGCGCCTTCAACACCATCCAACCTCTGCTCCTTAGGGACAAGCTGACTGAGATGGGAGTAGACTCACACCTGGTGGCATGGATCGTGGACTATCTTACAGACAGACCTCAGCATGTGCGTCTTGGGAACTGCAGGTCTGACATTGTGGTCAGCAACACAGGAGCGCCGCAGGGGACTGTACTTTCTCCGGTCCTGTTCAATCTATATACATCAGACTTCCAATACGACTCTGAGTCCTGCCACGTGCAAAAGTTCGCTGATGACACTGCTATCGTGAGCTGCATCAGGGGTGGGCAGGAGGAGGAGTACAGGAAGCTAATCAAAGACTTTGTTAAATGGTGCGACTCAAACCACTTACACCTGAACACCAGCAAGACCAAGGAACTGGAGGTGGATTTTAGGAGGCCCAGGCCCCTCATGGACCCTGTGATCATCAGAGGTGACTGTGTGCAGAGGGTGCAGACCTATAAATACCTGGGAGTGCAGCTGGATGATAAATTGGACTGGACTGCCAATACTGATGCTCTGTGTAAGAAAGGTCAGAGTCGACTATACTTTCTTAGAAGGTTGGCGTCCTTCAACATCTGCAATAAGATGCTGCAGATGTTCTACCAGACGGTTGTGGTGAGTGCCCTCTTCTACGCGGTGGTGTGCTGGGGAGGCAGCATAAAGATAAAAGACGCCTCACGTCTGGACAAACTTGTTAAGAAGGCAGGCTCTATTGTAGGAGTAAAGTTGGACAGTTTAACATCTGTAGCAGAGCAACGGGCACTAAGCAAACTCCTGTCAATCATGAAGAATCCACTGCATCCACTGAACAGGATCATCTCCAGGCAGAGGAGTAGCTTCAGTGACAGACTTTTGTCACTGTCTTGCTCCACTGACAGACTGAGGAGATCGTTCCTCCCCCACACTATGCGACTCTTCAATTCCACCTGGGGGAGTAAATGCTAACATTACTCAAAGTTATTGTCTGCTTTTACATGCATTTTTATTACTCTTTAATTTAATATTGTTTTTTGTATCAGTATACTGCTGGTGGATTATGTGAATTTCCCCTTGGGATTAATAAAGTATCTATCTATCTATCTATCTATCTATCTATCTATATAAAAACATCTCAATGAATCCTCCCATCAAAATCCTAGAGGACAGTGTGAAAAAGATCTTTCAATTAATATCTCAGAACACGAGTGAAATGCAGCCATGCATATAATACACTGTAGCATTCAATCATTCAATTTAAAATCTTTCATCAATGACATTTATCATGTTTAAAATTGTCCAAAATATATCCAGGACAAGATCTAACCTGCAAGCGTTGCAATCTATCTCCAGCTTTACTGGGTCACTTGTTTTGGGAGTGCATTAAATTAACATCATTTTGGTCAAAAATCTTTGAATGCTTAATGGACAGCCTTGGTGTCTCAATCACTCTCATAATCTCATAGTCTCATAATCCATTAACAGCTGTGTTTGGTGTACTAACAGAGGGGCTTAAAGTGGAGGAGGAAAAAAAAAATTACAATTGCCTACACACTAGACTTATCTGGATTAACTGGATGAATCCCATCCCACCTTTTATAAGCCAGTGAGTAACTTATGTTCTATACTATTTCAAACTAGAAAAAATCAAATTTTCAATTAGATGATCTGTTTAAAAGTGTTGAAAGATATGACAAAATGTAATTAATACAATTTTAGAAGAAGCATTTATATCGAGGGACATATTCCCTTTTTTTTCCCTAACTCTTGCTGTTGGCTCTACTCTTTTTCTCTCAGGTGGTGGCTGAGTTTTGTTTAGTTAGTTTTGTCTGTTTTTATTTCTACTTTCTTTTTTTTAACTTAATGATTTTTTCGTTTGTTTTCTTCTTCCTTTTTCTAGTTTGACTGTGAAGTCAATTGTTGCATAAGTTGGATTTGATTGCATGAAATGTTATTTTCTACAAATAAAATAAATTAAAAAAAGAAAAAAACAAATATGAAGGAAGGGATGATACTGTAGCTATGTCACTCCTGAGGTAAAGACACTGTCTATCCCAGTGAAGATTCCCAATATTTTAGACTCTATAATGCCACATCATGGTGATTATTTGTCAGGAAGTCAAATTCTGTGTCTTCATCAGTGAGGTGATCCTATCCTGTTGTTCATATCGGAAGCACTTAATCTTCATATTCTCCAAGTGCTTTAATCAGGTGTTGTATATCTACAACTTGGTTACTCTCCGAGAGTTTTCCTCCCTTCTTGGCTGTTTTATTTTCTATTCCATTCCTGGTGCCAGTCACACTTGTTGGGAATGAGTGCAGCAGCAGCAGCACCAAGCATTCCGTCACAACAACACTTTTAATTGTGTAGGTTCCTGTCAAGCAAATGGCCAAGAATCCTGCTGACTACACCAGTTGTGACTTGTACGTATGTAATAGAGTCCTAAAACCCCAGACACAACTACACTTCAAAATAAGTATTTTATAATAACAGTAACTTCATACATCCAGCATTGAATGTGCTCTGGAGTCGGTGAGTTAATTGTGTTTTTGCTGTGCTTATGCCGTTGATATATTTTTGGGAATTTTTACCTTCATGTTCTTTGTTTGACTGTTTCTAGATTATTGTACTGAGACTTTGTCTGCATTGGATTGCCTTAATGTTTTATGTTCAGTTGCTTCTTGTACTCCAGAGAGATTCATTATTATCAATTTATACTTTATGAGAAAAAAAACTTTAATTTTTAAAGATCCAGTACTTCTCCTTATTACTTGCTGGGATTTGAGAGTGATATCCCCCTCTAGTGGGCATTTTTTTAAAGTGCTTTAGAAAACTTATTGGGACTTGAGGGCTTTGGAACTCCTAGTTAATGACAGGGAGAGGGAGAAATCTAGCAGATCATAAGGACCGGATAACATTGATCCTTGAATACTTAAGGAGGTTAGTGAGTATTTTATATTTATAAACCATTGCAAGATATTTTTTTGAAATATCTGCACAGATAGGTAAATTCCTAAAGACTGCCAATCATTAAGGAAAAGATTGAACAGCACTTGGCAAGAACAGGGTTATAATAGCATATACTCAACATGGGTTTAGATGAGGAAGGTTGTGTTTCACTAATAAGCTGGAATTCTATGAGGAAGCAACAAAAGAATACAATCAAAATGGTTCATATGATGTTATTTTTAGAAGGTGTGGTAGATAGGGGGCGCTATTGCTCCCTTGAACCCCTGTCCACGACTCCAGACACCAGGTAAAAGTCCAATAGTTGACTTTATTAAATCGCCAAAGTGCACAAAGCACCCTCTCCTCCACTATACTCATAAACAAATCACAAACCAATACAATAATACAATCCTCCACTCCCAGACACGTTGCCACCATTCCACCCAGCTCAGCTCGCCGTCTGGGAGCTCCCGTAGTCCTTTTATATCTCCTGACCCGGAAGTGTTCCCAATCCCCAGTCCATGTGACTCTCAATCACTTCCGGGTCAGGTACAAGTTCTTTTCTTCACCCCGGAAGCACGTCATTCCTCTTGTCCACGTGTGCTTCCGGGGCGTAGGGAAAATATCCATTATTCCTCCCTGCAGCTTCCCCTAGTGGCCCCCATGGCATCCAGCAGGGCTGTGCATAAAAACTACATTGTCCATGATGCCCTGCTGGTCTTCTGGGGACCTCCATACTGCAAGGAGGGCTCCACCTGGCAGCTTAGGGGTATTGGCCGGGATAAATGGCCGGCCATCCATCACAAAGGCTTTTGATAAGGTACCACATGAAAGGTTAGTGATCAAACTAAAAGAAGTGGGAATCCATGGTGTGATCTGTACAAAAATGGCTCAAACACAGCTTAGCAAAAGCAAAGGCTTATTATGTGGGGAACTTTTTCAGAATTAGTTGATGTTAAAAGTGGTGTCTCCCAGGGTCAGTGCTGTTAGATTTGAATACACAATGGAATGTCTGAAACTTAAAAATATAAAATGAGAAGGACTTGGAAGTCATAGTGGACTCATCACTATCTACATCTAAACCACGGGTGTCGAACTCCAGGCCTGGAGGGCCGCAGCGGCTACAGGTTTTCATTCTAACCCTTTTCCTAATCAGTGTCCTGTTTTTACTGCTAATTCACATTTTAATAGCCCTGTTAGAAGGATTCAGTCCTCTGAATTTATTCGTTTCCTCATTAAAATGCGGCCAAACAGAAATGAGACCTGAAACGAGCCAACAGATGACCAGCTAAACTGGGGCTTCAAACTCCAACCAGTTTCTTAATGAAAAGCCAATTCCTACTGTTAATTAAACTTGTTATTTAATTCCACAGCTTGTTGTTGCTCTCGTTCTGCCACAGCTGATATTTCCAGAACTGTTGATTTTTCATAAGAACATCGTCAAAGTGTTTTGGTGAGTTGAGAGATCAACCTTACTGAGGCCTTCACCTTTCTTTATTTTCTGCTATTGTGTGATGTAGCGGCTTGTTTTGTGTCTCATTATTGTTTAGCTGCTAATTAAGGAAAAAGAAACAACTAAAGGGCCTGAGTCAAGTTAATTAAAAGAAGTAATTAGCAGCAAAAACTGGTCACTAATTAAGAAGATGGTAAGAATGAAAACCTGCAGCCACTGCAGCCCTCCAGGACTGGAGTTTGACACGTATGATCTAAACACTTTATAGAAGCGATCAAGGAAGCAAATAGAATATTAGGTATAACATTTATGTGTTTAATTATTTTTGTTGATTTTGAATGATTATTTTGCATATTTATATTTTCTGTGAGGTTTGTAATTATGTACCATTTAATGTAATGTCCTGTCATTCCCTGTGCTTTGTAGGTAGTGCCCCAGTAGGTGGAGCCACACTAACATCACCACTCCTGAGCACTTCTTCTGCTGGCTATTTAACCAGAGCAGAAGAGCCTCATAATTAGAAGGACATATCTTCTGAAAAGAGTTTTGTGAGTATTGCTGTTTTGTTGGATTGTCTGTTTTTCTTGATTTATTTTACTTCTGTCCTTTGTTTCCTTTCACTTTCACTTTTGAGACATTTTCCATATTTTGGGACACTTTTTATATTTTGTTTAGGGCCTGCTAGATAAGAAGCCTGCATTTAGCATTTTTGAAGCTAGCAGGATTTAAGGTGATTCTCCTGGTTAGGTTATGGTCTTGTCTTTATGGTCATTTTAAAAGACCTCACCACCATTTTGTAATGTTTGGGACTCCTAATCATAACAGATGTGTGGAGTACAAGTCAATGGAGTTATGCTTAAGTTGTATCGCACTAGTGAAGTCTCATATGTTGTGTTTCGTTCGGTTTTGTTCTACAAATTTCAAAAAGGACATAACAGCAGTAGAAAAGTCCAGAGAAAACCAACTAGGCTGATTCCTGGACCAAGTGATACAAGTTATGAGAAGAGATTGAAGCCATTAAACCTTTTCAGTTTAAGGAATCAGAGATTAAGAGGTGACATCATGAAAGCTTTTAAAATTACAAAAGAAATACCACACTAAATCCCAGTTGATATTTTAAAATAAAGTCAGCAACAGAAACATGAGGACATGGTTGGAAACCTAAGAGCAGAAATGTTAGAAATGTTTTCTTCACCTAAAGATCTAGAGACACATAGAATAAATTACTGTAGGAGGAGAACAGGCATCCTAGTTGGATCGGAGGCATTGCTATTACCTGGACAATGACTCAAACAATTTGGCCAGTGGATCCGAGAAATAACTTGGTTTCTGGCCAGCATGAAATAAAGGACAGACTAGCAGAAGCTGAGATTTGGGAGCTGTTCCATCCCCCATACATCATGTGGCAATGGTCCTTATATGGCAACCCAGTTGGGATATCCGCAGGGGTGCTTGGGAATTGAAGTCCACATGTGCAGACCTGTCAGGGTCCCTGGGTCTCATTAGAGGGCGCTGCCTGGAAGTGCTTCCTGGAAGACATGGAGTGGCACTGGAAGCATTCCTGGGTCCAACATCAAAGGAGTCTGCTGCTTCACATTGGGGAGTCACAGTTGGGAGGCAGCAGGCAAAAAACTGTTGGCTCAGAACAGGTAGGAGCTCAAAACCAGAAAGAAAATAAATTTAAAAATATCAAAGTACAAATCATCTCTCTATTATAAAAAAAATCCTGGGAGGGAGACTAGGGAGACGAGACGTGATCTTCTCAGAAGACAATGTGACGTCCCGCGAGAGACACTTTAATTTCACGTGAGACAAGGCAGTGAGACAACATTTAAAACAAGTTCACGGACATCTAACCAAGCAGTTGTTGGAATGCTTTTGGCAGATAGACATCATGTGCTTCCAGCTCTTAAAACAACGACAAGTGACAAGCAGAACACACAGCTTGCCAGTAGCAGCAGCAGGAAACCAGCAGATGATCCAACCACTTTTCCTTAGTGTGTGTTCAGCCAACCCCCCTTTCACAATGCGAGCGGCAGAAACGCGAAGTGGCAAAAGGACAGCTGCTATACAGGATTTGAAATGATTGACGCAAAGCACGACAAGCAGAAAACGCAGCTCGCCAGCAGCAACAAGCCAGCAGATGATTCGACTGCAACTCCTTAGCGTGCGTTCAGCCCCCCCTTCACAACGCGAGCGGCAGAGTCACGAAATGCAAAAAGTACAGCTGCTGTACAGTCTTTTAAATGATCGACGTGCAGTGCGACAAAAAGAGCACGCAGCTCATCAGCAGCAGCAGCAGAAAGACAGCAAATTATCTGACGGACGTCATCTCCTTAGCGTGCGTTCAGCCGCCCCCCCTTTCACAATACGAGCAGCATTATATGTCCTGCGAGAAAGATTTAACCACGTCCGGGGCCGGAAATAAAGGACAAGTATTGTTTTTACAAAGGTTTTAAAGTAAAAGTGAAAATAATGCATATGTAACAATTCACATGAAAATAAGAATCTCTTTAAATTGTATATCCAGTAAACCAAACCGGGGGGTGGGCGAGCGAAGCAGGGGGGGGGGGTTTAGCCCCCTAGTTATTCAAAATATCAAAGTTAAACTGCTACACAAAAGTACTGGAAAAAAAGTCCCTGAAATGATTTTATTAATAAGTTTCAAGGAATATTTATTTCTTTTAAGTAATATTATGACAATAAGAAACTAGGTTATGCTCACTGTCATGTATTTTAAGGGCTGAATGATGACATCAGACACATAATGTAAAAAGCAATGAGGTTGTATCTATAAACAACATTGTGGAGTCTGTGTTGTATCCCTAAATCTCTCTTTTAGAGCTTATGGAGGTACTGATACTTTGAGTTCTAGGAAAACCCCTGGATCTGATTTATATTATGGAATCGGATATCTGTGCCACTTTATGAAATGCTTAATTGTGTCATTTCTATTACTAGACTGAACCTTTACATTAACCAAGCCTTGATTTCACCATTCCTCAAACAAGACAGGAACCTTCTGAATGTTCTAACTATTGCCCAATGATTTATAAACTCAGATGTCAAAGTATTGGTATTATTTTAACATGTATTTAACATATTATTCTTTCTCTCAAGCAGTTCTGGATTATTAAGATTATGTTCATAAAACTTAATTTTAGTTTTTATTTGTTTTGAAAAAAGTATGCATATTTTTTCATCATGTTTTTTATTGTTAATGTGACCTGTTTGGATGCATGGTGTTATTGCAATCTTTGCTTTTCTGATGTCACAGATTTAACAGTATAAATATGCAATGAATATAATATACACTATCCCTAGTTGAATAAAACTCCTCTTTAGAAAGATCTTTACTGTTGTTTCTTTTACAAGCAGGTATTAGCTCTAGGTTGGGTTATGACTTGCCTTTCGGTTTTGACTTTTGTTTATTATTATGTCCTTTTGGTTTTAGTTGCCAGTTTCTTTCTTTGTCCCAGTTTTGACCTCTTGTCAGTTCTGGCTTCACTGCTTCTCACTGTGTATCTCCCAGGTTCCTTTCTTGCTCACAATAATCCTCAACATGCTGTGCCTTTAGTGAGCAAAGATGGTTGCGTATCACCTACAGAGAGTTGTTCATAAATTGATACACCCAGACATCAGATCAGGTTTTGTTATGTATTAACATATGTTTAGATGTTTTATTGTTGTTTTTGTATTATTATTTGTCATATGTTTGTGTTATTTCTGTCAATTTTAGTTTATTATTGGTTAATTATTTACTGATGCTTTAAATGTAACTATGTTCCAAGTTCTTTGTCAGTGGAGCCCCAACTGGCAGGACTTCCTTGACAGCACCACTCCTGGGCCCTCCCTCTGGCTAAAAACAAAATATGTCGTCTTAATAATTGCTCTGTACAGAATGAGCTTTTTGAAACCTTATTGATGTAAATATTAAGATTCGTTAATTTTGAAAAGATTTAAGGATTAAACCACTTCCAGAGAACATTTTTTCAGATTTCTGAAGCCACAGAAAGTCATGGCTCAATAGTCTATAATTACCTCTTTTATTTCCAGTAAAGTTGATTTAGAGGAGCATGATGAGCATTATAATCTTTTTAACACATTACATTTATGATGTGTTAACATTAAACATCTTTTTAAACCAGAATGAATATTCTGCCTCAACGAGACAAAGAGATTTTATGAAATGGGCTGAGAGATAGAGAAGTGGTCATATAACAAGGTGCGTTCAAAATACCAAAAATACAAGCAATCTTTCATCAATCCTAATCACTAACCAAAAATCAAAGTTCAAAAACACAAAGCATAGAATCAATAAGCCAGTAAGAATTTAAACAAAAGTAATAGCACAAAAAATGGTTTAGATTATCTAATCTCACATAAAGCAAGTCTCAAGGGAGAACTGCGATTAGAAATGGCTAAGCAGGTAACTTAGAATATAGTAACATCTATGCAAAAACAAAATGGCATCACAAAATAATGGAAATTAAAATAAACTGTTAATCAAAGATGTTTAAATATAAATACAGCCCTCTGTATCCACAAGGATTGGTTCCAGGGCCCCCCAGAGATATCAAAATCCATATATGCTCAATTCCCTTATATAAAATGATATAGTATTTGCATCTATCTATCTATCTATCTATCTATCTATCTATCTATCTATCTATC
>JANRMT010062796.1:41967239-41980214 GCA_026402145.1 Polypterus bichir lapradei
ATCTATCTATCTATCTATCTATCTATCTATCTATCTATCTATCTATCTACCAGATAGATAGATACTTTATTAATCCCAAGGGGAAATTCACATACTCCAGCAGCAGCATACTGATAAAGAAAATATTAAATTAAAGAGTGATAACAATGCAGGTATACAGACAGACAATATCTTTGTATAATGTTAACGTTTACCCCCCCCGGGTGGAATTGAAGAGTCACATAGTGTGGGGGAGGAACGATCTCCTCAGTCTGTCAGTGGAGCAGAAAAGTGACAGCAGTCTGTCGCTGAAGCTGCTCTTCTGTCTGGAGATGACACTGTTCAGAGGATGCAGTGGATTCTCCATGATTGACAGAAGCCTGCTCAGCACCCGTCGCTCTGCCGCGGATGTCAAACTGTCCAGCTCCGTGCCTACAATAAAACCTGTCTTCCTCACCAGTTTGTCCAGGCATGAGGCGTCCCTCTTCTTTATGCTGCCTCCCCAGCACACCACCGCGTAGAACAGGGCGCTCACCACAACTGTCTGATAGAACATCTGCAGCATCTTATTGCAGATGTTGAAGGACGCCAGCCTTCTAAGGAGGTATAGTCGGCTCTGTCCTCTCTTGCACAGAGCATCAGTATTGGCAGTCCAGTCCAATTTGTCATATTGGAAGTCTGATGTATATAGGCTGAACAGGACTGGAGAAAGTACAGTCCCCTGCGGCGCTCCTGTGTTGCTGACCACAATGTCAGACCTGCAGTTCCCGAGATGCACATACTGAGGTCTGTTTTTAAGATAGTCCACGATCCATTATTAGTTTACTTACAGTATAATACCTAATACAATGTAAATTGTGACATGCCGTCAGATATGAAACAAAAGGCTTAGATATGGTTAAAAAAAGGGAAAATACAAAGATAAATGGGTGCACTTATCCAAATAGAGTGACTATGGTGTGCACTTTGGGATGTGCCGCTGTGCAGAGCAATGTAGATAAAGGTTCTAAGTAAAGAACTTGCTGCCGGCATGGAGATGCCCGTGCCCCCTTCACACTCAAGTGAAACAGAGTTAATAAGGAAATTTAACACCATCAGGAGATGCACTGAAAGGTGATGATTCACAACATATTTTTAATTAAAAGCAATGAAATAAAATTATGGATCGGATAACATGCCTCTGGATTGGTTATTTAAAACCAGAGTGTGCTGTACATGAGAGGTGGTAAAATCGCTAAAGAGTGTGATCACGTAAAGGTGCGTGGAGGATCAGGAGGTGCATGTAAAGCAGCTTTTCTCATGTAAGTGACTTTGTGAAGGCCCCCCTTGGAGAATTGAGTACAATTCTCAGAGCAGGGGAGGTAGTTCATCCAGGGAATACAGGGAAATACTGTATATCACACAGAGATGCTGATCACTTAGGTGACCCATCACAACCCACTACCATAATAAACAACTCACAACCAGTGACAGCCCTCGACTTTAAAGTGGGTCACGACCCAGTGGGAGAGAAACACTGAGCCTGAGGGAAATAAAAAATCATGCAAAACAGTAGTAAGACATGCAGTGCCTAAAGAGCATGAAAGGTATTCAGAGAAAATATTTTCGATCTGCAGTTGGTTGAATCTACAGATGCGGTACCTGTAGATGTATAATTTATGAAACTTATGTCACAAATCCATGCAATTCAGTTGAGAAACAGACTGCCAGAGAGATGGACAGATGAGAGCTGAAAGTCATGGAGGTGGGCAGAAAACAAGTGAAGGACACACAAGCAGGTTTTTTTTTTTTTTTTTTTATTAATTTTATTGCACTCCATACAAAGCAATCAAGTTTTTACAAAGAGAAAAATAGAGTCAAGAACAGATCGATCCCCACCCTTGAGAGAGAGAGCAAGCCAAACGGCATAAAAATTTTACAGCTTTTAAACATACCTAAATTAATAAATTCTCTGTGCTTCATGAACTTATTTTTAAAATATTACTGATTAGATCCTGCCATGTTTTGAAAAAAGTCTGTATGGATCCTCTGACTGAGTATTTGATTTTTTCCAATTTCAAATAATATAACACATTGGTTTCCCACTGACTTAAAAGAGGAGAGTTTGGGTTCTTCCAGTTTATCAGAATAAGTCTGCGTGCCAAAAGTGTAGTGAATGCAATCACAATTTGTTTGTCTTTCTCCACTTTAAGCCCCTCTGGAAGAACCCCAAACACAGCTGTTAATGGGTTAGGAGGGATTGTGAGTCCAAGGCTGTCTGAAAGGTAATTAAAAATTTTTGTCCAGAATGTTAATTTGTTGCAGGCCCAGAACATGTGACCTAGTGAGGCTGGGACTTGGTTGCAACGTTCACAGGTTGGATCATGCCCTGGAAACATTTTGGAGAGTTTTAGTCGAGACAGATGTGCTCGATATATAATTTTGAGTTGTATAATTGTATGCTTTGCGCATATGGAGCTCGAGTGAATTCTCTGCATTGCTACTTTCCACTCCTTTTCTGATATATTGATTGAGAGATCTTTTTCCCAGTGTCCTCTTGGATCTTTGAAAGGGAGGGATTCTAAAATGATTTTATATATTGTAGAGATGGAGTCTAAGTCCTTGAGATTGATCAATATTTTTTCCAGCATGGATGAGGGTGGAAGATGAGGAAAATCTGGAAGGTTCTGTTTAACAAAGTTCCTGATTTGAAGATAGTGAAAGAAATGTGTAGCTGGAATGTTAAATTTGGAATGTAATTGTTCATAGGAAGCAAAGACGTTGTCTATATAAAGATCTCTATAAACAAGTTAATTCCAAATTTTTTCCAGATATTAAAAACTGCATATGTTTGTGAAGGTTGAAAGAGGTGGTTCTCCTGCAGAGGTGCCACAGATAGAAGCTTCTCCGTCTTAGAATGCTTTCTACATTGGTTCCATATTCTAAGTGAGTGGAGCACAATTGAGTTATTTGTATATTGCCGATAGCATGTGTTTATTGGAGCACAGAGCAAGGAATACAAAGAAGTACTGCAGGATTTTACTTCTATTGCGGTCCAAGCCTGTGTATGTTCTTCTATTTGTGTCCAGGTTCTTATCGCCTGTATATTTGCTGCCCAGTAATAAAACTGGAAGTTAGGTAGAGCCATGCCGCCTTCTTCCTTTTGTCTTTGTAAGGTCGCTCTTTTGATGCGTGGATGTTTTGAATTCCAAATAAATGAGGTTATTGTTGAATCTAATTGTTTAAAGAATGATTTATTAATGTATATTGGGATGTTTTGAAATAAGAAAAGGAGTTAAGGAAGAATATTCATCTTAACAGTCTTAATTCTTCCAGCTAGTGTGAGATGAAGGGTTGACCATCTATGCAAGTCTTGTTTAATTTTTTCCATGCAGACAGCGAAATTTTGTTGATAAAGAGCTTTATGTTTACTTGTGATGTTTACCCCGAGGTATTTAAACTGTTCTGCAATGATAAAAGGTAGGGTACCTAAACTAATATTATATGCTTGAGAATTCACTGGAAAGAGTACACTTTTATTCAGATTAATTCTGAGACCAGAGATCTTTTGAAATTCTGTGAGTGCTGCTAAGACTGCAGGCACAGAATTTTCTGGGTCTGATATATACAGTACCATGTCATTTGCATATAATGAGATTTTCTGTTCCAGTCCTTCTCTGCTAATCCCCTTTATCTGATCAGTATTTCGACAATGTATTGCCAGTGGTTCAATGGCAATCGCAAACAGAAGCGGTGACAAGGGGCATCCTTGTCTAGTGCCACGTTCTAGTTTAAAGTAGTCTGAGCAAATGTTGTTGATGCAAACTGAAGCTTCTGGGATGGTATAAAGTAATTTAATCCATGCACATATGTTTGGGCCAAACCCAAATTTCCCTAATGTAGTAAAAAGGTATTTCCATTCAATCATGTCGAATGCTTTTTCTGCATCCAATGATAATAATATTTCTGGGGTGTTTGATTTAGTTGGTGAGTATATTACATTAAACAGGCGTCGAAGATTTAAAGATAAGTGCCGGCCCCTAATAAATCCAGTTTGGTCTTGTGATATTACCGAGGGGAGCACTTTCTTCATCCTTCTGGCTAAGATTTTAGAGAGTATTTTAACGTCGTTATTCAGAAGTGAAATTGGTCTGTATGATGCACATTGTAATAAGTCCTTATTTTGTTTTGGAAAGACAGTGATTAGTGCTTGGCGAAAGGTTTGTGGAAGAGATTGGTTATCTCTGGCTTCTGTAAATGTTGCTAATAGGAGGGGAGCTAGTGAGTGGAGAATTTCTTGTAAAATTCTGCAGGGTAGCCATCAGGGCCTGCTGCTTTCCCGCCTTGGAGTGACTTTATAGCATCTAGTAATTCTGATAACGCCAGAGGTTTATCAAGTTCCTCCGCACTAAAAGCGTCTATTTGTGGTATCTGTAATGTATCTAGAAATGTATTAGATTGTGTATTGTCTTCTTTAAACTCAGTAGTATATAGGGATTTATAGTAGTCTCTGAAAGTGTGCATTATATTTTTGTGTTCGACGATTTTATCTCCGTTCGTGTTGGTGATTACCGAGATTGCGTTGCGTACTTCTTGCTTGTGAATTTGTTGAGCTAAAAGCTTATTAGCTTTCTCTCCATGTTCATAATAATGATGTCTGGATTTGTAGATTAGTTGTTCAGTTTCTTTAGTTGTCAAGAGGTTTAATTCCGAATGTAGAGCCTGCCTCCTCCTATGTAGTCTCTCGCTTGGTAGTCTGGCGTGTTCTTCATCTATTTTAGTAATTTCGCTTTTTATCTCTGCTACTTTCTTGGCTTCGGATTTATTTCTGTGGGAAAGATATGAGATAATCTGACCTCATAAGAAGGCCTTAAGAGTTTCCCAGAGTATTCCTGCAGAGATCTCGGGTGATGTATTTGTCTCTAGAAAGAATTTGATTTGTTTAGATATAAATTCTGTACAATTCTCATCAGCTAATAGAAGCGGGTTGAGGCGCCATCTGCGGGGTGAGTGTATGGGGCTTAGTAATTTTAGCTCCAAGATCATAGGTGCATGGTCAGAAATAACAATAGCATCGTATTCACAAGATTTAATCATAGGCAAGAAGTTATTGTCTATAAAGAAGTAATCAATCCTTGAGTAACAATGATGCACTGGTGAGTAGAAAGAATATGTTCTTGAATTTGGGTTTAAAAACCTCCAGGGGTCTGATAAGTTGTGATCAGTTATAAACTTTGTAATTATCTTTGCGGAGTTAGATGCCATTCCCCCTGTGGAGGAAGTCCTATCTAAAAGTGGATTTAGAACACAATTAAAGTCCCCCGCCATTATAACTTTATGAGAGTTCAGATTGGGAATGGATGCAAATAAATTTTGTATAAATTCCTTATCATCAACATTAGGTGCATAAACATTTATCAAAATCATTTTACAGTTAGATAAGTCTCCCGTGACCATTACATATCTCCCTTCAGGATCCAATACTACATCTGATGCTACAAATGGTACTGTTCTATGTATGAGAATTCCCACCCCTCTAGTTTTCTTTGTAAAACTAGAATGGAACATTTGGCCAGTCCAGTCTTTTTGCAGCCGGAGCTGATCCTTGCTTAGTAAGTGGGTCTCCTGTAAAAATACTATTTTAGCATTTAGACCTGGTAGGTAAGAGAGTACTTTCTTTCTCTTTAATTTGTGATTCAGGCCTTTAACATTCCAGCTTACGGAGTTAACTGTCCCATCATGGAGATACTGATTCTTAGTTTTTGATGTCATTTTGTAGTTTTAACTGGAAGTGAGACAGCTGCGGCCTTAATTTCCTATTTCCTGTTGAGTTGTTGCCATGCAGCTTATTATTACGTTGGTAGTTATAATTATTAAGATTAATAGGATAGATTAGGTATAGATCAAGCCTGCTCTCTTTCTCTCCCCCGCTTAACCCCCCACCCTCCCTTTTTGCCTCCCCAAGTGAGGCTAAAACCCACTTCACGCAGTCCCAGTCCTCTGACATACCCAGAGACAGAGCACGTCCAAAGCAAAACAAGCCCCAATGCAGCGGCGCTTTAGGGTTAAAAGATAGAGATATCTGTTACCAATATAGTCTTTAAAAAAGAAAAAAAAAAGAATTTTGCACTTAAAATATATATATAGTCTTCAGCAATTTTAGTGCATTAAGATGATACACCCAGATAATAAACCGGGTGATGGTGTTAAAGATGTGTCCAAAATAAGCATAACAAGTCTTAATGCAGTAATAGCAATAACAATAAACCAAGGGTATGATATTAAACAGTCTCGTTTAGGGTAGAGATGAAGTAATTAGAAGAAAAAAAAAAAAAAAAAGTAATTAAGCACAATAAAACATAAACAGATAGCGCCCTAGTAATACTAAGTAATAATGAGAATATATGAGAATATATGCTGATAAAAAAACCCGTATTTTAAAACGAATAGATCAAACAGTAGATTATTAATCCTTGTTTTATCATTTACAGCCATGACTCACTATTATGTATCAGAATAGTCCCGGGATCAGCTTTCTTAATTCCTTTTCTGCTTCTTCCTTGCTAGCGAAGACATAGAAATGACCTTGCCATTCCACTTTAAGTTTTGCCGGATACAAGAGGCTGTATTTGACGCTGGCTTGCCGTAACCTCTGTATGATGTTATAGAAGGCTACGCGTTTATTAGCTATTGCTGGAGAGAAGTCAGGAAAAATACGAATGTGGTTATTTTCAAATGTAATATCTTCCTTGTTTCTGAGGAGTGCCATCACCTCTAGCTTAAATGATAATCGTTCAAAACGAACTATAAAAGACGTTGGTCTGGGTCTAACGGTGTTTGATCCGCGTACGCGGTAAGCTGCTGCTATCTTAGATTCTGCTTTAAAGTCCTCCCGATTATTTTAGAAAAAAGTTCAGCAGCGAATTTCACCGGATTTGAACTTTCTCGATTCTCAGGCAGACCTTCAATTCTGACGTTATACCTTCTACTTCCATCTTCCAAAGCAGCCAGTCTGTCTCCGAGTTTTTTGCATTCGGAGCTGACATTTTCTGCTTTTTCTTCAGCACTGGTAGCTAAATTTTTGGCTAATTCAATCCTAGTCGTGAATGTCTCCTTGAGATCCTCCAATTGATCAGTAAGCGTTTCAATTTTACCCAGCACCTGTCGCATTTCCACTTGCATTTCTTGTCGCAGCCTTTCATTTGCCTGTTGCAGCATCAGCCGTTGCTTTTCGTTTGCTTGCTGCCATTCCTGTTTCAATTCCAGCAACTCTTGTTTCAGCCTCTCATGTGCCTTTGCAGGTTATTTTTAATAGTGCTGATAGACCAAACAGAGGTACAGTCTACAGAAGCCATAAATAATAAAAATATTATTTTGGCACACGGCCCTTCTGGTAGTTCCTAATATCTGATATGAATATGTAATTATGTGACTGTTTATAATGACGAGGATCCAGCACAATGTCAGAAGTGTCTTCACTATGTGACCAACATTCCTTGCGGCTGGATGGGATATCTGAGTGCCAGCATTCTCCCCCTTGACTATGATGTCCTTTTGCTTCTCTCCAGCCTGAATATGAATGTATACTGGATTATGCATTACTTTCTGGGAATGAATATTATCTTTTAAAGCAAGTTAAATATATATACTGTACATCTTTTTTCCATAATTCTCTCTCTTGTAATTATTTTTGCCATGGGTACAAAAGGGATGGTATTGGTTCTAGTCAGTTCTGCATCAATAAACACATCCTAGGGGAGAAAGAAGGCCCCCTGCTGGATACAGAAGGCCCAACTGTATTCTATCAGTATTAAATTCTACAAGGTAAAAAAACTGAAAAAAAAAACATAAAAGAATGTCCCTAAAGACTCCAGAAAAGGGATAATAAAGCATAATGTATATCATTGTATTTCATAGTTTTATGTTATTACTGTTTAATTTTTTATTATTGGTTAACTATGTACTGTTGCTTTAAATGTAACAATGTTCCATTTTCTTTGTGGGTGGAGCCTCAGAAGGGAGGGCTGCCTTGATGTCGCCACACCTGGGCTTTAACTCTGGCTAGAGGCATGAATAATTTGTTTGTTGGTGTTTTTTTTTATAACTATTGCTGTTTCTTTTTGGGTTTGATTTTTATGACTTTTTCATCCTGTTTTTAGGATTCTGTTTTCTGGACTGCATTATGGGACACTTTTGTTTAGAATTGCCTTTTAGGTAACTCCACTGTGCCTCTTTTTGCTATTTTGAGCGTTTCTTTGCATTTTTCTATTTTTTTAAACAGATAATTTTATTTATGAAGAGTCTTCATTTGCTCTACTAATAAATGCTGAGGGTTTATGGGTATCTTTCCACTTGTAGGGCTTTTTGTTTTATTATACATCTTGTGGTAGCCGGCCCGGAAACAGACAGGCGGACACGTTGACATCACCCAACACACGTTTATTAACAACCATATTTACAGAATAAGTGCTCACAAACCCCAAAGTCCTGGCCACAATACAATGCCTCTATCACTTCTTCAGGCCACCTCCACTCCTCTCCACTAAGCTCTCTTCTCTCCCAACTCTAGCCCTGAATGGAGGGAGGCGGCCCCTTTTATGCTGCCCCCGGATGTGCTTCAGGTGTGTCCCGGCAATCTTCCACCGACACGCCCCAGTGTGGCGGAAGTGCCGGCTGCATCCCCGGAAGCACTCTGGGTGGTCCTGCTCCTCTTCCCCCCAGCACTTCTGGGTGTAGCGGAAGTGCTGAGGTCCAGGGCTCCAAAGGCATAGGGGCGCCCCCTAGCGGTGACCACGGTCCCCTACAGGGTGGAGCTTCAAAGCTCTGTACCCATGGCCCCCAAAGGTACTAGGGCAGTCACCCCCACATGGTCTGGGGAAGGTGCAAGCCATCCTCCGGTCCTCCTGGGCGTCCCGGCCGGGTCACTACCCCAGCTAT
This sequence comes from Polypterus bichir lapradei, assembly GCA_026402145.1. Classification (NCBI taxonomy): domain Eukaryota; kingdom Metazoa; phylum Chordata; class Cladistia; order Polypteriformes; family Polypteridae; genus Polypterus; species Polypterus bichir. Next base: position 41,976,135 of record JANRMT010062796.1, read on the forward strand.
CTTTGACAATCTATTATAATTGTCTTTGACAGCTCCCTATTTTTGGGCCTGCATTTAGACAAAGAACACTGGGGCTTTGCGGCAACATTTCTGAGTAAACCTATAATGCTGGTAGGCAACTGAAACTTTAAAAAGAATGTTAGTTGGCAGTATGTGGAGTTTACTATGGATATCAAAAACGGTTTAACTTGAGGCCTTCTAAATCCTAAATCTTTGTCACAATATCTTTCTTGGCAGACTTTCACGTTAAATTAATTGGCGTATAATTTTTGGACTTCATTGGTGATCTTGAATGGATGAGGGTATGAATGTTCAATGAGTTGAGCCCATAGTTAATGGAATAGGCTTCAGCTCACCATGACTATAAAACTGGAATAAATTGGTTCAAAAATGAATGGCAAAATTGTTTGATTTTCGTTAGGTTGCAAATAAAGACACATTCAGTGATATTTGTCTGCATGATAGTTTGTTCAGAGTTTTGTGAAAATATAAAAGTGTTTAACTTTTTATTGAATACGATTTAGGTCAGATGGGCCACTATATATGTTGAGGTGATAGACTTTTTGTTATTTTTTTTTCTGCTGTTTTAGTAGCATTATGAAAATGTAAAAAAATGTTTAGACTTAACTTCTGACACACATGCATATAAACTTTATATCACACAGACCAAGCTGTCCAAAGTATCAAACTTAAAATAAATCTGATGCATGCTCTTAATGTGGAACACCATTGTAACCTAAGCTAAAAGAGTACAAATTCTACTCCAATGAAACTGCATAAGCGTGAAGGGAGAGATGAAGAAAGCACATAGCTTTCTAAGTGTGCGATGACATAGCCTTTCAATACGCACGCACTGATCAGGCCAGCAATGTGGAGCAGGCAGTGACACACACCACATGCGCTTAGTGAGAAAAAACAAAAAAAATCCACTTTATGGCATGGCCCGATCTGAACTGTGCATGTCGATTCACAACTTGACAGTACGGTATATTCATTTAGTTCCACATTAGTTGACCATAATGACAATATTCACCCTGCGAAATAAATGAACCAGCCTTCGTGGCGCATCATTGATGTCCAAAGTTCGATCCCCGTAAGGGGAAGCATAGGTGTGCACATCTAATGAACCCCAATTAGGGCAAAACATATGTTGAGTACTCTTTATATTATTGGGCAGGCACTGTGTGTGTATATATAAAGTATGTGGTGTTTTTATTTTTCCAGTCACGTAATAAATTATATGAAGTCCCTTTTCCATTTTGATCTAATGTTGCAATTTCCATCTATGGACTAATTGTGCTTGTTTAAAAATATCTTTAAATATAAATTATTATTAACAAAATTGGCATTTGTCTTGAGGCATCAGGTTTACAAAACCTAATGTAGCCAACCAATTTTATAGAAATAAATGGTCCTTTTTCATCAAAAGATGAATGTAACACTGTGCTGCATGGCATTGTGCTGACTTCCCCCTTTAGTGTTAACTGTGACTATCCACTTGTTAAGATTCGTTAATCCATTCTCAGTTGCAATCAGGTCAAATGCTGAAGGAATCAAGAGTATAAAGCCACCGGTTCAAATCCTCCTTTATTTCAATGTGTTTTTAATGTTGTTTCAATGTGTCTCTGTAAAACCCCCTGAGAAACCAAACTTACCGATTAAGACAATACAATTGAACTGAATTTAACAGCTGTAAAATAACATATTTTCTTGTAACTGAGCAGAATTTAAGCAGCATGAAATAGTTTAGTTTATGATTAACATCATGTGGACAAAGGGCAGTGACATTCTTTCTTGCAAGTTTATCAAAATAACACACCAATGTTGTTTGTGTGCAGACTCATCATCTAATGTGAATGGTTTTATTCATCCATATTGATACAGAGCCAGTTCATTTTTATAACTTTAAAAAAGGAAATAATACACTTTTTCATACATTTTTTATTGAATAAATAAATGGTATGTTTAAAAATAGCAAAAGTGAAAGATGTGGGAAAAATGTTTCTGGAAAAAAAATATACACACATACATATGTATACACAACAGTGAGAGTCAAATGAGTAGAAAAATCAGTAATCATAAAGATGTATAAATGGTAAATAAATTTAACTACAACACAGATACAATGAAAATGGCCAACAATGGGAAGGTGTTAAAAACTATAAGGGAAAGGGAACAAAAACGTATTCACAGATTTTTACCTTAGTATTTTAAAAAAATGTTAGTCAAGGTTTTGAACACAGTAAAAGTGAATAATTAAATCTGTCAAAAAAGGGATAAATGCTACTTTAGCTCTATGAACAAGTTACTACTCAGAGTCAAAGAGTTGTTATCCAGAAATATTCCATAAAAAAATTATATTTAAACTGATATTTTTCCTGATCTGTCCCTTAAAAGTTGTTCATAAATAATATTTATATATCACCTTTGCTTACAAGTGTAGCTCAAATTGCTCTACAAAAATATACAGTTACAAAGAAAATTGAAGGTATTATAAAAGTAAATAAAAAAAAAGTGTATGGGTCTTTGTCCTTTGTAATAAATACACTGCATGGCCAAATGGCCAGGGACAAAGACAAACTTGCAGCCTTCAAGGATGGTGGAGACAATAAATCTCTGTGGGTCCCAAGCCAAAGCCCACACAGCCCCCTCTACACATCCCATCACACATAACTGTGGCCGTTTCAGTCCAATCACAATTCCATTTCAGGACATTTTGTGAACTTTGTTTCTTTCCTGCACCACAGGCAGCTGGAGTTGATGTAACAGACGGTGGAGACGCAAGGCACCCCTGCAATAAACTGGAAAAAAGAAAACAGAGAAAAACAGCAGAAATTACTGCCCAGTGCAGATCATACAACATGTATACAGTGGTATTTCTAATCTATTACAACCAATGCAAGTAATTAAGAAAAAGCCAAATTAGAAAAGTGGGCTTACTGAAGTTTTTTGAAATGCTTGACATATGTAGCCTGGCACTTCTCTATTGGGAAAGCATTCCAGATTTTTTTGCATGAGTACAGAAAGCTGCCGGTTTTAATGGTTGATCTTAGAATTAAAAGAAAAGCAATGTTTGAGAAAAGAATTGTTGGGAGTAGACACTTCAAAATACATGCAGGATCTAAAATACTCAAAGTGTTCTATATATTTAATAGAACCTTGAAAACAGTTCTACATGAGACAGGCAGCCAGTGTAATGAGACAGACAGTTTTCTTACGTTGTGTGTTTGGGGGGGGGCAGTACCTCCTGATCACTTGGCAAAAGCACAGCAGATCAGACCAGAGATTTAGATGCTAGAAGTGCTGGGCAGGCAGGCCACCCGCTACTTCAACATAGCACACATTGGTTCTTTCAAAATACAACAACAAAGCACAGTAACTTAAGAAAATAAATGTTATTTTGCAACATGGAACAACATCCCTGTTTAATTAGTTGGTACTGATGTGCCTCAGTCTCTGTGTTTGTGAGGATTCACTCTCTGAGGCTTTCCTGCCTAAAATTAAAAAGCTTGTGTTAGTTACTGGACAGAGAGGACAAACATACAGGACAGTATTCAAGCCAGAAAAATATTACAGATCAAATAATAAATATGAGGAGTCTTAGCAGGAGTTGTGCACAAATTACTTCTAAAACTGAAAGCCTCAGTAGTCTTACCTGTAGAAATAGCAAATCTAACATGAACTGCACATCATCCTGAATTGGGAATTTTAAAAGCAGAAGAAAAGGACATGCAGTTATGTCTCAGAATTCAGGTACACTGGCATCTGTTCAGCCACCTGGTTACCACTGGGTATCCCGCAGCAAAAAGAAATAAGTTATTTGTAAGGAGCAAGCCTTCTCCATTATATTCAGTTAAATGTATGTGTGTGTATTTCTCCTAAATCAACAATTTAAAAGATAAGCTAATGACAAGTGACAATACAGGTGCCCAGTCTGTCATTGTGCCGCATTAGACACACACCACACATCTCTGCTGGTTTTGGATATTAATTTTAAAATTGCCTGTTCTGTGCCATTTAAGTTTTTTCTGCCAAACAAGGTTAAAGAAATTCATTTCAAAATTATGAATAAATAGTACC
>JANRMT010062796.1:42027280-42038551 GCA_026402145.1 Polypterus bichir lapradei
CACATATATACACACAAATACATATATATATACATACACACACACATATATAAACATATATATACATATACATACATATCTACATATATACACACACAGCTATTTCGTATCAGTGCAAGACGCTGCTTGTTAAAATGGATAACTCCCGCTCTTACGTGCAAGTCTGCGTGGATATTATGAACTATCGTATTTGTTCAAGTTCTATTTAAATTTTAAATAGAAGGAATTTTTATTTAGTCGACAGAAATATCTTTGGTAGGAATGGTAAAAACAGACAGGAATATTATTCCTGAATAAATCAACTCAAACCTTAAACAACTTATAATATTTTGCTGTCCATAAAAATATATCCTGTCTAAATTATACAAGTTAGAAATAAAGTAAACGTTAAAAGAACAAACATTCAAATTTCTTTACTCTTATGTAATTTTATATAAAAAATAAACTTAGATTTTAAATATCCCAAAAGATTTTGCTCTCCATAAAAATATATCCTGTCAAAATTATACAAATTCAAATATGAACATGCTGCATAACAAAACCTGGAAATATAAATAAAATGTGTTCCTTTCAGCAATAACAAATGAAATCATTCAGTTGTCTTTGCTCTTATGTCATTTTAGAGCTGGACGCCTGGCATCTTTTTTTGGCCACAAGTTCGTTTATGTTTGGTGTGAGGTTCTGTGTTGTGGAGATTCTCAGGATGGACTGCAGGTGCTCATCAGTGAGGCGACTCCTGTGTGCTGTTTTGTTAGTCTTTATCACTGAGAAGAGCTTCTCACACAGATATGTGCTACCAAACATGCACAAGGTTCGAGCCGCATGTAGACGGACTTTTTTTGTTCTTCAAAGTCACCAAAGCGCCGTGCAAACTCAGTGCGCTCAGTTTATCAGCAAAGTGCATATTTGGGAACACCGTAGTGACGACTTGGTTCAACATTACTTGGCAACAGGGAAAGTGGGGCAAGTTGCACTGGTGCATTTGTGTCTCCCATAAAAGCAGCTTCACTTGAAATCACTTTGTGATTGTGCACGGGTAAAAACGTCCGCTGAAGTGTCAGATTCTTATTTAATTCTTCTGCTTTCTGTATCTTCTGCATTGCATTCAGGTCTTTCAGGTTACCCTGATGTTTTGTCTCATAGTGCCGTCTTAGATTAAATTCTGTAATTACAGCCACATTAGCTCCACAAATGAGACACACGGGTTTAACGGCAATGTCAGTAAACATATACTCAGCCTCCCATCGGTTTTTAAAGGCTCTATTTTCAGAATCAACTTTTTTCTTCAGCATCGTGTGGGCTAGCTTCGCAATAACTTGCAAAATCATAAGCTAGACTTGATTAACGCGGTAAGTGTTCGGCAAGGCAGCTGAAGCGCTGCATTATGGGATCTGTAGTTTATTGTGTTACCAGCGCTTCATATACCCGGGCCATTAATAACAATAATACAGTATATAAAATGATCTTGCGGGCCGGATATAATTACACGCCGGGCCGGATGTGGCCCGCGGCCCTTGAGTTTGACACATATGGACTAAATAAAACTTGAAAAGATATATTTTTTCAAATGTGATCAGGCAATTCAGATAGAGTTGACGCGCACTACAGCCTACATGCCTCAATAAGTCATCCTCCCCTCGCTCTTACTTTTTTACCGTTCATCTAATGAATACACTGAGTATGGCTTTACCAAAACAATCATTGATTGCGAATAAAGTATTCATTATTCGAGTATGTAGATCGGGGTATATATATACATATATATATATACCCGCGTATCGCAGCGGAGACGTAGTGTGTTAAAGAAGCTATGAAAAAGATTTGTTTCTTACTGCATCAATAAACAGCTCGTCTTCTTCTTTATCTGAGACCTGACACACTGCATTCACTTTTTCCACCGTGTGCTTTGTTTCTGCAGTAGCTGCAGTTATGAATAATATGCTTGTATGTATGAGACGCTTCATATTTTTTTGCTGCCTTTTCAATTGTGTAATTCGATTTTTGTTCAGCGCTCTTTGGAACTGTTGCTTTTTGTCTGTGCACTGCGTCAGTTCACGTGAGCCGCTCGGTGTACATGCATCGAAGTTTCCCAGCTGTGCTGGTGCCATGTCGTGCTATGTCCATGGCTGTATTTAATGTTACCTTAGACCAGGCACTTAAAACTTTCTCTTGCAGTTTCGCTGAGTTTGTGCCAAATACCACCCTGACCATCTCATCTTCCTCTGCATAAGCACAGTCCTTCACCCGTGAATATTTACCCGTGGCAGTGTTTCTATTGGATTGCCGCTGACGGACGGCCTTATATGGGCAGGCACTAAATTACAAACGCTAGCGGCAGCCTGTCTATGAACTTAATTTAAAGTTTAGGTTTACATCGTGCTTTGTTTCCGAAGTAGCAGAACTCATGAATATGGTTGTATATGTCACTCGCTCGCTTCTTATTGTTTCGCTGCCTTCTCAATTATATAATGCATGTTTTCTTCAGCGCTTTTTGGGCCTCTTCCTGGTTTTCTACCTACTGCGTGATTACGTGGGAGGCGTGATGATGTCACACGAAACTCCGCCCCCACGGGTTTCAAGCTCATCTCCATTACAGTAAATGGAGAAAAACAGCTTCCAGTTATGACCATTACGCGTAGAATTTCGAAATGAAACCTGCCCAACTTTTGTAAGGAAGCTGTAAGGAATAAGCCTGCCAAATTTCAGCCTTCTACCTACACGGGAAGTTGGAGAATTAGTGATGAGTCAGTCAGTGAGTCAGTGAGTGAGGGCTTTGCCGTTTATTAGTATAGATTCAGGAAATAAGCTAATTTTAGTTTTGCATTTCAGTAACTACTTTTATGCACTCTAATCATGAAACCTAAGAAAGTAAAATGAAGTGTTATATGATGACAACTTAAAACTAATATAGATCAGCTTCTGCTAGTATCATGCATATGGAGAGGAGAGGTTGGGAGCATGCACAAATAGCATTGCCGCACTCACTACACAACACACCACCTGGATTGGGACCCGAGTGCAACAGGTGACACCTCAGCAACACACTGAAACAATGTGAGGTATTTTACGGAAGCTGGAGTGCCAATCCTGTCACCAACCCCCAGGTTTACCCTGTAAGTTGGAGGTCTTGCTTACACGGCCGGATGCAGGTTAACGTACCCAGAATGAAGCAGTTGCAGGTTAAGGGCCTTACTCAAGGGCCCAACAGAGTAGTCGCTGCAGTTGTTTATGAGATTCAACTGGCAACCTTCCTATTGCTGGTGCAGATTCCTAGCCTCAGAGCGACCACTCAACTGGAAAGAGGCAAGTATGGTGTCATCAAACAGTGCGTATGGACAATACTATATATTCTTGGTTAGACATGTACTCTAACTAGGCTTATTAATAGGGGAATTAGAGGAATTAGAGGATGATTATTTTTTTGTTCAACCAGCATTTTTGTAATTGAAGTTTAACATTTTGCCTGAAATGTTCTTGTTCTCTACAGTGCAGTAAACACACAATATCAGATAGATACTTTGTTTATGTTTAACACAGATGTCTGCCATCTGCAAACAAACTTTCCACACATACTGTGGTAATTTTAAACAGACAGACAGGACAGCTTTTGCTGTAGATAGAAACATTAACATTCTTTATCTCTTACTGATAAATAACATGAATATTTTACAATTCAAGATCATTTTATATGTTTCAACTGCATACAATTGTGCTTTATTATTGTATATTGTAAGTGTATGATATGCAAGTTTCAAACTTGTTTGTCTGGTTTTTGGAAAGGCACTTAATAGATGGACAAAACGGATTTACTTTATAGTAGGCTACCTAACAGGATGCTAGAAGATCTAGAAAACCTAAGTTTAGTACAAGTTATTATATGAACCAAAAGTCCTTTTAAAATCAAGTATCTGTCGGCATTTTACAAATCTATTATCATCTACAGTATATTTGGTGTAATCGCCCAAAGAACACAAAGAGTCCGAAGTAATAGTTGGGCAGCCAGTCAGGCAAACCTGTTTAATTTGAACAAAACAAAAATTTGAGCCTGCAGGCACAGGTCAAGTTAGGGAGCACGCACTGCTACAGCACATTGCTGCAACCATCACATGATGAAACAGCTTGGTTGGCAAAACCCCAGGCAGACATACGATCCAGTAACGCCCCCGCCCCCCCATCTATCTGCTGCAGCCAGGTGCTACATTGGCCTCCCTTTGGCCAACGTCCAGCTGCTCAGGTCCTCAACAATGAGGATCTTGTGAACTGGATCACCTTTGGGGAATTGGGCCAAATGGACATAGTGCTGTAACAGCCCTCCCTTACAATTCAGGAAATGTGCCTCATTCGGGACTCTGTGAGCAGCCGCTCGTTCGAGACAAAGTCAAACCAGCAATACACCGCTCCCTAATTCAGCCTTTACAGCAGTTAGCATACAAGTATGAGGCTCAGATAACTCAAGAGCTATGTCAGCTAGAGATTTCAGGTCCAAAGAGAGACACCTCTTTCTAGGTACACTTCCTTTAATATGATGGAGCCTACTTTTGATTCTATGGTGGGTTCACATTTCCTTGCTGGGCTTCTTGGAACTGCAGGTGAAAAAGAAAGACAGTTAGCAACAGTGCCTCCTCTTGATTTGGTTACTTTGATTGAACCCTAATGGTGATCCTCTGGCTCACACGTGTGACATTGGCTATTTATAGAGCCTGTTATGGATTAGATAAATAAAGGTTCTTTCTGTAATCTTCCTATGGATGGCTCTTTTGGGAACCAAAATAGTTCCTTTGTAGCATTGCTCTGAAGAGCTACTCTGACAACTTTATTTTTAAGAATGAAAATTACTGGAATTTGGGGAAACATCAGGATTCAGTGGTGGATGATTATCTCTAGAAGCCACAGTGAGCATTTTATTTTTTTCACATGATTTACTGTATGAGTACAGTCTATAATGTTGACTTGCACAGCAATTGAAATGTGGATGACAGAAATCTTTTAAGGGGAATGGCAGAGACAGAGTCAGATGTGCTTACTCAGCCTCTGCATTGTTCTTTAAATTTCATCAAGTAATAGAATTCTGTAATACAAAAAGAAAAAATGGATACCACCATGTCACAATCTGATGTGCTTATGTACAGTATAATGTACTTCATTGCGTCCCGTCTATTTTAATTAGATTTCTGCTTCTGCATGTCATTTTTTTTGTGTCACAGGTGCAATTTTTATGAAAATAATTCTGCATGCAGCTTTGTCACTGCAGTGTCTAGTCCACTTTCCAGAAGTGTCATTAGTTGAAAGACAATGAAACTTTTTCTTATTTTCATAAGCGTTGCAAGGCCAATATCAGGTGCTTCAAACTTGACTAAAAATATGACTTCTTCCAAAAACGTTTTAATTCTTGTATTTTTTTTTTTTTTATAAAGAGAGGTTCATTTTGTCATTTTGTACAGTATGCCTCCAATGTAAAATAATTATAATATTATATTTGGAACAATATATTTGTCCCAGGTCAGACACACCTTAGATGTTTTACTATAAACACTGCTTTGAAATTACCAGTTATGCTACAAAAAAACTGTATGTTAGAACTGGTTTGAATTTATGAGGAAGAACACAATTCCATTTAACTACTGCATAATAAGTCCACAAAGTATATTTTAGACCTGTGACTTTCACTTTTGTTACATAACAAGCAATTATTAAATGATTACATAATTGAACATTCAGTAGGCCTGAGATGAGCTGCAGTTTGTTTTTTGAGCACATTTACAAAAATACACATATCAGTGAAATGTATTTATGTAAAAATATAAAGTGACTTGCCTTACTTGCCTTTTTTGCGTCTTCAATTGTGTCATATGTCATTTCTAAATAGAAAACAGGAAGAACAAATTAAATAATGCATTGCATCTGAGTAGCAGTATGTTAAAAAATCAGTTTCTATAACCCTCACATATGTCTATTCCAAAAGTCTTTTTATTGACCAGTCACCCTGGACAGGACAGCAGTGACAGCAAGCTGAACAGGGCAGACTATATTTTCCTTTCTCTAACAGTGTATGAGAGCTTTTTCTGCTGAATTCATTTATTTTGTCAGAGATACTGTATAATTGAGACATATAATTCCTGCACGTCATCTTATCTCAATCCCACTCACACCCAGGGAACACTACTTATCAAATATCCACAACAGCCCAACTAACTCTGTTCAATTCTGGTTAACCGGCTTACCCATTTGGGGTTTTCTTAGACTGCTGAGTTCCTCAGAGTGCTTATGAAGAGTAGGCCAGGCAAATGTCATTGCAAGTTCGTTTTTCCATGTACTTACAACCTCAGCTTTTGGTGTTTATTTTTTTTTTACTTCAAACCAAATGGTGTATGCATAGTGAATTGGTCTAGGTCCACAAGTATATAATATCTGCCATAAGAAGGGCCAAACAATATTAATAACAACAACAACAACATTTATTTATATAGCACATATTCATACAAACAGTAGCTCAAAGTGCTTTACATAATAAAGAATAGAAAAATAAAAAAAACACAATATGAAAACAAAATAAATCAGCATTAATTAACATCGAATAAGAGTAAGGTCCAATGGCCAGGGGGGACAGAAAAAACAAAATAAAAACTCCAGACGGCTGGAGAAAAAAAAATAAAATCTGTAGGGATTCCAGACCATGAGACCGCCCAGTCCCCTCTGGGCAATGATAATGATAGCCCAGATCCATAATGGCACCAGCTTGGTGCTATTTTAATAAGTGACAGGCTGACTATAATATGTCTCAAAATGATGCAGAAGATGGACATATTAGTGGGAGATGTAGCCTATTTCTCAAATATTTTAAAAGAACCTAGTAGTAGGGCCTATTATGCTCAGTGGCATAACCTCACCAATTGACCTGTGTTAGAACAGTAAGGCTAAAATGGACTTAAAGGAGGAAAGCTATGTGAACACATGGATTAGATGCCATCTCTGACATTTACCAACATTGTACTCACTTAATTAAAAATCTGAAAAACCACTATTAATCTTTTGGATATTTAGCATCATTGAGTGGTTACTTTATGTTACAAATCTTTGCTTTTTATCCCTCAAAAGGTAGGAAAGATATCTGATTTGACTAAGATGTGGCACTAGATGTCTGAATGGTAATGTTTGCGTTGTAAAGTTCAATATAGAAGTAGTAATAATAATAAAAAAAAAAATAAAAGATACATTCACTGTGAATTTCAGCCCAAGCACAATTATGCCATGCTGCCCTAAATGTGAAAGTAAAATTATTTTTGTTTATGCTAAAGTGGGCGAATTCTTCATTTTCCTTGTGAAAAGTGGCGGCACTGTGGCACAGTAGCAGCAATGCTGCCTCGCAATAAGCAAAGTAGGCTTTGGGTCTTGGGTCCTCCTGGCGTGGAGTTTGCATGTCCTCTTCATGACTGTATGGGTTTCCTCCCACAGTTCAATGACATGCTGGTTAGGTGAATTGGTGATGCCGCATTGGCCCTGGAGTGTGTATGTGTGTTCACCCTGTGATGGTGTGGCGCTCTGTCCAGCGGTTTCTTCCTGCCTTGCACCCAATGCTAGCTGGGTTAGGCTCCAGGACCCCCCATGACCCTTGTCTGGATTAAGTGGGTTAGAAAATGACATGACTTAGCTATCTTTTTTCTCCCAGTTTTATATCACCTTTTCATTTCATATAACCATTCATAAAAATCCAATTAGAATGAGATTTCTGTATGTACTCTTAAAGTCTGAAGTAAAATCTGGCAAATGTCCAATCACTTCTAAAATTACAAAATATATTCTAGAGTTATTTATAACTGTCCTAACCCATCTGATTATTTCGATTCAGGCATGTTGAATGGTATGCCGATGGTTGCATTTTTATTGCAAGCTTTTTTTTTACCAAATGTGCCAAACAAGATTTAGAAATTAACACAATGCTGAATATTTTACAGATATACTCAGTGCTACATGAAACAGAAAAGTTTGTTGTAAACAATAAAAAACATCAGCTGGATCCTTTTAATCTGACAGAATCCTAAAATTGTTTTGGATTGTGAGGTTGCTTGACATCCAACTGTCAGCCACACACGCCTGCCGAAGCAACTGCTTTTTGTCAAGCATCTGATTGTATCTGATTAGGAGGAATAGACTCGGCCTGCCTGGAACCCAAATGTTATGGCTGTATGTATGACACACATTATAGGAAATCTTTACTATTTACCTAACTACTGAAAATGTACAAGGTAACTAGAGGAAATAAATTGGATTGGATTGTTGTATTTTATAATCACATCTTTTTAATTCAAAGACTTGGCCACCGCAAAATCTTTTTCTATTATTAGAATGTGATTTTTCTATTATTAGAATGTGATTTTTCTATAAATAACACTTATAAATGTGAAGTTCGCAAAAGAAATAATCTGTGCTGCAGGTGTTACTTGATGGCTCAAGGGCATCCACCGATGTGTTACTAAAATAAGAAACATTAACCATAAGGGAGGATCACAGAAGCAGGTTTTCATTAAATACATCAGTGTAACCCAAGAATGTAAAGAGGAATTTAAGGGCAACAAAAATATTTCTTATAGTCAATCACCAACTCTGATAATACATGACTATGAGTATAACGGTACTTGTTTTTACAAAACATCATATAAATATCTGAGAATGATGTGAACTTAAGATATTTACCTAGGAATATAACATAGTCGTCCAATTAGCCACAGTGATTAGTCTGCTCATTGGTAAAAATTGTCTTTTGTTGATGATTTTCAAATATAATTTGCTTCACTTCTTTAGCATTAATTCAGTATTAACGCAGAACCTTCCAACAAAATTCTGTGTCATGCATGACTTTAGCAAACAGGACCTTGATTATCTATGAAAGCTCATAGTACATTTGCACATACAGTATGTTATAACAACAAGAAAATACAGATGCCTTGCAGAAAATGCACACTAATTAAGTTATTGATATGCTGGCTGTTAATGAAGGGCTTTGGAGAGAAAGAAGAGATGTATGTTATAATTAATAGGACTAAGAGCAAAAGATGCACACTTATGATGGATGGGTATACCACTTAAGGAAAAGAATGACAAAAAAGATTTACTATATAAAAGAGGAGTGCAATAGAAAGTGGAAGGTGTATTTGATCTGAATTAGGTATAGTACCTTGTCACACACGTGCGCATAGGAGGCACCTGAAGGGCTCAAAATAGGATAATTCCATGCCAGACCAGAGGGTGGCAGGGTGCACTAATCTTCCCTCTCTTTCATCGGCAGACCAACCACAGGAAATTTCACCTAGACTTAAGGACGTCATATCTGGTTCTGGGCCAGGTGACATCACTTCCAGTTCTGGGCACTATGATGTCACTTCCCCTACCTGGCTTTTAAACCTCCATCTTTGCCAATTATGATTGTTCTATTGTTGGACTGAAGTCTGTTGAGACCTGTTCTATGGAACCAACCTTTCAATTTTGGAAGCCTAATTCAAGTATACGGGCGGCTGCCCCCAAACCTCTTCCTGTGTCTGTCTAATCATTTCACAACCTGATATGTTGCTGATCTATAAAGCATGTACTGTAATTAATCATTGGAGTCAATAAAATAATTTTAAAAATTACAAAAAGTACTGAAAACAAAGTAAAAAATAGGATTTCCAACAATAAGGGGAAAAGCAAGATACATGACTAGGTAGAAAATAAAAGTAAATGAGGCTAGAGCAGTGAGGACGAAAGTTTGAGTCTGCTTTATTATTTTTAGAGCTCATCCTAACCAGGATAATGCAGCTGACATGATCCTGGAATCTGAATAAAAATGAAGTATTGAAAGTTAAAAGCTGTTGACATTCCTGCTTGGCTTTGTCACAGTGTATTTCACGTGAGTATGCTCCTTGCTTACAAAACAGCAATACTTATTACAAACAGATATTCATTGGCAATGTTAGCACCATAGCTGAAAGTAACAATACTGTTGTACTGTTAATATTAAATGATCACAGAGTGTATTTATTATTCTAAAATATTGTTTCATAAACAGCAATGCAGTATTAGAAACTCACCCTACTGAAAATGACACTTCATGGTGACAACAACAGCAACACTTTAGAGCAGGGGTGCCCACACCTTTTCGGCTTGTGAGCTACTTTTAAAATGACCAGGTCGAAATGATCTACCTACATTAAAAATGCTATATATATATACTAGCAGAATACCCGCGCTTCGCAGCGGAGAAGTACTGTGTTAAAGAAGTTATGAAAAAGAAAAGGAAAAATTTAAAAAATAACGTAACTTGATTATTAATGTAATTGTTTTGTCATTGATATGAGTGTTGTTGTCATATCTATCTATCTCTATACCTCTATATCTCTCTCTCTATATATATATATATATATATATCGCAAAATACCCGCGCTTGGCAGTGGAGAAGTAAAAAGAAAAGGAAACATTTTAATAATAACGTAACATGATTGACAATGTAATTGTTTTGTCATTGTCATGAGTGTTGCTGGCATATATATATATAGCAAAATACCCGCGCTTTGCAGCGGCGAAGTACTGCCTTAAAATTTTTATTAAGAAGATAATTTAACCTTTTTAAACTGAGGGAAAATATACCAATAATTATTTGTTAAGGATCTCTTTGTATACCATGTTGTCAGTTCGGCCCTCCGGTTGTAACATGACCAAGCTGTGCGCTGAGCTTACTCTTGAGCATGTAACTTACAGTTGGCCATGTGAACAGTAATCTTGTCTCAAATCTCACAGCTTGGATTGCTGCTGTCATAATCGGTTTGAGTTTCATGGTTTGTTTCAATTACGATAGTATTTGCAGGATTTGTTGTGTTGAAGTGACATTCGGCATCTGTCAAGCATTGTAAGCACACAACCGGTTTCATTGATAAAATCACATCCAACTTTTGAGAGTTTAAACACTCCTAAACATCAAAGTGTCCACTGCTGAAATCGTCACCTGTGAATCTAAGATGTTTAAGAGGCATTGGCGGTTGTCGAAAGGTGTAAAATATTTGGCCATTTCGGTACACTTGAAAGTGACAACCGAACAATTCAGCGGCAGCCATCAACTCACATGCAGAACCATAGGTGAAGGGCTTAAGCATTTCACTCTTATAGTGCTCCTGTGTAGTATAATTATCTCCTGTACCGTCATCAGTCCACACCTTGAACCTGTCCCAGTCATTCAATACATAAGACACAATGTTCCTCTGGATATTAAGAGTGAGCCTGATATGGCCGTGCAATATGTAA
>JANRMT010062796.1:42038651-42053709 GCA_026402145.1 Polypterus bichir lapradei
GTTAGCGCAGGGAAGCTGCCTACCAAATTTCGTGAAGATGGGGCCATAAATAAGAAAGTTCAACATGGCGGACGTTGTCGACCGTTATCGACCGTTATGACCGTTACGTGTAGAATTTCGAAATGAAACCTGCTTAACTTTTGTAAGTAAGCTGTAAGGAATGAGCCTGCCAAATTTCAGCCTTCTACCTACACAGGGAAGTTGGAGAATTAGTGATGAGTCAGTCAGTCAGTCAGTCAGTGAGTGAGTGAGTGAGTGAGTGAGTGAGTGAGTGAGTGAGGGCTTTGCCTTTTATTAGTATAGATGTATATATGTATATATACAGTATGTATATGTACTGTATGTATATGGATGTGTGTATATATATGTATATGTATGTATGTATGTGTATATATATATATATTTATATATATATGTGTATGTATGTATATATGTATGTATATATATATATGTATATATGTGTGTGTATATATATATATACAGTATATATTTAATATGACAGCAACACTCATAACAGTGACAAAACAATTACATTGACAATCATGTTACGTTATTTTCAAAATGTTTCCTTTTCTTTTTCATTACTTCTTTAACACACTACTTCTCCGCTGCGAAGCGCGGGTATTTTGATAGTATATATATAAAAACAAGTCCAAGACATTATAAAGGTTTGGGGCAGCCACCCGTATATTGTTTTTCCCAGCTGCAAAAGGGTTTTCTTTATCAAACAAACGATGTGCATATCACAGAGTCCAAAACAGAACTGCTATAGTAGCCTAAGATGGAGGCTTTAAAGGTCTTGAGAGGAACTGATGTCATCAAATGGGCCGGAACCAGAAGTGACGTCATCAAAGGGGCCGGCTTCGGAAGTGACGTCTTCAGAGGTGCCGGAACCATGCAGGATTTCCCGGGAAAGGTCTGTAGGGAACTGAGAAAGACAGTCAGCGCACTCTCCCGCCCCCTGGTCGGATGTTTTATTACAGTTACTCGAGCCCTTTAGCTGCCTCCTACTTGCACGTGTGTGACAAGGCCCCCCCCTCAGCCCAGACCCATCGGGTCGGGCGTCCTGCACCGAGAGGTCGTGGGCACGAGAGAGAGCATCAGCGTTGGTATGGAGAGAACTCTTATGATGAATAAGCGAAAACTTGTAAGGTTGAAGGTCAAGAAACCACCTACTGACCCGTGGATTTGACTCCTTGTGAAGGGCCATCCACTGTAAAGGAGCATGATCCGTCACTAGAGTGAACTCCCAGCCCAAGAGGTAGTACCTCAACTGCGTAATCGCCCATTTGATCACAAGGGCTTCTCTTTCCACCGCTGCATACCTGGTCTCTCGATCCAGCAGTTTCTGGCTCAGGTACATGATGGGGTGTTTAACACCATTGATGCTTTGGCTCAGCACTGCACCCAGGCCTGTGTCCAAATCGTCCGTCTGGAGTATAAAAGGGAGAGAAAAATTAGGAGCTTTTAATATTGGTGCTGACGTAAAAGCCTGTTTTAAGTCACTAAATGCAGTGTCAGTCCATACCACATGATTAGGAGCCCTCTTCTTTGTAAGATCAGTCAAGGGCACCGCCCTCTCTGAAAACCGAGGAACAAACCGGCGGTAGTACCCGGCCAACCCAAGAAAGGCTTGGACCTGCCTCTTGGTTTTCGGACGGGACCATTTAACAATGGCATCTATTTATGAACACTGTGGTTTCACAGTACCCCGACCCACCAGGTAGCCCAAATATTTAGCTTCTTTCAATCCAAAGAAACATTTCTTGGGATTAATACGAAGCCCAGCCTCTCCTAGTGTCTGCAATACCGCAGTGACCTGCTGTACGTGTTCCTTCCATGTGCTGGAATAGATGACTACATCATCCAGATAGGCAGCACTATACGCATTATGGGGTTGGAGCACTTTGTCCACCAGACGCTGGAAAGTCGCAGGAGCCCCGTGTAACCCGAATGGAAGAACACGATACTGCCAGTGTCTGCTAGGAGTGCTGAACGCGGTCTTGACCTTCGCGGAGTCTGTTAAAGGAATCTGCCAGTACCCTTTTTTCATGTCAAGTGTGGTCAAAAATTCAGCTTGTCCAAGTCTCTCGAGGAGGTCATCCATGCGAGGCATGGGATAAGCATCAAAAAGGGAGACCTGGTTAAGCCGACAGAAGTCCAACTGCTGTCAGGCTTACTAAACCAAGTCAACTGGGCTGGACCAGGGACTATAACTTTCCTCAATCACTCCTAGTTACAGCATCCACTTGATTTCCAGCTCCACTTCTGCTTTCTTTGCCTCAGGAAGTCTATAGGGGCGTTCTCGGACTATAACCCCTGGTTCAGTCACTATGTCGTGCGCAATCAGAGAGGTCCATCCGGGTTTTTCACTCACCATCTCTGAGACGGACAGGATAGCTGATTCCAGTTCCCGTCTTTGTCTATAGGTTAATTCCTCGCCGAAATTAAGGGTGTCTATGTGAGCAAAGAATGAGCAGGGCTGAGCGGAGGAGGGATCTCCTTCCACGGCTTCAGCAAGTTCACATGACAAACCCGCTCAGTTGGTCTACGATTGGGTTGTTTCACGAAATTGTCGACCAATCCTTTTCTCTCCTTAATTTCATAAGGGCCTTGCCAATGGGCGAGTAATTTAGAATAAGAGGTGGGAATTAATACCATGACATGATCCTCCGGCTGGAATTTTCGGAGTGTTGTGCCACGATCGTAATAACGGGCCTGTGCTGCTTGTGCCTCTTCCATATGACCTTTTAAAATAGGTCGAATTTTCTCAAATCTATCGCGTAACTGTGCAATATATTCCAAAATATTTGTAGAGGGAAGACCCTCTCCTTCCCAACCTTCTTTCAAAATATCCAATATACCTCGGGGTTGTCGTCCGTATAACAATTCAAAAGGAGAGAACCCTGTAGAGGCTTGTGGGACTTCCCGATTGGCAAAAAGAACGAGGGGGAGGAGTTGATCCCAATTCCTCCCATCCCCGCTGACCACCTTGCGAAGCATCTGCTTGAGAGTCTGATTAAACCTCTTCACTAGACCGTTGGTTTGAGGATAATACACCGCGGTCTTTAAGTGCTTCATTTTCAGTAACTTGGCCGTTTCCCTGAACGTCTCCAAGGTAAAAGGTGTTCCTTGGTCCGTTAGGACTTCTTTAGGAATACCAACACGCGCAAATACTCCTACTAGTTCCCGTGCAATTGCTTTAGATGTAGCCGAGCGCAAGGGAATAGCTTCCAGATATCGGGTTGCATAATCCACGAGGACTAATATATTTTTATGTCCTCGGGCTGAGGGCTCCAAGGGTCCTACTATATCGACCCCGATTCGTTCAAAGGGGACATCAATTAAGGGAAGGGGAACGAGAGGAGCACGGTCCTTTCTAGGAATTTGCCGCAATTGACATTCTGGACAAGAAATACAAAAACGGCGAACCTCCTCATTAATTCCCGGCCAATAAAATCTGAGCTTAATTCGCTCTAAAGTTTTTCGGAGCCTAAATGGCCTCCAAAGAGGTGGGCGTGAGCTAATTCACAAACCTGCCGCCGGTAAGTTCGTGGAATTAACAACAGTTTCCGAACCTCCGCCCCATGTTCCGCGACCCGATATAATAGATCATTTTCTATTACAAAGTGAGGTCCTTGTGGCATGGGCTGGTGTGTGTGTTGGCCGTTGACAAGAACTACTGCATTTTTTGCAAATTTTAGGGAGTCATTGTTCCACTGCTCCTTTTTAAAAGAAGCCGGTGTTTGTTTGAACTGAAAGTAAATGTTGGAGAGAGGGTCCGGTCTGACCTCAAGGGGAGGGGATTCCTTCAGAATCGTCGAGGCGCGGGTGGATGACGTATTCGCCTGCGACAGACCAGGAATCTCCCCGTCCTCCTTGTGGGCTTCCGTATCTCTCTCCGCCAGCTGTGTACACGGCGAGGAGACAGCTTGAGACGAGTTATCCCCATCTACAATGAGGCCTAAGTTTTTATCAGGAGTAGTCAATAGTTTACCGCATTTATTTTCTGACCAGTCTTGTCCTAGAATCGCTGAGAAGGGAGGATTAGGGTGGATCGCCATGGGATGTTTATTAGCAATCCTCCCTGACTCACGAAACACAGGGCGGTGTTGTACATCCGGATGTCTCCGTGAATACATTTAATACTGGTCTTTTTTTTAATTCTCTGTCGCGGTAAAACATATCGGCAATCAACAATGGAAACATTGCTGCCGGAATCAAACAGGGCAAAGAGTCTATAACCATTAATGACTACAGATCCTGTATTTGAACACATCAGGGGGCTGGCAAGAGCACACAAACTATCTCCCCCCTTCCACCTATATCCCGCCTCGCTCCCAGGTAGGTTGCACGCCTGCTGGCCCGGGAACTCAGAAACAGGCTCCGATGTATGTGTAAGAGACTCATTCAGTAGGACATGATCTCTAGGAAATCCACTAGAGGGCCGTTCTGCTCTCCCAGATTTTGAGACTGGCTTGGGTGTTTTCAAGAGCTTTATAAGCTCTTCTATAGAATGGAATTCACCCCAGTCTGGCTGGGCAAAGTCTTTAGGGAGGCCTTTTAAAAAGAGGAGACAGGCTACCTGTTGAACTATTTGGCAGGTGGTTAATTCAAATGGCCTTAGCCACACAGCCACCTTCTCCCAGAGGGCCATAGCCTGCTCCTGGACTGATCTCTCTGGATCAAGTGTCCAGTTTTTTTATTATTTTTACCTGCTGGACTGGGGATAGTCCATATTTATCTGGGACCTCAGTCCCAATGGGCGGCTCAGCTCTCTCCTCCGAGAGAACATAAGAAGCCCTTTTTGTTTCATCTCCAGAAACCAGCCTACGCCTTGAGGAGCTCTCCCGACAGCAGGATCGTGCCCCGAGTTCCAGCAGGGCCTAATGGACTATGTACTGTTTGTACACAGCCTTGCTGGATACCTTGGGGGCCACCGGGAGTCACTGTAGGGGGGCTCGTGGGCTCTTGTGTGCCCTATAACCCAGGAGTACGTCACGATCACGTGACAGGAAGGAACGACGTGCTCCCGGGTTGAAGAAAAGGACTGTTTACCCTGACCCGGAAGTAATAAGGAACTGTGGACTAATTGGGCAGGAACACCTTCAGGTCAGGGGCTATAAAAGGACTACGGGCCAGTCCAGACACTGAGCTGAGCTGGGAGGTAGGAGGGCGAAGTGTCTGGGCGAGGAGGAGAGAGGATTATTATATTTAGTTTGAGTAGTGTGGAGGGTGCTTTGTGCACGTTATCATTTAATAAAGAAGTCTTGGACTTTTATCCGGTGTCTAGCGTGGTACCTGAGGGTTCAAGGGAGCACTAGCGCCCCCTACTGCCAAAGCCTGTATGTCCCCTTCACATTCTCCATTTGGTAAATTATTAGCCCGGGGTTGTATTTGAGGAGCGGAGCCTGTACTGAGTCCTTCCTGACCCCCAAACGCACTCCCCCCCCAGAAACTCGGCCCTGGTACTTTCCTACCTGGTTTATTACATGTCCGAGTCCCGGTTTCTTCTGGGACTTCATCCTGCCGGCTACACTACTGTCATAAAAACGAGTCTAAGAAATTATAAAGGTTTGGGGCAGCCACCCGTATATTGTTTTTCCCAGCTGCAAAAGGGTTTACTTTATGATATACGATGTGCATATCACAGAGTCCAAAACAAAACTGCTATAGTAGCCTAAAATGGAGGCTTTAAAGGTCTTGAGAGGAACTGATGTCATCAAATGGGCCGGAACCAGAAGTGACGTCATCCAAGGGGCCGGCATCGGAAGTGACGTCTTCAGAGGCGCCGGAACCTTGCAGGATTTCCCAGGAAAGGTCTGTAGGGAACTGAGAAAGACAGTCAGCGCACTCCGCCCGCCCCTTGGTCGGATGTTTTATTACAGTTACTCAGCTTTTTGGAAGGAGGTCAGTTTCGTAGTTTTTATGAACAGTTTGAAAATGCCTTTCAACATTTTCCTACTTTGGAATAGCAATGATAGATTGACAGATCAGACAAACGCACTTCGATTGTGACATTGTGAGAAAACAATCCTTTTCCAATTCCACATGCAGCCCATACCCTCCCCAAACAATTTTTTTTAAATCATTTCTTTAGTCGATATAAATTGGAAGGCTAGATCACAGCCAGAATTTTGCAGTAGCTCGCACGTTTGATCGTGCGTGCGGGATGACCAGTGTGTTAGAAGAGAAGAGATCTCAGACTGGCCGCTCTGTATGTCAATCAAGTGGCAAATGCCATAGGGAGGATATATGATAGACTAACATTTTAAAAAAGAGTTGAATGCAACTCAATCTACCTGCACTACCTTTGCGATCTACCAGTCGATCGCGATCGACGCATTGGGCACCCTTGCTTTAGAGCAACACCAATGTAAAGCAAGAAAATTTGATCAGTTTGTGATGTAGGATTGCCAATCTGTAAAACTCAAAATAGACTCAAGCCCTGTCCCAATCATTCATATAACTGTGAAAATGAAGAAGATTTGATTTTCACGTTTACCTCAGGTTTCCAGGTTGTGGTACAGAAAAGGAGTATGTGGTGTAGGGAGTTTTTTAGGGAGTTTTTACAATAAAAACAGTATAACTCAGGCTCCGTGGGTATGTGTAATGTGGACTTGGATTGTTTAACAGGGAGATTCGGTTAATCACTGTTGTTGGTGAGTGTACTATCGGTTCAAGATTCCTCTTTGACTCGTAATTAGGACACCACATCCACTGGAGTAAAATGGAACCTGAGTACATTAGAAAAAGGATCTGCGAAAAAAGAAGGACCATGAAAGAAGAAATAGGAAGTATGAGTCAGAGGCAGCAGTGCAGTTGTTGGTCCCCTGAGCAAGAGAGGAACAGAGCTTCAGGGGCAGGTTACATCCAGTGAATATTTTGGAGGAGACTCCAGGGGCCTCATGTATAAACAGTGCGTTCCCACACTGAAATCGTGATGTATAAAACCTAAAGTTGGCGTAAAGCCACACACATTTTCACGCCAGCTAAATGCTTGGCGTATGCAAGTTCTCCACTCGGTTTTGCAAACTGGCAGCACCCAGCGTCAAAGCAGTGCTTTTGTTCAAGTGTGGTTTCCCTTTCTTTTTAGATCCATATCCCTGACACAGCTTTATCAAATACACTGAAATGAACCACATATTGTTTATTAGCTTAAGGCATCTGATTGTAATTAACCTGTAACAATATAATGGTCCACGGAATGGCCAAATTATTCCAAATTCAATAGCTGCTTTAGCATTGTTACTCTCAAGTATTTATCCCACTGTATCTGAGTGTGGAATCACAGCTCTACAGCAGCTGATTGGAAAGAGAATTATCGGTATACAGCATCAAGCACACGCTGCCTCAGCCATGCACACTGTCCATTGAACAGCTCTCATACAGCAAACGCTTCAGAGCCTTTCCTGTACTGACCTCGCGGTTCAGAAACAGTTTCATTCCAAGAACTATAAATGTACTCAATCAGTCCATGAAGTTCTTGTTGCAGAACTGTTTGTACTTATTAGTACAATTACCTCACTGTAAACTTGCGGAACGTTTATAATATTACACAACCTGAGCCATTTTATAAAGCGCGGATTTACATATGACGATATCATTTTTAAGATGAAATACAGCAAAATATGGTTATTACATTATACGGATAAAATGTTAACATCATTTAAACAATCTATATTTTTAATTATTAAACATGTGAGGACATGGTGTCGAAGAGTAAGTTAGTTCAGGGATTGTTCCTGCCTCACTGTGTATTCTTGCTGGGACTGGCACTACCCTGGATGGATAGATGTACATGTACTATTAAGATACTTCAATGTTCCTTAAAAGTTTTGAAGAATTGGCGTTCTGTGCTTACAGATGGCTTGACATTTATTAAAGAGCTGAATGTGTGGCGATTAGTTACTTGGAGAAAGAAAAGGAAGGACAGGAATTGGGGGTTAGTACGTTTGAGACAGTACTGCTGCAATAAATTATTTCATCGAAGGTCGTGCACGGCGCAGCAAGCATCATGTGTGAGGCAGGAACAATCTCTGGAAAGGGCACCAGCTTGTCACTATCACTGCGCCACCGTGTTCCCATGTTTAATAACATGCTTTAACTCCTATCATCATGAAAATGATATCAAGTATACATCTCAGAAATTTTAATTTTCAGAGAGCTGTAATATCAAAAATGTAATGGATTCTGTGTCCTGTCGGAGGAAGAGAAAGCCCGTTTAAGAAGCACATAATGATTCACACACATAGAGCACATAGAAGAACACATACAAAACAAAGCATTTAACGTGCTACTTTAGTTACGATGGTATTTGAGAAACTAGTAAATTAAATGACTTAAAGATGAAGTTTATGATGTTCTACTTTAATGACAAAATAAACTAAGTGATTAAAGTGGAAATTCCGAAATTAAAGTTGACATTTTCGAGCTTTTTTCTCATGGTGTCTCTATTTTTTTTCTTTTCTCTTTACCCTAATAAGCTTTCATATGACACTCACACGGTGGGCTACGACTCGCCTTTTCATGGCAACTTTGATATCTGACAACTTCTTTTTTATTTCGGGCACTGTGCAACTTTGTGAACTTGAGCTTTTGAGTTTCTCCGACACTCTGTGTCACTCGATCAACTTCCTTTTGTTGTTTATACCACTCTTTAAACTAACAAATAGTTTTCCTTGCCTCTACTTGGCATTCACTGAAATTCTTCTATTTTCCCCTGTGCTTTTGCCATTGCCTTTTCACAGAACGCTGATCTTAAGGGCTATTTATATTGATTTGCATATTCAAAGAGGCATAATTCTGGGAGGATTTGGGGTGGGGCAGCAGGTGCTTGCACGTGTGTTACTTTTTACACTGACCAGGATTTATGGAGCGGAAGAATGTGGATGTTGGCATTCGCACAGATTTATGCATCTGGATTTTTTTGTGCATATGCACATTTCCGCTTGTCCGTACGCCATGTTTTAGTGTGAATTTTACACACGGCGTTATGCATGATGCCCCAGGGGTTCTGCTGCATCATGGATTAGTGGCAGAATGATTGATACCTGGCTCTGAGCATCCCAGCAGTGACAGGCTGAAGGGGCTGGAATGAGCGACAGGGAGACAGACCACATCTGTCAGTGTTTTAGAAATTAAAATCGTGCCTCTGAATATAACATTATTCTTGTAAGAATATGTCATGTTCTTTCCCTTTGTTGTTGTTTTTTTTTATTTTTTTGTTTGTTTCTATTGTTAAATTTTCCCCTTCCTCTAAGAATTCAACCCATAAGCAATGGGACCTCCAACTACAATTAATTAATCAGGAGTTTGTTAAATATGACAACCTAATATAAGGACCAGCACTAGTCTCAGTGCCCCTAGCAACTCCTGAGTATTGATTAAATTCATATTTCCAGCTTTCTGGTTTATTTCTTTGCTTTTATATTTTTACTTGTTTACTTATTCATTAATAGGGTTCCTTTTAGAGTGGATGTTATAAGGTCTAATCCTAGCTTGATTGAGGATCACATCCACAATATTAAAGAGTATCTTCTGTCAATGAAAAAACTCCTTATTCTGAGTGCTTCATTACAGAAGTAAACTTAATCACTGCAGAGGCATCAGAATCTTAGGAACTATGAAAGGGGAAGAATTCTTTTGTATGCCCAGGATAGAAGGAGCTGTAGATGATGTAATTGTGTGAGTCAGTTGGCTTGTAATAAACAGAGTTGTAAGCCCTGGAAAGCTGATAGAAAGACTAATAACTAAGAATGGCAGAGTTGTGGTAGAAATGACTGTAAACCCAGGAGACTAAGCATAATTTCAGCTGGCATTTTGTTGTTCACCCTCAACACCTGTGATCTGTCATTCAGCCCTGTCATGGCTTAACAGCTGCCTAAATAACGTTACATCTGGATAGCGTACAGATTTTCTAACTCTGCTTGGACAAAGCTGAACTTCCAAAAACCTTGTGAATAACATCCATACCCTTGACTCATTTCTGTTCTTTCCCTTCAAACACAAGAAACCTTGAAGTGCATTAATTCTGCCAACTCATTTGAGACTTAGATATGATACACTAGGCAAATATCTGTCTATTGCCTTAAAACTATTACCTTGATTTAGTCATCCTTTTCTTTAACAGGACACAATATAAGAAAGTTGTCTAACCTGTGTGTAAATATCACCATTGTTTTATGGAGTTTATTTGTTGCCCATTTCCCTTAGTTATGACACTTTTCATGCAGTTTGCTAAATGCCCATAGAGAGTTCAAGGCCCCTTAATGCTCCTTTATTGCCTGAACACTGAACACCTTGAATTTCAGTGAGCTATTAAGCAGAGCAGACACTTTCCTGAGGCATACATACGTTGACAGAGCATGTAGGATTAAATCAAGCGTGCTAATTGTGTAACATGAACATTTTTTTATCTTACCACCATCAGCAGTACAGCTCTCCTGCAGCCTGAACACAGCTGGTGTTATGCTATCAGCAACCTCTATTCGCTTTCAATTATCTATCGTTGCACAAAACGAAACTAATAAATCATTAATGAATTCCTGTAGGTGGCTTAACTTCACCAAGCCTGCTTAGCATGTGAAGATCCGCATTAGAACTGCCGTAACATGTTCTCACAAACCAATACAGATTGATTCGTAACACTGTCACAAGTATTGAAAAAATCATATTTAAGGAACCACCAGACAATTTTGATTTTCAAGTTTTCAAGTCCAATCAGTTAACTAGGGGGTCCTGAATCACATTTCTCTTACGTATTATACATTCCTCATTTGTGCTCTGCCCCTCACTCACTGCAAGCCTCAGATTCTAGTCTTCTAGCTTTCTTACAGGCTAATAGTGATAGGTGGGCAACATGATATTTTCAAACACTTTCAGATGTTGTCATTTACATGTGGAATACCTTGTCGAAGTTCTTAAAAGTCATCTACTTTAGCATGAATTAAAGAATAAACTAATATCCATTGTGCCCTCTGTTTGGATATTAGTTTATTTTAACATTGTGATAAGTTCTGTCCTAGCATCTGTATATACCCAGAATAACAGCAGAACAACTACAAAAGTTTAAAAGGTTAGATTTCATTAAACTAACCAGTAACCTTCACTTTGCCCTGGAGCATCTTGACAACAGGAACGTATATATATGTATGGTTTTCCTTGACTAATGTTCAGTCTTTATCATTTGGCTCAAAAAGCAGGTGGAAAAACTGGCACACCTTAGATTGCCAACATCCGTCTGTAAATAGATCTTAGACTGTCTGACTGACAGACCACAGGTGGTGAGGTTGAACATATGATTGTACATCAACTCAGGGACAAAAGTTTATTTTCTAATTTGCAAGTGATATAACCATACTTGGACTTATTAATAACAGTACTGAGACCCTATAATGATAGTTAGTAGATGACATTGCTGTTTATAGTGAGGAGAATGACCTTGTTCTGAGCACAGACCAAACAAAAGAGCTCAACTTAGATTTCAGGAAACAAGTCCCTCCTCTGTCATAACTCTGCATTAAAGGCATAGAAGTAGAGCAGGTGGGAGGAGTTCTGTTCTTGGAATACATATCCTCAATAAACTGAGCTGGTCCATAAATACCATGGCTATTTTTAAAAGAGCAGACTAAATTGCCCCTTTCTCTCTGGCAGAGTGCCTTTCTCATGAGCCAACCTCCAGGATGATGGCAAAAGTAATCTTTTTATCCCCCCAGAACTGTTGTCTCTGCCTTTCGTGGATTGCCCTGCCCATTATACATTCAGAAACTGCACAGTTCTAGACTAGAAGCAGTATCAAATTCCATCCCAAGGTTATTTTGTAAATCAATTTTAAAAATTACCTATTTTGTGTAAATTCTTCACTGAAGACATGTAGAATGACTAGGTTGCATTTACTCTCAGACACTGCAATTTTTGAAAGTTCAAATTTCTTAAGAAAGAGAGATGTGGAGATCAGTACTGTCAGTAATGTTGATCAGCGAAAGTCCCCAAAGCATTTTTGTAATTGAATATGCTATTTTTGTCTCCGTCCTTGTTCGCTGAATATTTTCCTTGAAATTCCTGTATGGCCAACTTAGACATTAATTTTTCTTTTCCTCAGTGCCACATAATGTTTTGCTAGGCCAGTGTGGCATTACAGAGCTGTACCAGAGATGTGTTAAACTTTCATACATGCATATTGTAAGAAAAAACTTTCAGTATTTTGATTCGAGGGGGACATTTGACGGCCATAATTAGAAAGTACTAAATACTTAAGTACTGACACTGAAAATATAATGCTGATCCATGTATGCTTTGTAAGGGACAGCAGGCATCCCAACCCAACCGGGATCCCTAGAGAACTTAAGGATGGATGAAGGCAGCATTTTTAGAACACTGCCTCCCCCAGAACACTAGATGGCAGCTCCCTTGGGTGACAGAGCAGTGCCCCAGATTCTCACAGTACACCATGGGACTTGGAGTTCCACATCTCAGCCCTGTTGGGTTGCACAAGGTTTCCGTCTAACCTGGAAGTGCTGGCAGGCCAGTTGGGTGTGTAAGAGCAGAAGCACTTTCTGGTTCACCAATATAAAAGGACTGGACCGACCTCACAGGGATGAGCCGGAGTCAGGTGGATGGTGGACAAAGCTTGCTGGGAGGAGCGGAGGAGGAAGAAGAAAGAGAGAGAATGAAAGAATAATGGTGTGCTGTATTATGTATTTACTTGTGGCAGTGGTGGTGGAAAGCCTTGTGAAGAATTTAAAAAAATAAATAAGCTCTTGGTGCTTTTACTGTGTTCCCACTGTCTGTGTGTTGGGTTTGAAGAACAACAGTGCCCTCTGGTGCCCACAGCTTCCACAGTCTCCCACACAGCTCCACATAGCTAATTGGCATAGATAATTAGTCATGTGCTGCACTAAACCTTCCAAAGAAGCCTTAAAGGAGCACACACACCCCACCCAAATACCCCCAGCATAAGGAAAAAGAGGAGAACCTGTTTTTTGTATCTGGTTGCATTTATGGCCAACATAGTGGGGAACATTTACCCAAGACCATTGAACCATTTTTTTTATTTTACTTTAAGAAAATAGCATTGTATACAATCAAGTAAAACTTATACAACAAACTCATTCATAATCAAAAAAAAAAATCTGAAATTAAAAAAAAGAAAACTGGAACAAAAAGCGACAAATCTAACAAAGCAGAATTCAATCCACACCCAAGAGGGAGACAGGAGAGACAAAAGTAAGAGGAAAAAAAAAGAATGGAAAATGTCCCTTCCCGCAATATAAATGCTTCTAAACTTGTATTAATTATATCTTTATATCCCTATTTTAAAATGGTTTTGAACATATACTATAAATGAGAATTAGATGTTTCCAGTTTCAAATACTACAGAACATCAGTTACTAACTGATTTATAAAAAGTGGGTTGGGATTCTTTCAGTTAAGCATAAAAGTCTATGGCAGTTACAATCAAGTTGTTCTTCTCCACTATAAGCCTATCTGGGAGTACACTAAATACAGCTGTTAATGATTTTGGAGTGATTGTGACACCAAGGCTGTCTGATAATCATTCAAAGATCTTTGTCCAAAATAATGTTAATCTGGCACACTCCCAAAACACAAGGCCCAGTGAGTCTGGTGCTCGATTGCAATGCTCACAGGTTGGGTCTTGCCCGGGATACATTTTGGACAATATTAAACTGAAACTTTGCAGCTAAAACTTTGGAAAATATTTTAACATCATTATTCAAAAGTAAGATTGGTCTGTGTGATGCATATTGTAATAATTCCTTATTGTCCTTGGCAAGACATATTTGAAAATACTTTAATTTTAATTAATTAAAAGTTTGAAGAAAAATTTTGTTGTCTCTAACTTATATAAAAGTTGCTAATAATATTTGAGCTGACTTGGTTGACATTTGTTTTATAAAATTACACTGGGTATCCATCAGGGCCTGCTGCTGTCCCACTTGGGAGTGAGTTTATAACATTATGCAATTATGCCCACTTCCTCTGCATTAAGAGTATGTAGTTGTGGTATTTGTATTGCATCAAAAAAACTCCTTAGATTGTGTCTCGTTCTCTTTAAACTGAGTAGAATATAATGACTTATACTACTCCGTAAGTGTGTAGGTTCAATTTTTATGGTCAATGATTTTATTTACATTTGTATTGGTAAATGCTGTGTTCATAAAAATGACTTAGAAATTTAAAGATAAGTAGTTCAGTCTCTTTTGTTGTGAAGTGGTTAAAGTATGATTGTAGAGACTTTCTTTTCCTATAAAGTGTCTCATTTGAAAACCTCATATATTCTTGAACTATTCTGGAGATCACACTGATTTATTCTGATGTTTTCTTTGTCTCCAATTTATGTTTTTAGAAAGAAATTAAATAATTTGTTTTCTTAAAAAATACCTTCTGAGTTTCCCAGAGTATTTCCATAGAGGCAGACCTCTAAGAATGCATTTGTCTCTAAAAAACTAAGCAACTTTTACTACTGTATTTCACATCTGCTAATGGCAGGGGGTTAAAACACCAGCTACAAAATGAGTGTGTATGGCATTCAAACTCCAAGATCAGAGGGGCATGATCACAGATAACAATAGTGTCATACTTTCAAAATTTGACAGTGACCATTACAGATGGAGCCACGTCAAATAGCCGTGGCCGTGTGAATTGCGTGCGAATGGCGTACGGCTGCCCTATGCACGCCGTGATACCCCCCTCCCTCTACTGACAGAAGGCGTGTCAAGATTTCACAGTAAACACGCCCATTCATGCCCTATTTATTCATTTACCTGGTTCCACCACTAGATGGCGCTTTGTTCTCAAAAACACGTTAACACATGCCAGCAATTTAGCTGCGCTGAGTTGCAATCACGTGATTTTAACAACCCACCCCCACCCCCGCCGAACTGACGCTACCAAACTGCACTACAGAGATTAAGATGGCGGCTTAACACTAGAATTACCAGAGCCTACGAAAAAACTCGTAGATCCGTCCCACCTTAAATCGCTTCTTAAAACCGTTCTCACCTCTCCGCCAGCGTCTTTTGTTAATCTAAATGTG
>JANRMT010062796.1:42053809-42077858 GCA_026402145.1 Polypterus bichir lapradei
CAAGCTGTCGTATCAACCGCCTACTGTAACTTGCTTTATTTTTTCTTCACTTATAGTCTAGAATAAAAGTGCACTTGTTTTGTTATACTTGTAAACAACAGATGTTCCTGTGTTTGAGCAACACGGGTATGCTCAAAAAAAATAGACGTGTAATACCACGAAAAGTGCACGCAGGCACAGCAGTTCGCAAAAACATTGGTACGAGAATGCAGTCACAAGTACGCTGCAGAGCTATAGCGCATCTTCAGATTGGAGGGGGAGGTAGGGAAGGATCTTGAACACGACTGAGAGAATGAAAAGTGAATAAAAAAAAAAAACTAACCTTTACAAGTATCATAAATTACACTGGCTGTTACACACTGAAATCAAATGTATGTTTTTATTTTAAAATAGTAAGAATAAGAGCAGTTTACTTTTCAAAGGAGAATCGTGCAGGATCGAACTCATAACCTTTTGGTTACAAGTCAGCAGCTGATACCATTACGCTACCATGGCAATTGAGATATGTATGTGTCAATGTGGCATGCTAATGTGGCTTTTTTTCCTGCAGTTATATTTTTGAATAAAAGCATACTTGTTCTGTTATATTTGTACCTTTTGTGAATTTATTGTGCCATTTGTTTACAGCGTTGGCTTAATTTGTGATTGAGACAAATGGGTTTAATTGAAATAATTTAGGAGTAAGTCAGGCTCTAGCGACCTTGGACAAATCACAATATACTGTACTGTAAGCTCTCTCTCTCGTGCACACACGCGCACACACACACACACACGCACACATGCACACACACATAAATAACACATGAAATTGCGTAAAACCAAACGAAACTAGATAAAAAATATAAGCAGTAAAAAATCAGTAAAAATACATTGGTATAACAGCTGCTAACTTTTTTACTATTGTTTCCAAGTGTTTATGGGGATTTAATCTGTCTCTGCTGCCGCATCTATTTGCAGTTGTGATAAGTGATTAATGCCCCATCAGATTTTTTGATGGGGAGGCATTATGCATGATTAAATGACAAAAGAAATACTGACCCATATGGACAGATATTTGTTTCAGGTTGCATACGCCATTAATTGCCTTTGTTATGCCAATTTTTGACTATCAGTGAAAAAAAAACATCAGCGAAAACATCATCAAAAATATAACGAAAACAAACCCAAGCAGAAGTTACATTTTGAGCTTTACTTTGCAGCAAAATATAATTTATCAGTATATTAAATGGAACTAGGTAAAATACACCGTAATGTAAAATACTGTACATAGCCTGCATTTGTATTCCGTACCTACAATGATCGGTATAGATAAATTACAGACGTACAGCGTCTTTAAGGATTGTTAACCCAGATAGCACACACACGTCGCGGAGACGTCTATGCGACGTCATATTTTTCATCTGGCAGATGTCTGGCAGAGGGCGTTTGTCATTAAGGATTATTAAGGATGTCTTAAAAAATATTTTACTAACTAGTTTTATTAATTCATTATTTAATAATACATAGCATAATCATCATGGGTTGTGTATTGAGTGATTTAACAAATCTGTTTTATTAATCGGTTTGTTGTTGTTTTTTTTTAACCACGTCATCTACTGTATTTATGAAACTACAGTATGTTGACAATACAAGAACTGCCTGTACAGTATATTAAAGATACGGTATAGGGCTTCCTGGACACTGCAGTTAACTGAAGCAGTCAATGCTTCATCTGGTGGGATTATACAGCATTGCAACCATCTTTTTAGAAAGCGCATGGGGGCGTTTATGGGGCGGGGCATCGTTAACTGCGTCATCACGGGGGATCACATTCCGTGCACGGATCGTGCATGGTCCCGTCATGGTCCTGTCATGGACCTGTCATGCTCCAGGCGGCTGTTTGACGTGGCTCCCACTGTAAAATAATTATCGATAAAGAAATAATCAGTTCTTGAGTAACTATGATGTTCTGGTGAGAAGAAGGAATATTCTCTTGAATTTTGATTTAATCTTGAGGATGCTGTTAATTTACGATTCATTACAAACTGTGATTGTCTTTGTGGTACCTCTGTAGTTGCTGATATATCCTGTCTAGATCTAAAACAGTATTAATTTCTCCATATTGCTCATACTGGGAATTGCTGCACATATGTTTTAGATAAAATATCTGTCATCCACATTATGTTTATAAATATTTATCAAAGTTACTTTAAATATGAATAAATTACCAATCACTGTGACATAGTGTCCTTAGGATCTGATACTACATCTGATGTTACAAATTAGATTGTTTTATGTATTAAGATTCTCACACCTTTGGTTTTTCTTTTGTATGCTGGAGTGAAAAATTTGGCCAATCAAATTTCTTTGCAATAGAAACTGGTCGTTACTTGTTAAGTGCGTATCCTGTAAAAAATAATAGCTTTAAGGCTTGTTAGGTGGGAAAAAGCTTTTTTCTCTTTATATCATGATTGAGACCTTTGACGTTCCAGCTTACAGAGTTCAATGTTTGGTCCGAGAGATACTGCTTCTGAACTTTTGAGAACACTGTGTAATCTTAAGTAAAAGTAGTGTGTTGTTTCAACTGTTGCAAGACATTGACTTTTGAGATGATACTGTACTGACAGAGGTGTTAGCTTCTTTTAATCGATTTGATATACTCTAATTAAGTAACCCCAGACAAATCAATTACAAGTATATTTAAAATATGAGTAGGAAACTAATTGTTGAAAAAGAGAAGGAAAAGGTAGCTAAAGTTTCATCAAAGTCTAAGATGATCTTTCACAGACTAAGCTGGAGAGACGGGCGAAGGAATGGATCAGGCAGGAACTCATGATGCAGCATCTGCTCCATCCAACAGTGAATGTGCAAGGGAAACAATGAATGAGGCTGGCAATGAGAATTTCCTGCTTTCAAGCAGTATATCTGAAATAAGCATTGCCTTTTATCCCCTCTGTCAGCTACTACTAACATCCCCTGTAAGTCATCAGCTTCAACTCCAATGGGATATGAAACTCTGTGTTCAGTGAGCAAAAAGGATGTAAAAGTGCTGTCTAAGCTGAAGGTATTGATTACCTCACTCAGCTGGGAAAAACAGATTAAATAAGCAATTATATAAAAGATAATATAAAGGATATATAGAAGGATATAGAGGGAACACACAACAGTATAGACAAGCTAAATGAAATATAAAGGACCAGGAGGTATGCTTCAGCAATAAGTTCAATGTAAACCTAAAAAAACAAATAGCAAAAATTGAAGGAGCACACAGCTGGGCTCACAGGGTTTGCGTTGAAGGGTAAGAGTTAGTTGCAAGGAATACTAGACATAATGGTTGCCTCAGCTTGTCGGCAGGTATCTCTGAGGGTTGAGCAGATCTTGTTAGGTGAGCAGCAGAGATGTGGTTAAGCAGGATGCACCATGGCTTGTGATAGTTTCTTAAGGATAGATCCTGTCAATGATTTTAACCTCCTTTTTATTGTTTGATTATTTATTGAACTTTTAACTTTCACAAAAGACGCTGTTTTTTTCTGGATAATTTATTTATTTAAAGAATGGATTGTTTGTACTTTGTTTGTTTGTTTGAATAAAAAGCACTGAGCATATTTGCAATTATTCTGCTGTTACTTGTCCTTATTGCCCAGTCCATCCTTGATTTTACATCTTTCAGTGTCACAGGTTTAAGTCAGTGATGTGAGCTGCAAGCAAACCTGGACATCATACTTGATTATCTAGGTATAATTTGTGTGGCATTCCTGTAAACCTATTAATAAGTAATTTCAGCTGATTAGAGCACTCTTTACTAGAGTCAGCATATATTGTATACAGTAGGCTGTTTTCCATTTAAACAGAGATGATCTCTATAAATATATACTCCATATACAGCTACTTTAACCCAGGTTGGAATTATTCAGATGTTTGCTGGCCGTGTTACATTCACAAACCTGGGGCCTCATGTATAAACGGTGTGTACGCACAGAAATGTTGCGTGAGAATGTTTTCACGTTCAAATCGCGATGTATAAAATCTAAACTTGGCGTAAAGCCACGCACATTTCCACGGTACCTCATATTCTGTCGTACACAAGTTCTCCACTCGGTTTTGCAGACTGGCGACACCCAGCGTCAAAGCACTGCTACTGTTCCTGTGTGGTTTATCTTTCTTTTTCAGATCCACATTACTGACGCGGCTTTATAAATACACTGAAATTAAATGCATATTGTTTATTAGTTTAATGCATCTGATTGTAATTAACCTGTAACAATATAATGGTCCACAGAATGGCCAAAATTCTAAATACCATAACTGCTTTAGCGTTGATACTCTCACTGCACCTTCTTCTTCTTCTTTCAGCTGCTCCCGTTAGGGGTTGCCACAGCAGATCATCTTTTTCCATATTACTCTCACTGCACCACTCGGAGTAGCTGATCGGAAAGAGAATTATCGGTATACAGCATCAAGCACATGCTGCCTCAGCCATGCTTCCTATTTGAACTTCTCACACGGCAAACGCTTCAAAACCTTTACTGTAAGGACCTTGTGGTTCAGAAACAGTTTCATCCCAAGAGCTCTAAACGCACTCTATCAGTCCATCAACTGCTCCTTGCAGAACTGTTTGTACCTATAAGTACAATCACCTCACTGTAAACTTGCGATATAGTTATAATATTGCACAACCTGAGCCACTTTATAAAGCACATATTTACATGTGATGATGATATCATTTTTAAGATGAAATGCAGCAAAATATGTTTATTATATTACACAGATAAAACTTTATTTAAATAATCTATATTGGTAATAATTAAAGGACATGGTGTCGCTACGCTAGCAAGGATCTGGCGCTCCGCTCACGGATTGTTCCTGCCTCGCACTGTATGCTTCACTGGGACTGGCGTGAAGGATAGAATAATTAAACATGTACTACGAAGATATTTCAATGTTCCTTAAAAGTTTTGAAGAATCGGCGTTATACTAAGCTTACAGGTGGCTTAACGTCTATTACAGAGCTGATTGTGTGGTGATTACGTATTTGGAGAAAGAAAAGGAAGGATAGGAATTGGAGGTTAGTACGTTTGAAAGAGACAGTACTGCTGCAATAAATTATTTTATCGAAGGTCGCGCACAATCACTGCTCCACCGTGTTCCCATGTTTAATAACATGCTTTATCTTCTGTGATCATGAAAATGATATCACGTATACTGTACATCTCAGTATTTTAGTTATTCAGAGAGCTGTAATATCATGAATGTAATGGATTCTGTGTCCTGTCAGAGGTAGAGAAAGCCGGATTAAGAAGCACATAGTGATTCACACACACAGAGCACATAGAAGATCAAATACAAAACAAAGCATTTAACATACTACTTTAGTTACAATGGGATTTGAGAGACTAGTAAATTAAACGATTTTAAGATTAAGTTTATGATTTTCTACTTTAATGACAAAATAATCTACGTGATTAAAGTGGAAATTACGAGATTAAAGTTGACATTTCGTGCTTTTTCCCCACTGTGTGCCTTTTTTTTTTTTTGTACCCTAATAAGCTTTCATATGACACTCAGACGGTGGGCTATGACTCGCCTTTTCACGGCGACTTTGATATGCGACTCTTTTTTTATTTCAGGCACTGTGCGACTTTGTGATCTTGAGCTTTCGAGTTTCTCCACCACTCTATGTCACTTGATCAGCTTTCTTTTCTTGTTTATACCACTGTTTAAACCAACAAATAGTATTTTTTTCCTTGACTCCACTTGGTATTCACTGAATTTGTTCTATTTTTCCTCGTGGTTTTGCCATTGTCTTTTCACAGAACGCTGAGCTTAAGGGCTATTAATATTGATTTACATATTCAAAGAGGCGTAATTCTGGGAGGAGTTGGGGCGAGACAGCAGGCGCGTGCACGTGCGTTACTTTTCATGCTGATCGGGATTTATGTAGCGGAAGTGGAAGTTTGCGTACGCACAGATTCCTGGATCTGAATTTTTCTGTGCGTATGCACATCCCTGCTTTTGTGCTTACGCCATGTTATAGTGTAAGTTCTATGCACGGCGTTATACATGAGGCCTCTGGTGTTCACAAGTCGTGTCACCTACACATTTTACTGGAATGCCATATTTTAGCAGCAAGATTGCTTCTATTTAAAGAGTGATAAAATTTTTCTAAACCAGTTATATGTTGAAAAGACACCTGAACCAGTAAAAGACATGTTAATGAGGTGTCATATATGTGCAGGTGATAAATATGTGGGTGTCTATGAGAAACTGCTGTAGTATACCTATCCCGACATGAACATATTTCAAAATGCAGAAGACCGGCAAAGGACAAGGTCTCCATCCTGTAAAGCATTAATTAAAAATATAGAAGTGGATGCTATACATTTTTTAAAAATATTTTCCTTTGATTATTTTGAGAACTAGCAATGGTGCTGAATTTGTTCCAAGTACAAAAAATAGACTTTCAACAAACAATTGTAGGGAATTCATAATACTGCATTTTATAGTTAAATTGATTAAAAATGAAATCAACAATCAATGTTTGTTGATGTAACTTTTTTGTTTGTTTTTATAAGCATTCACTCAACAATTAAGTGCAGGTGGACATTCCCAGAATAATCACTCATGTGTTATGGATGTGGCCTGATCCTTTATTCTTCTTCCTCTTCATCTTTTCCCACTTCTATGTGGGGTTAATGTGCTTGATCAGCCTTCTCCAAACAGACTGGTCCAGCACCTCCTTGCCAATCAAGCCCTTTTCCTTTAGATCTTCTTTTACTTTATCCATCCACCTCCACTTTGAACCTTCCTTGCTTTCCCTTCCTCTGTACTTACATTTCCATCACTCTTTTGCTTGCATATTCATTGTCTGCCCTCATCCATACCACCTTCAACATACTTTCCTGTACTTTCTTAGATATCTCTCCCAATTTTATTGTTCCTATGATTGTTTCATTTGCTGTTCTGTTCTTTTTTGTAACTCCACACATCCATCTCAACATTAATATTTCTGCCACATCTAACTTCTTTTCCTGCCCATGTCTCAGCTTCATATGTTATTGCTGGTTTTACGACTGTCTTAAAAACCTTATCTTTGACCTTTACCTTAATTATTTGATCACACAATACACCTGATACCTTCTTCCAATTGTTCCATCCATGTTACACTCTATGGTTTATCTCTGCATCTAGTTTTCAAATTCAGGATTCCACTGATCCTAGATATTTAAATTTATCCACTCTTTTCGATAGCTCTTCCTGCAGGCTAACTTCTGAATCCTGATCATCATTAACCCTCATATTCTGTCTTCTTCTTATTTATCTTCAACCCTCTATCTTCCAAAGCCCTTCTCCATTTTACCAAATTCCTTTTTTCTGGTGCTACATAACACAATGTGATCAGCAAAAAGCATGCACTGAACACATCCATGTCCAGATCAAAGAGATAAGGACTTAAAGAAGATCTCTGGTTCAGACCTGCTCTAACTGGGATCTTGTATGTTACCCCAATACTGCTTTTAAACCCAGTCCTCACTTTCTCATTACTATCCTCGCATACTTCTTCTCTGGCCTTCCTGTCTTATGTACCTGCAGACCTCTTGATGTGGCACACTGTGGCCATAAGCCTTATTCATGGAAATGGATACGACAGAGTTCTGGCATAAATCTGCATTCAAATTCATATCATTTTAATAGAGTACTTATGAACACTTCCACTTCAGTCTTTGTTTTTATTTAAAGAAATCAATCAAGCTTTATTTTATATAGCACCCTTCACTAAACAAACAATTACTGGCATTTCTGAATTAAGGGCCAGTGGGGCACAATGACAATAGATGTTGTAAAAAGTAAGTAATAAGCTTCCCTAATTAAATAATTAATTGTTAATTAATTTATTATTACCAATCTTCAGCTCTGCCTTCTTAAGCAATTTGTTTTTTCAAATTTCATGATCTCACTGGGATTTCAAATACACAGGATGAGATGTTTAACATCCATAGTGCCTGGGGACTATGCAAGGCAGGGGCGTCCTCTTCCCTGAGCCAAGCTTACACCTGACAGCATACCTAAAAGAAGGAATCGCACTATGTTTCGAGGAGGCTGGACAGCCACATCACTGGGGTTGTCAAGTGGGCTCCTACTTTCATCAACATTTCGCTGACTAGGCTCACAACATCTCCAGTAGCCTCAGCAGTGGTATATGGCGTCCCAGAACCACCCCCCTCTGCATTTGTCCAGCCTACTTATTTGGGAGACCAGATAGGGTCTTTTCTTTTAATCCATAGCCACTGGCTGCTACATTCTGCTACCCTAGATATTTCCTTAATGGCATAGCTTAGGGCATGCCCATTAATGCCAAAGTCCCTCATCAGCCTTACAGTGGATGTTGCAACAAAGCCCCTGCAGCCAACCTTCACTGGGTAGATTTTTACATTCCATCCTTGCTGTCCTGCCTCCGCTGCAAGCTCAGAATATCTTAGTTTTTTCCTTTCAAAAGCTTCCTGCACTTCATCTTCCCAGGGAACTGTGAGCTTGACAAAGTATATCTTGCGCTGTGTGCCTGACCACAAGACCAGGTCAGGCCTCAGGTTGGTGACTGCTATTTCTGGTGGGACTGTGAGTCGTTGGCCCACGTCCACCAGCATTTGCCAGTCCCGCGCTGTTTCCATCTCACCCAATCTGGTCTTCAGGGAAAACCTGTGTTGCCTTTGGTCCCCTTCCCGAACAAAAAAACAAAGGCACATTTAAGTTGGTCTCTCTGGGTGGCAGGCCATTGATGGCAGTTCTCTTGCTTTCCAGAGTAGCTGCAAGACATTTAAGCACTTGGTCGTGCCGCCAGTTATATCGTCCTTGAGAAAGGCTTACTTTGCATCCTGTGAGGATGTGCGGCAGTGTACCTGGTGTTGAGCAGAGGGGGCATGATGGATCTTCGCCTAGCCATTGGTTGAGGTTTTAAGGAGTAGGGAGGACATCATAGGTAGCTCGAATGAGGAAACTTATCCTACCTGCTTCCATCATCCACATGTCCTTCCAGCTGATCATTTGCTTTTCCAAATTCTCCCACCATGTCCATTGGCCCTGTTTAGCCTGTGCCACAGCCTTGGCCCACCTTCTCTCCTCTTCATGCCGACGGACTTCAGCCACGACCAGTGGCGGTTTTAGGCATAGGCGAACGGGGCAGCCACCCGGGGCGGCATTTTTTCATGACACGTGGGGGGCGGCACACGAACTTAGAGGAAAAAAAAAATCATCTGTGCCGCTAAGCGGTTTTCTATTATCTATGATACCTGCGCCGCCCCTGCTGCTGAAGGAGCCACACAGAAGCTGAGCGAGCGGAGAGGAGAGGGGATGAGGGGCGGTGGGGGGTTGGGTGGGAGGAGGCGCAGAGTACAGTTCACCTCTCCCAAATGAAGCGGACAAGGAGGGGGGCTAAACTATGTCAGTGACACCTGACTTTCTTACAAATAACGCACATTTCATTCAAAATATTTTAAACACAGACCAATAATTGGCACATTTTTATTTATTTATTTAATTGTGTGAAATGGCTAATAAAAATAGGTAATAAAAAACGATTATGATGTGGAGGTGAATTGGTTTAGTCTTGACTTCTGGTCGTGAGTGACAGCGTTGGGGGATGATGGGAAATCTGTTGATTGCCGATTACTTAGTAAACACAGCGATGGAGAGAAAAAGGCCAAAGCTGTCAGGTGCCCAATTTAGGAAAAAAAGAAAAGATGATGAGGAGAAACGGGCAAAAGATAAAGGTATGCAACAATATTCTCTCTGTATGATTAAGGTATTCATGTCATTGTGTTAATTAGTGGTATAACGTTAACTCTTACTTTGTTAGCTTTCTTGCTTATGATGCATGCTATGCTTACCTTGCTAAAAAAAAAAAAAAAACACAGTAAAAGCCTAATATACAAACCATCACAGAAATTCTAATGGTTTCTATTAAATACCATTGTGAACCATTAACTTTTTTCCAGTGAAACTATTACAAAATTCCTTATTGTATTGTGTTTTGGGCACTTTTCCAATAGGATTTACCATCCCACCCACCAATAGAATCCATCATATACCAGCAGACACCTTATACTTACCATTAAAACCAATACAATTCCCATTATAACCATTAAATCCATTACATTTTCTGTTATTTTTGGGCAGGGTTCTATTGTTTTTTCAGCAGTGTATACAACACGAGATCTAATTAAATTTAACCACAAAATTATGCTTTGCAACAAAACTGTTGCAAGTACAGTTATTATTTATTTCCATTGTTTGTGTTGGCTACTGTAAATAGCCAGTGTAATTTACATATGTGTAGATAGTGTAAAAGACAAACATTTTCCATTTGCTATAACTCTGTTACGTGACAAAGCATATAATTTGAGGCAGTAAATTAACCAAGGAGCTAATTGTTCCTCCCTTAGATTAGATTATATTGTATACATGTTAGGGCATGTTTATTTAAATTTGCAATTAGGTACCACACTGCACTTCAAAGGGCATTCTGATTTGGACAGTAGAGAGCTTTTGCAGGAAATCAAGAACTTCCCTCACCTGCCATCAAAAACCATGAGCCTCCTTGAGCTTATCACTTTCATGCACGATAAGGATCTATCTGAGATCTACCCCAACTTTTGGACTGCTCTCAGGATTGCACTTACCCTGCCAGTGACTGTGGCTCCAGCAGAGAGGAGCTTTTCCAAACTGAAGTTAATCAAGACATACCTGAGGTCAACCATGTCTCAGGAACGGCTCACTGGCCTTGCTGTCATAAGCATTAATCATTCAGTAGGGGAGCATATCTCATATGATGCCATTATTGATGACTTTGCATCTAGAAAGGCCAGAAATGTCAGATTTTAGTTTCAGTTTGTGTTTTCTGTTCTGCAGTGAAATAATTTAATTTTCTTTAGTGTGATTTATTCTATATTTTATTTGTATATTATTCTTAATAATTTAAAATATTTTTTCTTAAATAATATTGGTTTGTACAGAGTATAATTAAGTTATGAGCAGTTTATTTATTTATTTTTGCAAAAATTGGTCTGTTACGGAATGACGGAATTACTACAATAAAACGTGTGTTGTGTACAAAATGTGTAGTTTTGTCATGTTATTTTTTTTTTTGGGGGGGGCGCCGGGAGGGAGTCTCGCCCGGGGAGCAATTTAATGTAGAACCGCCACTGGCCACGACCATTTTCCTCCGGTTTGCTGGGGTTGCCTTACTCCAGTAGGGTCACCCGTTGCCAAAACCCAACCCACTTCTTTCATGTTGGACTTGGCCGACGATGTTGCTGTGGGAGAGTGCAGATTTTGCCTGCTGGACTGCATTCTTAGCTTTCCATTTCCATCCAGTTTTCAGAGTTGGTGCGGCAGCTCTAATCACTGTATCTTTTGGCTCTGAAAGCATCATCTCAAGTCTCACTTTAGCGCATTTAAATTCTTCAGTGATGCTGGAAAGGGGCAACTGAAGTAGCCCCTGACCATACAGGGCTACATTGCTCAGGCATCGGCGGAGGCCTTACTCACATAAGAGCTTACCATCCTTTCCATCTTCTCAACTCTTGTGAGGGTGATGTCATACATGGTTAATGGCCACAGCAGGCGAGGTAGTAACCCAAACTGTAAGCACCAAATTTTTTGCTTACCAGGCAGCACTGAATCATTGATACTCTTCAGGCCTTTAGTAAGTTCCTCCCAAAGCTCATAAGCCTGATCGGTATCCTTAAGCGTTGAGTTATACCACCTCCCCAAACTTTTGATTGTTTTTTTTAGCACTGTTGGAATAGGCTCTTGATTAATGAAAAACCTTTGCCCCACTAGCTTGCCTTTAATTATAGAGATTCTCCTTGATCTAGATGGCTTAAATTTCATTCTCGCCCCAGTGATTTTCTGTTGAAGCTTTGCCAATAAGTGTCTGATGCATGGTACTGATGTTGTAATTGTTGTCATGTCATCCATATAGGCCCTGATCGGTGGCAGAAATACTCTAGAATTTAATCTCTCCCCGCCAACCGCCCACTTGGATGCCCGTATGATGACTTCCATTGCCATGGTGAATACCAATGGAGAGATGGTACATCCTGCCATTATGCCAATCTCCATGGAGTGCCATGCAGAGGTAAAGTCTGGCAAGGTAAAACACAGTTACAAGTCATAAAAGTACGCCTTAATCAGGTTTTCAGAATTCAGGAATCCTAAAAAAATCAAGAGATGCCTGGACAAAATTATGTGGAACAGATCCAAAAGCATTGGCAAGGTCCAGGAATACCACATGAAGATCCTTCTGCTCTTCCTTTGCGCTCTGGATTTGGTACCAAATCATACTAGTACGATCCAGGCATCCAGAGGACCCTGGCATCCCTGCCTTTTGGACCGTGGTATCCACAAAATTATTTCTCTCCAAGTACATGGACATCCTCTGAGCTATGATACTAAAGAAAATCTTACCCTCTACGTTAAGTAGACTGATGGGACGGAATTGGCCAACCTCCTTAGATTCTTTTTCTTTTGGAATCAGGACTCCACTCGCCTTGAACCATGCTTTGGGTATGATTTCCTTTTCCCAGGCCACTCTCACTGTAATTACTTCTATAGAAAAATATTTCTTCTTGTAAGATGTAAAATTGTCTTTGTGCTAGGTGCCATAAGCCTGTTTCTGTATG
The DNA here is from genome assembly GCA_026402145.1 of Polypterus bichir lapradei. NCBI lineage: Eukaryota > Metazoa > Chordata > Cladistia > Polypteriformes > Polypteridae > Polypterus > Polypterus bichir. Next base: position 42,066,466 of record JANRMT010062796.1, read on the forward strand.
AGGGATTGGACCGATTGGCACCTCAGTGTTCAACATACCCTTGCGTGTGTGTGCACACACAGGTCCAATGTGGACTTTCCATATTAGCAATGGAGCTAAAAGATTACTGCCATATTAAAATGAGGTCTGCCTGTTGTCTTTTTTCATTTGTATGTTTCCACTACAGGTTCGAGCTTTCCCCTTCCGAATCCATGCAGCACATGCCAGTGAAGAGGTATGAAAAGTCCCATACTATTTGCTGTCTTAAAGATAGTCACAGCAATTGGGGAAAAAAACAAGATAAGTGTCAGTAATGTATTATTCACAAGACAATACGTAGCATGTTCATCTTTCGCCTATTGCTGAAGACAGCTGCGCTAAATTTATAAAATGCATGTGCACCTTCCTGTTATTGGAAAAGAAAAATTTTGTATGATTGTCCTGTTTCAAGGAAGCGTCTTGTTGTGAACATTGCAAGTATTTGGAAAATCATTTTTCAGTTGTTTGCTGGCCAAGAGTTAACAAACAAACACAGTGCTGTGCTATGACTGAATATGCAGTGTGCAACTCAAGTGGTGTAGTGTGTGTAGTTTGTGTGGTTTTTGTGACTTGCTGTTTTTCATCTCAAAGTCATTAGATTCTAAACTTAAAGTGTTGCCATTTCAATTTAGGTTCATTTCCATTATTATTTCCTATGCAGTCGGTGGTTGTGAGGCTTACTTTTTTTTTTTACTGTTCAAACCTGTATGGTTGTAATTTGTCAGATGATCACAATGTCAGCATCCTATGTTTTGATTGATTTTTGTTTTTGAATGATGAAAGGTGCATGAACGTGCATGTTTTGCTAGTCATTAGCAAAAGAGGAATAGATATTATTAGTTACTAGCAAAATACCCGCGCTTCGCAGCGGAGAAGTAGTGTATAAAAGAAGTTATGAAAAAGAAAAGGAAAAATTTTAAAAATAACGTAACATGATTGTTAATGTAATTGTTTTGTCATTGACATGAGTGTTGTTGTCATATTTATATATATCTATAAAGTGAAAACCTGAATATATAAAGTCTGCGTTGGAATTTATAAAGTCATTCCTGATTATATATAGTCAACATTGAAGTATATAAACTCATTCCTGAATATATAAACTCAAAGTCAAAATATATTGATTGAAACGACTCTGAACTGAAGTAAGTTAACAAAAACGTATTCAGAAAAATAAATTAAAAAAACACTGTTCGGTTAATGTTTTGAAAATGATGCATTTGCCCTGCCCAGGATTGGTTCCTGCCTTGCACCCAGTGTTGGCTGGGATTGGCTCCAGCAGACCCCCGTGACCCTGTGGTCGGATTCAACGGGTTGGGAAATGGATGGATATTGCAGCACTGACTTTGTATATTCCGACGATGACTTTATATATTGAAGTTTTGACTTTATATATTCCAGCGCTTACTTTATATTGTGAGCTGGAGGGCTTCGCTATTACGTGTGGGGACGAAACTTCACTTTGGTAACTGATCATGCTCCACTTCAATGGTCATACAGACAGAAAGATACAAACTCTCGCCTCATGAGATGGTTTCTGGGCTTAAAACTTTTACCGTTTCACAGTAAAACATCGACCAGGTTCTGAACACGTCAACGCAGACGTATTATCAAGACTAAATGAACCTGGTACAGAGAGTCGCTTGATTCACGGAAATGTGAATAAAGCTGAGGGGGAGGGTGTGAGCTGGAGGGCTGATCGCACCCCAAGAAGATACAGACGCCTCTGGGAAAACCACAACCCCTGAAACACAGACTACCCTCACATTGCTCCTTACTTTCTCACTTGCGCCATAACGTGTAATGTAAACCTCGCACGATACTCCGCTAACTTAAAAGCCTTGTGCAGCGCCTGTCAGATGAAAATTGATTGTTTGCTTGCCTTTATCGCTCTCTCTCTCTCTGCTCCTAGCGGAACTGTAATCTCTGACTTGTCATGGAGCACGTTTAAGCTCATGTGTTTGCAGTGTTTGAATAAAAATCCTTCTTGTTTCTACGACCTCCTGTGTCTCTGTGCAAATCTGTGACCCAAGCGTGACAATATATTCCGACGCTGACTTTATATTCAAGAGTTGACTTTATATATTCCAGCGCTGAGTTTATATATTCCGACGCTGACTTTATATATTCCGACGCTGACTTTATATATTTAAGTTTTGACTTTAGGTGGCAGTGTGACGAAGTTGCTTCGGAAGACGGCGTTAGCCGCGGAGCTCAGCTCAGAGCGAAATGAGGTAAATGGGAGGGGATATGATGACGTGACTCCTCCACCCGTCTTAACTGTCAATCCCCCACAAACACAGTCTCTCGGAATTTGCATAAGCACACCCCTTCACCTGCAATTTTAACTTAGTTACAAAGTGATCAAAACTCTTGTTTATATCCTGCGTTCTCTCATTAAACTTGTATCCCGCATTACCCGTGGGTATGAAAAACGCCAGCGGCAGCCTGTCTATTAACTTAATTTAAAGTTTAGGTTTATACCTTGCTTTGTTTCCGAAGTAGCTGCACTGTTGAATATGGTAGTATATGTCACTCGCTCGCTTCTTATTGTTTCGCTGCCTTCTCAATTATATAATGCATGTTTTCTTCAGCGTATTTTGGAGCTCTTCCTGGTTTTCTACATAGTGCGTTGACAGTCAGTTCACGTGATTACGTGGGTGGCGTGATGATGTCACATGAAACTCCGCCCCCACGGCTTTCAAGCTCAACTCCATTACAGTAAATGGAGAAAAATACCTTCCAGTTATGACCATTACGCGTAGAATTTCGAAATGAAACCTGCCCAACTTTTGTAAGGAAGCTGTAAGGAATGAGCCTGCCAAATTTCAGCCTTCTACCTACACGGGAAGTTGGAGAATTAGTGATGAGTCAGTGAGTGAGTGAGTCAGTGAGGGCTTTGCCTTTTATTAGTATAGATATGTTAATTAGATTGTCAAAAATTCAAAACAGACAATAGATCAAATCAAACTAACAAGGAAAGGTAGACTGCAGGATTACTTAGTATCTGTGAAACTACAGTAAACTAAACTGTGAAGAGCATGTAGAAGTAAGTGCGAACGAGTGACAATACAGTAGAATGAATGTACAATGAATCAGATTCATTTCAAAGTTGCTGAAGAAAAGCATGTGAGAAACTGTATAATTAACAGTACTGCCAATTAAAACACAAGAAAGGAAAGTTAATTCTTACAACCATTTACTGTGTGAAAAACTGTATGTTTCACAGAGAAGACTGGGGGAGAGGTCCACAAAAAACTAATCTTTCTCTTTTACTTGCTTATCAGGGCATGGAATAGTGAGCGACCAGAGGATCTCTGGTTTCTGGCAGGTGTACATGAGGCAAATAATATGCCTATCAGGATTTTTATTCAAGGGCATGTAAAAATAGACATGAGCTAATGTCCTAAACTCCTCAAGAGATCGAGGACAATGTTTGAAAACCTGTTCCCTTAGGTATCCCTAAAGGAAGAAGTCACATGGGCTTAAACGTTTCCCTCAACACTCCGAGCGAACATCATGCTGTGTGAGCTGTGGCCCCGTCCTGTTGAAACCACACATGTTCTGTCCTAGGTCTGCCAGGTAATTTTCTTTTCAGTGTTCACAACACACAATTGAGGACCACGTTATAATATCAAATTGTCTCTTTCAATTTACTTCCAAAATTAAAATATTGTGTACTCTATTATGCCTTCTGACACAAAATTCATAATGTACAGTTTGCTGTACATTTTATTTATTTAAATGCAACCTTTCATAATAGAGGTTGTCTTGCTTTGTGATTATATGAAAGAAGAAGGTGGATAGATGGATGGATTGACTAAGAAAAAGAGAGATACAAAACTCTTTCCTGAGCAATTATCAATAACTGAGCACAGGTCCGCTAAATACAATAATATCTACTCCATTAAAATGTTTCCATTGGAGTTGAAAACAGCATAATATAACAATGTAATATAGTTTTATGCCCAAATATATAGCGTGCACTACCAAAAGTAGAGTCATATCCTAGCAAATAGGAGTAAAAAAGGAAGATTTACAGATCCTTAAAGTAGGAATTCAGCTTTGGTGCCAAATCTCATATTTCTGTACATGAACTTTAAAAATCTTCAGTTAAAAGAAGATAAAAAAATGAGTATCTACATTGAGAACAAGAAAATTATGCTTATTGTTTTGATGATAATATCAAGAAACAGAACAAAAATCCATTACCATAAAGGATAAAAGTAAAATTTATTACTTGTACTTTAATTAAAAATATGTTTTAACAAAAATTTAAAAGTATCAGTTAAAACTATTCAGTTTATAATTTGTAAGCATAAAACAGTCCCATTTTATTTATTATCTATTATGCAATCTTGGACGCATCATTCTATTTAATTTTGTTAAAATTTTGTATGATGTCAAATCCTGGCTCAGCGCATTCTTCTTTGGCAGCAGCATCTAAAAACTTAATGACATATTATCGTAGCTTTCCTTTTACTCATCTTCTTAAATGTATTACAACTGATTATTGTGACCCTATTAATCTCATCAGTTTCCGAGTACTGTGTTTCTCAGATACATTTCAAAGGATTGCACAAGCTTTATATTTTTATTGCATGATTTAGTTTGATATGCTGTATTTACAAGCTAAGGAAGTAAGTCATTTTTATTGTCCTGTGAATCGAAATGATAATAATTTCTCATACAATTATTTATGTTTCTCTAAAATAAACAATATGCACAAATTACAGTAATACTGTATGAAATGTATATTTATAAATAAGTAAAGCACAAGGTATTTATAAAATGTTCACAGTTAAAGCTGGTTGTTCAAACTTGGTAAAATGTACAGCTTGGTCACTATTTGTTTATCCTGGGAATTTTTTTTTTTTTTTGAGGAGTGATACTGATCTCAAATTTCACATCTGATTTCATATTAATTTTTATTATTTAGGCTGGACAAATTATTGAAAGGTTTTGAATACATCACACTGCTTACAATCAGATCATTTTCATTTAAAATCAGATAATATATGAGTAATATTTGGATGGATGTAACACAAATACACAATAAACATATATTTTGAGTAAAGCAGTAATTCTAATTATGTGCTGCATAACAACTGTGAACTTTAAATAATCATTCTGTTAATAAATAGATAATAAACACTTTTTTGCTGCATTTTCTTTGGGTTACTATGACAATGTCAACATAGGCACAAATTGTGCTTGAGTGATCTTTTATCTTCTTAATCTCTGCCCAGAAAAATTCAGCGAAATTCCCTAAGTGTTGATTAGTTGAAGAAAATAGGAAAAGAGAAGCCCAAAAACATAACTAGGAAATTATTTATTTTATTTTCTTCAAATTAGGACCAGTTTAGTTAAACACATTTTGCTGAAAAAATGATATCATCAGAGTCTGTGCCAAGGGTTTTATCTTTATTAGTGGAAATGTATAGTATATAAATTCACAAAAACAAATAAACACAAAATTCACAGATCAAATAATAGAATAACCAAATTCTACAAAAGAGGTCTGTGTAACTTAAAAAAACCGGTGGGGTGCTTCTCACTAAAGTCTTTCACCACTAATTTAACAAAACCATATCAGGTAAAGCCTTCCCTTTAAGGACATGTTCATTTAAAACAGTGAGAGATACAAAGGCTCAGAGTTGGGGAAAGCACAAGATCGGAAACAAAAGTACACAAACTGACATTTTACTTAATCCATCCATTTTCTGAACTCATCTATCCATTTTCTACTATGCTCATTTCCATTCACTTTCTCATTTGGACTGTTTAGTCTTACAAATCTCAAGGGAGAATGACATCTTTGAATAATGAAAAACTTAAATGAGTCAAGTGGCAGAAAGTTTGATTCATGGAATTTAGTGAGGGCCAGACTAAATTAATTAGGCATAGTGTTATAGGCCTCTGGGAATTATTTGTCATATTGTAGTTACAGCTTGTGGTTACTCTTGCCTGGATGTCTGAAAACAAATAGACTAGCTGGGCAACAGCCCTGTACATGGAATAACAGTGGATTTAATTTGGCTTTTTTAAATGATCAGAGAAAAAGACTCTTTGATGGCAAAGTGAAAACAGATTTCTGCAAAGTTGTCTAAATGAATTACAAATTTAAATCACAAAATACTGTAATTCACCCTGATTCAAAGTTGCATAATAAAATGTGAAAATGCAAAATCCTAAAAGGGGTAGCTACTTTTTACAGGCACTGTATACTATATATTTAATTTATTTAATTTTTGAAAAAAAAAAAATATATTTTGTGCATTTTTAGGCTAAACAAAAGCAGTGACAAACTGGTGTGCAGACCAGCAAAACTTTCCGGGCGTAAGAAAGATGGGTGTGATGCAACTTCAAATCTGCATAAATTATCTAGTATACATTGAAGAGTTTAATCATGATAAGGACAAGAAAATATCTAAGCTGTGTTCAAAAACATGTTAACAAGAAATGGCACATGTCATTTTTATACTATACCAAAGACTACATCTACTGTATAATTAAGTAATTAGTAGAAGAAGGAGCTACCAGTGTCACCAACAGAACAGAACAGACAACTCCAGGTGAATCAACAAAAAAACCTCTTCTTCTCCTTGTCCTTCCTGCTCACCTCGTCCTGTGGCAGACGGCCATGAGCTTGTTAATACAGATGTGCCAAGCAACATTCCAGCTACAAATCAAGGTACAAATAACAAGATTCAGTATTTGAACAGAAATACAATCATATGAAAAAGTAAGTACACCCCAAAATGTTTTTTCTTTCTTAACATAAGTGGACATATTAAGCATTTCACAAGACGGTAAGTAAATAAAGACACTGGAGTCTCAAAATGTTCCATTATTATTATGCTAATGCAACAGCAGATTTTCCTTGACTTGCAACAAAATAGCTATACACAGTAGACCTTTTATTTTATTTTGGAATAATTTGGGTTTAATTTTATAGTTTATAATATAATTTATAGAATCATTATTATCCTTTTTGTTGGTTCAGACTGTTATTCCTTTTCATGAAAAGAATAAGGTTGCTGATAGCAACTACATCATTCTTAAACCACAGAAACCCAAGCCTGCTTGCAGTATGGTGCATACAACCTTGTGTTTAATTAAAAAAAAAAGGCTATGTTCACAAATGCCAACTAGATTAAAATGTTTTCATTCATGTGATGTACCTCTGATCATTTTTGAGAATTTTGAATGGAAAAAATACATAAAATCACAACTCTTCAAAAAAAGTTTTACATGATTTCCAACAACTGTTTGGCATGTTCAGATCATGCTTTTCAAAACACTTCAAGTAAATAAAGGCACTGGATTCTCAAAATGTTCCATTATTATTATGCTAATGCAACAGCAGATTTTCCCTGAATTGTAACAAAATAGCTATGAACAGTAGACCTTTATTTTATATTGGTCTCTGAAAAAAAGTATATTTTTATGGTTCCTGATAGCAGGGTGGAAGGCGGGTTTAAAATACAACAAAACTCTCATTTAATGTTTTTCTAGTGATGGACAAAAAAAGAAGGGGTTAAATGAAGGAAATGATCATTGATTTGTCAGGCTCCCATTAGGACTGGACATGGATTTATTATATTTAGTTTTTTTTATAGTTAATAGTTTAATATTATACTTTACAGTATAATTTGTAGAATTGTTATTATCCTTTTTGTTGTTTCAGGCTGTTATTCCTTTTCATGAAAAGAATAAGGTTGCTGATAGCATGAAACGATTTACATGATTTCCAATAACTGTTTGGCATGTTCAGATTGTGCTTTCACCAGTCCTGTCTACTCAAGCGTCCACAGGTTTCTACAGACAGATCTGACAGTAAAAGCTATGTTCAAACCAACAGCAACAGTCTCACCTTGACATTTTTTACAAATTCCTTGCCACTAGAATAAACCCAGCTAAATTTGCTTTGCTTTGAGTTTGACAAAATTGTGGAAAGGTTTAAGTTAATGAGGAACCCAACGCTGAACTCGTTTTGAGTGGATTATAATGGTCTTTTATGGTATTTTAGTGGTATTTTATGTGCTCCTGACAGCTAGAGAAGCATCTGCCAATTATTCTGGACTTATTTCTGTGGCCAAAAATCTGACCTGAGCTGTGAGGAAGCAGTGCTAACTATTTTAACATTGAACCTCCCTTAAAAAACATTAATAGAGTTAAATACCAGAATAGTAACATTTATTACAGACACTGGCAATTGGACCAGAAAGCATGAATTCACTGAGGCTTGGCTCCCACAGATATATCTGAGATAACAGTGACAGAGTATCAGGAGAGAAAATTCAATGCAAAAAATAGAGAAAGACAAAGCGTAAATTCAAATAAGCTTCAACACCACAAACCCAGTACACATAAAGTTACAAAAAATAGAGGAAGATTAATACAAAAGGAACAGAAAATTGACCCATCTAGTCTCTGGAATCAGCAGTAAGAAATCTAGACTGATCCAGGGCTCATTCATTTTTAAGAATGTCAGTCTGTCCACAGAGCAGGGATCTCTTGTCCATATACACCCCGCCAGCAGCACTGAAAGCCAGTTTAGACAGTGACCTGGAAGCAAGACAATACAGGACTTCCTGCACATAGTGAGTGAGCTTGCAGTTTAAATCCAACCTCATGACCCAGAACTCTATGGGGTCATCAGTGTGCAAAGACTCATGTGAACCAGGTGGTCCAGGCGCTGACAGTAACTGCTGCCTTTGCTACCCTGTGTCTGACTGGGCCGTTGAGGCTGGAAAAGGTCTCTCCACACCTCCATCGCGTTGACAGTACCACAGATGTTGCTACTGCTAATGGGAGTTCTCTGATGGACATGTGGAGAGGTGGGTGGTGGGTAAGGGGGGTTTATTGAGGGGAGGTAGGGGTAGGTCTCAGCCTGCTTGGTAGTAAGGATGGAACAGAAACGGTGCATCTTCTGTTCCTGCTGGCTGGGCTCTATAACTGCCTTATCTTGGCCTTTTACGAGGGGTATAACAGGATGGTCATCTAGTAATTGTTGCTACCTTTATGGCTATCATCCGGGAATCCCTCCTAAGGCATTGAAGCATATGTGGAATTTTTTTAGAACAGCACAATTGCCATGGATCCCACTATACCACACTGCCCTGCCAGGTTGCCAACTGGTAATGTCCTCCTCCTTCTCCTACCCTCTCCTACCTTGAGCAGGCAACCCATTGTCCTGCCTCGCAGGAACACTACTGGGAGCCTGTCATTCCAGCCTGCATTCTCCAGAGTAACAAACTTGGTTGCTTACTTGAAAGGAGCCAGTACCTTACAGAGCTGCCACTTTTGCTGGTATTGGTCCCCAGTAAAATATCACAGTGGATTGGCCTGCACTCTTCCCACAACAACTCCACCATGTACAGAAGAATCACTGCAACATGAGGTTAAGCATGTGAGAAAAACATCTTTAGAGCTTTGGGTTGGATTGGGGGGGCCTTGGGTCATCTGTTTTTAAAACTGACCTTGGAAGGTGGCTGGAACTGCAGGTCCAGTATGACTACTGTCAACGAGACACACCAGCTCTAGGATAGCCTGGCAGTGGCTGAGTTGCACCTTAGCAAAGCCATGGGGGTGTTTGCTGTGGTATTCAGTGCAGCTTGTGCCTGGGATGGAGATATGTGCTGCCCTGTGGTGATTCTTCATATTGTTAATGAACACAGTATTGTCCATTTTGGAACCAGGCTACCCCTGTACACTGTCTGCCACCAAAGGATAGACAATGTAATGGCCTGATCCTCTAAAGACTCCAATGAACGCCTAGCTGGCCAACAGACATAGCACCAGCCTTACATTGGTGGTGGCAACACAAGGCACATTATGAACCTGTGTGCCTGGTTTTCCTGCGGGCCACAAGTGAAACTACCTATCAACAAAGAAAAGCCCATAGCAATGGTGTCCCTGGTAGCCTCCTGCCACCCTCACTACTTCCACCAACGATCTGTCACCCTTGTCTTCTTCCACTGACTCAGACATCATGTCAACAGAGGCAGCTATAGCAGAAACCTCCAGCTGTTTTTTTCCTTGTTGAAAACAATGCAATATTTAAATATGCAAAAGCATAAAACAAATCACTTTCGACAAATACTACACTTCATTTTTTTTGGTTTGTTTTCTTTTATTTTAAGCCCACACAGACCAACCCTTCCCTTACCCTCAAACAACAAAAGACACAGACAGAATGATACCCACAAACAAAATACAACACATTTCGACAAACTGGCAATAAAAGTAAGTGTATATATATATATATATATATGAGACAGCAGCTGCAAACAACTACAAAATATGAAATCACAGTAGCACCTCTGTACATCTACTGCACTCCTATAACTATTACTAACTAACACCCACAGAGCCTGTGATGCAAGTAATCAATGTTATATTATCATGGGAATGCACCATTCAGCATTGGCAGTGGTGTCACACTGGTCCCAGAAAGCATTAGGAAAAAAAGTTTGCTGAAGCCAACCACACAGCAGATTGTTTAGGGAAAAATTCAGCTAACATGTCAACAGTGAATACAGCAAATTCTCTGCAAAAAAAGCTACTTTTGTCATCTTGAGTTGACGAAATTCATCTATGTTCGTGCACTGAAAAAATATGAATCTTTTTAATTTGTTGCTTCTTTTTGTATTAATTTTGAGCATGTATGGCATATTGAGGATAGGTACAGTGGGATGCAAAAGTTTGGGCAACCTTGTTAATAGTCATTATTTTCCAGAATAAATCGTTGGTTGTTACGATAAAAAATGTCAGTTAAATATATCATATAGGAGACACACACAGTGATATTTGAGAAGTGAAATGAAGTTTATTGGATTTACAGAAAGTGTGCAATAATTGCAATAAAACAAAATCAGGCAGGTGCATAAATTTGGGCACCGTTGTCATTTTATTGATTCCAAAACTTTTAGAACTAATTATTGGAACTCAAATTGGCTTGGTAAGCTCAGTGACCCCTGACCTAAATACACAGGTGAATCCTATAATGAGAAAGAGTATTTAAGGGGGTCAATTGTAAGTTTCCCTCCTCCTTTAATTTTCTCTGAAGAGTAGCAACATGGGGGTCACAAAACAACTCTCAAATGACCTGAAGACAAAGATTGTTCACCATCTTGGTTTAGGGGAAGGATACAGAAAGCTGTCCCAGAGATTTAAGCTGTCTGTTTCCACAGTTAGGAACATATTGAGGAAATGGAAGACCACAGGCTCAGTTCAAGGTAAGGCTCGAAGTGGCAGACCAAGAAAGATTTCAGATAGACAGAAGCGACGAATGGTGAGAACAGTCAGAGTCAACCCACAGACCAGCACCAAAGACCTACAACATCATCTTGCAGCAGATGGAGTCACTG
>JANRMT010062796.1:42083647-42102413 GCA_026402145.1 Polypterus bichir lapradei
TCAAACCAGATACTGAAAGCAAAGGTTCACATACTTTTGCCACTCACAAATATTTAATATTCGATCATTTTCCTTAATAAATAAATGACCAAGTATAATATTTTGTCTCATTTGTTTAACTGGTTTCTCTTTATCTACTTTTAGGACTTGAGTGAAAATCTGATGATGTTTTAGGTCATATTTATGCAGAAATATAGAAAATTCTAAAGGGTTCACAAACTTTCAAGCACAACTATAAGTAAGAGGAGCACAAAGTTAGGAGAAGAGACAGAGAAAAGTAAAGTTAACCTCATAGAATGACAAATCAAAGGCAGCTGAGAGGGAGAACAGTACAGGAGCTTAAGGGGAAAAGGTGTAAAATAGCTTTAGCAGATCTTAGTGTTACCATTTAAGTTAAATTTATTTAATTTTAAGAAAAAGAAGGTTAAGGCAGTTTTACTAATCCCACATCAAATTTTAATAATGAGGCCAGTGCAATGCAAGTCCTGTTGGATGTTGGACTTTTTAGATGATGGTTTGGAAGAGCCATTTGTCTATGAGGGCTACATCTGCCAGAGATGCCAGCTGATCCAGCACCTCGAGCTCAGGGTCACTGAACTGGAGGAGGAGTTGTCTGACCTGCATTGTAATACAGAATTGGTGGACTTGGCCCAGGTGTCCTTTAGAGAGATAGTGTGCACCCCCAAAGTGGTGCTGGAGGAGATTCCAGACCAGACAGGTAGAAATAGGTGGGTCACGGTCACAAGGCGTAAGGTAATGGGGGTGGATCCAGTTGTTATTGTCCACGTTGGAACAAATGATATACATAAGAGTCTGTCAGTTCTACGATCCAAATTCAAAGAGTTAGGTGCCAAGCTGAGGAGCAGAAATGACAAGGTAGTCTTCTCCGAAGTTCTGCCTGTGCCACACGCCAGTCCAGTTAAGATTGAGGAGATTAGAAGGCTTAACGTGTGGCTCAAATCTTGGTGCAGGGTAGAAAGGTATAGGTTTATGGGGCATTGGGACTCCTTTTGGAACAGATGGGACCTGTTCCTCTGTGATGGGTTACATCTGAACTGGAGGAGCACCAATGTATTGGGGAGGCGTATGAATAGGCTAGTCGAGGATTGTTTAAACTAGGGAATGGGAGGGCAGGGAGTTTAGGACAGGCCAAGTTTAGATCTATACATGGAGGAACGAACAATGGTGTAGAAATAAAAATGCATAGTAATGTAAATTCTAAGCAAACATTTAAATGTAGAAGGAGTAACACATTAAAAATAGCTTGCCTTAATGCTAGAAGTATCAAAAATAAGGTAAGTGAGTTGGAGTTGTATGCAGCAAAGCATAATTATGATATTATAGCAATAACGGAAACCTGGCTAAATAACAAAGATGGGGATGAGTGTAACATAGAGGGATACACATTTTTTAGAAATGATGGATAAAACAGAAAAGGAGTTGGGGTTGCTGTTTATGCCAAAAAGAATTTAAATGTAAGTCCTCTGCAGTTGGATGATGAGCCCCATCTTAGTGCGGACATGTGGCTTCGCCTGGAAAATATTAGGGAAAGAAGTCATTTTTTAGGAGTCTGTTATAGGTCACCCAATTCAGACAGTAATTTCAACACACATCTTTTTAGTAAAATCAAAAAGGCAAGTTTACAGGGAGATATTATAGTCTATAATAATGGTGTAAAAAGCAAGAAGACTTCAGCCAATTATTATAAATATAAATTTGTCTCAGTGTTCACTGTACCTTCCCCTAAATGGATGGGAATGTATACTGTATACCAGTGACCTCCAGAGAACATCTCATAGTTAGCATAGCAAGCAGAGTCAAGAAAGTAATCCACAGTCTGGATGGGTAAATTCTTAATTATTTTTAAAAATTAAATATAACCAAAACAGTTAGGCTCCACATTTCCTTTCCCATGTATCCAATTTAAGACATTGTTTAAATATGTAAAGTCTTAAGAACATTTTCTTTTTTATGCAGAAATTCATACTTGACTATATATCAGATTAACAAGATCAATGGTATAAAATACTTTATTTCTAGGCCACTTAGATCAGCAAAAATGATATTGGAACTCATCTCATAACCAGCCATATATTTTAATGTGCTTACACATATCCCAAGTATTATTTATTTCCTCTTTCTTCACTAATTTGAAGTACCACATACAATTCTATTTTATGGGTTAAAGGCTTAACAAAAGTTGTCTTGTAAGCATCAAATTATAAAAAAGAACCATTCACAAGCTTTGTGATCATATAAACACCAACATTCATTCTGCTACATATTTTAAAATATGCAACCAAGAAAGGGATTAAGTTAATAAATCAAAATACCTGTTTTTTTGTTTTTTTTTAAACAGCAATTAAGCAGTGGACAGGAAGCTACTGGTTTTCTGCAGCTCCCTTACTGTTATAAAGAACGTCCCCTTCCATTTATTTTTACCCTTTAATTAATTTATTTATTTATTAAAAATCCTCTCTCCATTTGAGTCTGGCCAGTACCCAAATGAGAGGGGTGCACATACAATACCATGTCTTATCTGGAGACATTTTTATACCACCTGTTCATATCTTTTTTAGTTAAAATTAAGAACTCTTTTAATTTCAACAAACATTTATATTCTTACGCACATTAATATTAATGTCAATCATCTCATCCTTTCAAACAACACCACATGTTTCGACACAAACACTCTCAAACACACATAAACTTGTTTAAAATGCACTCAAAGGGATCCCTTTAATACACTATATAACATGCACAAAATCATCCAAACCATTTTTAACACACTCAATCTCACCCCAGTATTAGTACTTATTATTACTAGTTAAAGCAATAACATACAGTAACCTGCCAGGCTTACATTTACCCTCTCTCAAGCCACCACTCATCAAGACATCTATTTACTCACACACTATATTTGGAAACAATGCAGCAAAAGAAACTGAAAGAAATGAGCTCTGAAGAAGAGCAAGTCCCACTCTCACTTAACGTTACTAATCAGGACAAACAAACAATAATGAGCCCCTCACGATGTTAGCTGGTGATAAACGTCATAGAATAGGGAGCACAACACAATCCCACGCAGCTCTATATGGCATTGGTCTTCCGATTGGTGAGACTCCGTTGGCAAACTGACTCAGCGACAACAAGGAAAGAAATTCCGTGGTGATCTGATTCTGTGGCAACAAGGAAAAATCCAACTATCAAGAAACCACGCAGTACGACAACACAGCAAAAGGGCACTCCCAGAGAAGTAGGAGTAGGAGTGCCATGCAGGCACACAGAACACATCAACTCAACACAAAGAACATACAAGCTTAGATCTTCACTTTCCATTGCCAACCAAGTTTGCTAACCACTGCGCCACCACGCAACCTCACACACATCACAAGGAAAAAGAAAAGGACAGAAGGAAATTGAAAGAAATGGACTCCCTTGTAATTTATAGTTATCAAAAGAACATTTTTCCCTAAGACTTGATCAGGGTCTGAAGGAAAGATGCTTTACGTATTTACAAACATTTGTATACTGTAATTAAAAGTGGAGATGTTTTCATTTTCCCAAATATTACACATATTCAAATTTATTTAAGCCAAAATACCTCTGAGCTCTGGACATTTATATCCAATATTAAGAATTTTATGTGTATAATGTATCTTAGCAATTACAAATGGACGACGTTACCCAGAGGTGTCCATGTTTCGTTTTCTTTCTCCACACACACACACAAATTGTCTGTCCATGCTCACATACAAACAGTTGAAAAAGCTTCTTTCAATTCACATAACACCAGTAAGAAGGTAAGAAGTTAGAAATGACTTTACACCAAGTCCACAGCTGCATGTGGAAAAGACGCGCGCACACACATTGAAGAAGTTCAGCACAGACACACTCACACAAACACAGACATCAGCGAGCGCCAGGTACCTTTGAAGTCAAATACAGTGCACATTTCTTTTTAGCGCATCTAATTATATTCTTTCCCCACAAATATATGTACAAATATATACACATACACACACATATGCTCACAAATTTTATATCACCTAATTTTACTTTTAGTGATTTCCTCCTACTCCTCTGTCAAGGGTATTTTGGTCAGCAAATTGTAAATATGGCTCTAATAATGTTTCAATAGTAACTAACTCAAAAACCACAAATATTCGGATCGTGTTAACTCTTTCAACACTGCTCTTACATTTTTATTATTCAAATTGTCATGCAACACCTTCCCAATTCAAATACTCACACCTTCCTCACTTTCCAAAGCCAACTTCAGTTATGCTTCTTAACAACAAATACGTATCTCATTGTCTATAAATATGTTTTCCTTCTGTCATATACTTGTACACTGCAAAAACGAAACCAAAGCCAAGTGAAACGTATTTAAATCATGGCTTTAAATTTACTTTGAGACATCTTTGAGAAATGTTGTCAATTAAACTTATTTACTTCTTTGGCAGTTTTTTCCTGAATACAAGCAAAACAGCTCCCATTTAAAGTGGGTTTTTTTTTTTTTTTTAAAGTGTTCTCTGGTCTTTGCGTATTCATTCTTGCAGTGTATTCTGCATTTTCTCTTTCTTTCACCTTCCATACACTGATCACAAGCAGTCAGCACACATCCATTTCTTTTAAACCCACTTCAGTCACACAATCAGTTTCATCTACTTTACTCAAATGTTCTTAATTGTTATTTTTATTTTTTATATATATATTTTGCAATTTATATTCATCTTATTTTAACTACTTTGGCTTTCATATATTTATTTGCTGTAATTCCTAACAGTGACACCATCTTGATAAAAAATCTCTCAATGTATCTCTATGAAAGGAGTGCTCGATTACAAAATCCCACTCACACTCGTTATGTCCTTGATTACTTTACTGCATCTCTCGTTATCCACTATTTGGGTCCCAGAGCTCTTTCACATTCACACTTGTCTCCGATCCTGTGGCTTATTTTACTACCACTAAAAGATAGCGGAGTTCATGCAGTCACTCACTCAAATCATTTCTTATTCAGGGATGGAACAATTAAAATATATGTGTGTGTGTGTGCCTCAATTCACCTAGCTGCTTTTGCTATTTAGTGGTGCAGATCTAAATACTCTGCACCATTTTTTCTGATGTTGTAACTCTTCTTATTGCTTCACCAACAAACATCTGCATTATGTCTAATTCTGTTTTTTTTTTTTTAATTTTCTTTATTCTCACTGACATCTTTTGTTTTTTAATTCTTTGTGTTTTATCACCTCTTCACATAATCACAACCAAGATCCTCTGTGACAATACTTTGTACAGGACCAAAATTATGGATCTGAACAATAGTCCTCGTTTATATGAGCCTAATTAAAACTTTTGCGCCATTTTTCCTCCCACAGGGTTAAATGTATTCACTTTTACGTGCACGTTTCTCCTTTGTCACTTTGTACTTTTAATATCAATACAGCCCTTTTTTATATATAAAAGCTATACACATTTTTCTATATACACTTTATACATTCCCTAAATTACACATTCGTACTCACTCACACTTTTTTGCATGTTTGTGCTTGCCCTATTGCCCTATCTTTGCCCTATGCTAGTTATGCATCTTTGTGCCACACGCTCTACACTCTGCACCTTTGTGCTTCACTCGCTGCGTTGCTGATTGCGCTCCACATGTACTCACACTAACGTGCTCTCATTTGCCTCGTCACTAACTGCGCTCCACACTTTCTTTGCACTTACCTGGGGCGGTAATGATAGGCCTCCACTCGCACCTGAAGTTAACTCTTCCACTGAGGCATAGTCAGAAGGGGCCGTCAGTGTAATTAGTGCTGGAGTGTTTCCCTCAGACTTGTTCTCTCTCAAGAGCAGCTTGCTGGCGGTTGGCAATTTATTGCCTCTTTTTATGCCTTCCCGCTCACGCTACACTAGGAGAACAATCTCAGCCACAGTAAGTAGTGATACTTTAGGAATTCCACGCCTACCTATAAACGGTTTGCCGTCGTCATGGTAACCTTAGTATATGTAGGTCTTACAAATAACCCGTGCAGCCCTCTGTCTCTCCTGGACTGGAGTGGTATCCGTCAGACCTTTAAACAATTCAAATTTGCAGTATTTCATGCATACACTCTCTCACAATATCACTCACATTAGCTGTACAGCTTTCACACTTTCTATTTGAGTCTGTGTGTCTATCTCTTCATCCTACCTTGTTCTTTTTAGGGAGGCTTTCTGCCGTTGTCTCCGTCGGAGGGGCGGACACTCTTTGAAACTTACACGAACAACTTTAGCGAAATAACACTTACCTTTCTGGGTGGCCACCATCTGTGTTCGTTTCACTGAGCACTGTCCCATCCTCGCCTTTTCCCTCATCACGTTGGGGTCACCAAATTAATGTGGAAGCGAACAACACGCTGAAGAGTCTCACTTTAAATGAAGGCTAAAGGAGTCAAAGGACAGGCAAACAGAGTAATTAGCTTTACTGCAATAAAACAATAATGCGGACTCGACCAAATTAGACTGAATCGAGCTGAGCCTCGAGTGTCCAGAGAGCCACAAATATATTACAATTCTTATCTCAAAATGCCCCCCTTCCAGACTAGTTTCACATCATCTACTGTATAGAGGTTCCCATGATGTTTTCCCCACTCAGCACCTTTATCCTTAACAATTATCTAATGTTCCAAACCTTCTCATAACAATATTCTTGTTGGCAGGACATCTTTGCCATCTGGCGATAAGCCTCACCTGATTACCCCTCCGTTTCTTCATTCTCACAGCCTAGTAACAATTAAATTGAGATCAGAAGGGCCCATGTTTGAAAACTGGACTGCCTAATTAATAATTCAATAAATTCCTCCTGCATTTCTCAAAACAAAGTTTGCCTGCTTGTTCCTCAGAGGGCATGATAACCTCATCTCACAGCTCGAATCACAGAAACTCAAAACAAGGCAAGAGGCCTTGCTCTGATTGCAGGCTGTCCCTATCTTTTCTTCTCCCCCTTTTCCTGGCAATTATGTGTGCTTTTATTTAACTATTTGCTTGGCATACCTAATCTGTGCTATTGCTTACACTAAATTTAATACTTATAGGTTTTCATATGTATTTATGCTAATACATGAATATAATAACTTTTTATTTTCCATACTATTTACAGGGAGATTCTTCTTATTCCTTCAGAACTAGAGCATATGTGTGGCAGAGTGGTGTCCTAAGTGGATGGACCTCGGTGGAAATGTTCAAATTGAAGAAAGCCCTTATTAACAAGTGCTACACAAGACCCTGTAAGAGCAGCAACAATTAATCCTGAGGAGGCTTACACACTGTCTTGTTTATTCTCTTTCCCTCTGTAATATTTCTTTATTTATTTAATATTTATTTTAATATTACTTCCCCCATAAATGCAAAACTAGGTTATATAAAATGTTTTAATGTAAAGCAGTAACACAGTAAAATTCATATATTGCTATAAGTTGTGTTTTTTGTTAAAAATATTTTGTAAATATATAAAATTCATATTTTATAATATAATGATCTGTATATAATACATTTATTATTATATTGCTAATATTTTGTAATATTTAATTAATATTATATATTATTTATAAGTATGTAGAATTTTTTGCGGGAAAGACTTACTTGTTTGAGTTGCTTTTAAGCAGTTTTGATGTTCTAGACATAAGTTCAATTTTTCTTTAATTAAATAAAACATTTACATTGACAAACTGTTCATTTTGTTTGTCAGTTTTAAAATTGTAACAAATAAAAGTTTCTGTTAAAAAAGTTGAAAATTTAATGTAGAAATGTTTTTATTCAAAGATCTGAATAAAAACACACTAAAAGAAACATGTTTGACCATAAGTTGTCACGAGTGTGATTACTGGTGAACTCTAATTTTGCATTACTTTATTAATGTAATTTGAATTTACAATAAATGTATATTGAATTTATTTTCTGTTGTGTTTTTCAAGTTTATTTGCATTGCTACTGTGATATCGTATGGATACTTATTTGCTCCTGTAAGGCTCCAGGGTTGCTTTTATTTAGTACAAGGACAAACAAATAAGTCATTATTAAGGCTCAGATGATACATTACTGAGAATCTCTGTACTTTCTCCTATTTCTCGGTCTTGTATCTTAGTTATGTCTTAATTTTTTCTCTTTGTTTTCTTGATAGTTGCTCTTAAGGTATTTTTGGAGAAATATATGAGTGAAAGATGAAACCTAAATGATTCACTATTGAGAATCAAAATTGTGTCTCCTGAGCAGTAAACAGGCCATCACTGAGCAGTAATTTTTTTCCTGTGGGCCTGCAGCCTGGGAAAATCTAAGGCATTAAGGATAGACAAACTTTTAATCCTGTTTATTACAGTGAGGTTTGCCAGTTGTGTGGTAATCTGCCTGCCAGGCATTACCACTTTAAAGAAAAAAAAAGGTCTAAGAACAGTGTAAAGACAACTTACACGAAATAAAAAGTTAAAGAAATTACGTGTTTAAATTGTTGAAATACAGCATGCACTTTCGTGAGCATTTTAACTTCTGCAGGTGTACACAGAGGGATGCCAGTGACAGCGACCTTGTCATCTAGTCGAGCATCTTTTTAGCATCCTGCCAAAAGAGAAAGGTACAAAGCATTTAGTTAAGTTTGTGTATGCATGTATTATTCTGAGAAGGGGATCCCCAAGTGAAAGTTATGGCGTAAGATCAAGTCCCAAGGTAAGGTTACCAAAAAAAAAACAAAAAAAAAAAAAAAAAACTTACTTTCGTAGAAAGTATCACCTCATCTGAAGGCTGCATGTCTATTTAACACATGCCTTGCAGGGACTGAGTGTAGCACCTGTGCAGAATGCACCTGCGTCAGTCGCGATTGATGTAAGGGAGCAGCGTGTCGCAGGATTGATTGAAGATTTTGAACCAGGTATAAAAAGCACTTCCTGTCTCTAGGGGTTGTCTTTAGACTTGGTGGTGTGGATAGTGTGGTTAGTGTAGCGCTTTCTTAGTATACCAAACAGCGGCCTGTGCTTTGCTTGTATATATTTTCTTTTTGTATAGAAGTATAGATATCTCCTTGTTGTAATATTGTTTTGGTGGAGGTATTTATATAGATTTTTGGGTTTGCTTTTCTAGTATATACACTTTTTTTTCTTTCTTGTAAATATTTTTTGGGATTCTTTGGACTTTGTTCTGTGTAGTTTCATCCTGATTGTTTTCTTTCTTTAGGAAGACTTCAGTTTTGTGTATATACATTTTTTTGTCTTTATTTTTCATTTTGGTACTAGCAGATTCACTGTAAATATCATTTGCTATTGTTGATTGGGACTTCTTTTTGTGCACCTGTAAATAAAACCCACTTTTGTTTTTGGAAAATACCACCTTTTTGTGTCTGTGTCTTCATGTCTGACTTCTCTCAAGTCTGAGTGGGGTTGGTCCCAAACTACAAAATTCCCACTGTGTAGTTTGGTGCCAACTTTGCTACTACATAGGGTTTCACAAGTTGATCCAGCGTCTCTCTGATTATTGTTTGGCTGGAAGTGTATTTTCTCTGAAACTAAACATTGTGTAGAAAATGAAAATGTAGCATTTACCATCCCATATGTCACACCCTCCCCCTCAGCTTCCTTCACATGTTTAACAAAATGACCCTCAGTTATAGGCTCCGCGAGTATAAAAGGACATCTACGTTAACATGTTTACCTGGATGGTGCTAAATTAAAAAACTAAAAGGCTACAACTGAATAAACCATCTAGTGAGAATTTGTGTCCTTATGCCAATAAAGTACTTAGAAGTACTTATTGTTGGCAATTTTAACATACACATTTGTTGTCTGTCTAAACCTTTGGTTAATGATTTTTTATCATTATTGGACACATTTGATTTTATCCAGCATATTAATGCCCCTACTCATTTTTTCAGTCACACCCTTGATCTTGTTCTTACACCTGGTAGTTCAGTTAATAATACTGATATATGTGATGTTCATTTTACTGATCATTTCTCTCTAACGACGGATTTGAATATTACTGTTGATGTTACTACTACTGTGGTGGGTTGGCCTGGGGTTTGTTTCCTGCCTTGCGCCCTGTGTTGGCTGGGATTGGCTCCAGCAGATCCCCATGACCCTGTAGTATAGGATATAGCGGGTTGGATAATGGATGGATTGATGGATGTTACTACTACAAGCTGTGCCCTACATTATTCTCGCTTTTTAAATTCTTTCTATTATATCTCATTTTAAAACCATATTCTCCAGTCTTGCAAGTGTGATATTATTGACAGTTCTCTCTTATAGAGTTGTTTTTTTCAGCTTTGACTTTTAGCTAAGGTCAAACCTTTTTTCATCTCCTAGGGATCTTGAGAAAGCTACTCATGTTTTTATCTTTTCTTGGCTTGATTACTGTAACTCATTGTATTCTGGGATCAGCAAGCCCCAGATACGCAGGTTGCAGTTGGTTCACAATGCTGCTGCCCATTTTTTTGGGGAGGCAACAAAGTTTGATTCTGTTTCTCCAATATTAGCTTCTTTACACTGGCTGCCTGTTAGTTTCAGAACTGACTTTAAAATTTTGTTGCTAGTTTTTAAATCATTACTTGGGTATGCTCCTGACTATTTATCTACATTGTGCATTTTGCACCAGCCATCCAGAGAATTTAGTTCTACTAATCAGTTGTCTCTTATGGTCCCTTGCCCAAAGTGTAAAGCTAAGG
Source organism: Polypterus bichir lapradei (assembly GCA_026402145.1). Taxonomy (NCBI): domain Eukaryota; kingdom Metazoa; phylum Chordata; class Cladistia; order Polypteriformes; family Polypteridae; genus Polypterus; species Polypterus bichir. Next base: position 42,094,344 of record JANRMT010062796.1, read on the forward strand.
TGAACAGGGTTTTTGCAGCTGCCGCACTCGTCTGTGGAACTCTTTACCTCATTACATTAGGGAGGCACCTCCAATTGAACTGTTTAAAACTAGATTGAAAACTCATTTCTATTCTCAAGCTTTCAGTGACCTTCACTGATACTGATGGTTGCCCTACTCTTAGTCATATTCTTTCTTTTCTTTAACTCACTGCTGGCTGTATTTTATTTTATTGTACTTTATTTCTGTTTATTTTAATTATGTTCATTGTATGTTTTAATGTAAAGCACTTTGGCTACAGCATTACTAATGTTGTTTTAAATGTACTCTATAAATACTTTGACATTGACAGAGCCAGAGCAAAGGTGTGTGATCTGTAATCAATGTATACCTGTGTACCCAAAGTGTTTCAACTGCCCATTTTATTGCCAGACATTCTTTTTCAATACAATTATTAAATTCTGTAGACAATACTTTTACAGCTTTAATAAATGATTGAATGTTCCTGTTGATCAAAAACCTGATACAGCACAGCACCTAAACTGGATGTGATGGTGTCTATCTGCCAAATAAAATCCTTTAAGAAGTCTGGGTTTTTGAGTACTGGGTAAGACAACAAGGCTATTTTTATATATGTAAAGGGTTTTTCTTACATATCGGTCCAAACAACAGTGCAGTTTTTTCATTTATTTTTCAAATTGGTTATAGAAACAGCACAAGCAGCAAAATTAGATATAAATCGCCTATAATAACCAGCCAATCCTAATAAAACAAAAATCAATTTCTGTTCTTTTTCATTTGTGGTCTGATTAGACATTTACCTATAGATAATCTAAGTAATGGATTTCTGACATAGTTAATTACATTTTTTTTTAGATTAACAGTTAAACTGAGAGGGCTCCGGCTGCAGCTTGCAGACAGTCTTCCACGCCACCGGTCTTCCAAACCCTTAGGTCTACCACAGTCCACAGGAGAATAAGGAGAAGCAGAGCTGTAAATTTTGTTCAATTCTAAAAAGAAAAGTAGCTGTAAACGTATTCTGATGTGGAGTTATTTAAACAATGGCACAACAGAATCTGATCTGGACGCACGGAATAAAAAGCTCAGTTTATTGAAAGTAACTTTATAGCCATCAAACAAAACTAATAAGATGTATGATTATATATAGCGTACACTAGCAGTCTTTGCTCCCATTTGGGAGACAAGCCTTATCCCAACTAACTGGAAAACAGGACTTGTTGTCCCTGTCTGGAAAGGGAAGGGTGATTGCATAGATTACGGCAATTACAGGGGATAACACTGCTCTCAGTGCTGGGTAAGGTCCTTGCTAGGGTCATCCTCAATAGGACTGAAGATCATTTGCTCACTTATCAGCGACTGGAGAAGTTTAGGGTTACGCCTAAGAAGTCTACCATCCTGGCACTGAGGGTTCTCATTGTGCGCAAACATGAATATCGGCAGAGCTTCTTTGCAACCTTTGTTGATTTTTATAAAGTGTTCAACTCAGTTGATCAAGCTGCCCTGTGGGATATCCTGCGACTTTACGGGATTCCCCAGAAGTTTCTAGATATCATGGCTGGCCTTTATACTGGTACTGTGAGTGCTGTGCAGACTGGAGGCAGAACCTCTGCGTTTTTCTCAGTTGATTCTGAGTTTCGTCAGTGGTGTGTTCTTGTTCCTACTCTGTTCAATGCTTGCATGAACTTTGTGTTGGAGAGTGTCATGGTATCCAGCGGCTGTGGGGCATCTGTGGGTGAAGAAAGATTCACTGATCTTGACTTTTCTGATGATGCTGTGATCTTTGCAAAGTCAATGGAGGCTCTGAGCAGGGCTTTTGAGAGACTGATCAAGGAGTCCAAGTGTCTGGGCTTGCGAATGTCTTGGATAAAAAACAAGATCTCTTGGGCACAGCCATCAGCAGTGTGTCTATCTGTGGAGATTCAGAATGTCAACCTTGTCGAGAGGTTTGCTTACCTCAGAAGTGACATTCATATCTCTGGTGACTCTTCCTGTGAAGTCACTAGACGGATTGGAAGAGCATAGGGAGGTCATGAGGTCGCTGGAAAGGGGTGTGTGGCCCTCCCGATATCTCTGCAAAAGGGCAAAGGTCCAAGTCTTTAGAGTCCTGGTCCTTCCTGTTTTGCTATATGGTTGTGAGACATGAATGCTATCCAGTGACCTGAGACAAAGACTGTACTCCTTCGGTACTGTGTCTCTTCAGAGAATCCTTGGGTATCGCTAGTTTGACTTTGTAGCAAAAGAGCAGCTATTCATGGAGTCCCAAATGAGGCATATTACTTGCATCGTGAAGGAGCATTAGTTACGGCACTACAGCCTTGTGGCTTGATTCCCCAAAGTAATCTGGCTCGCAGGATCCTCATTGTTGAGGGCCCAAGCGGTTTGACAAGGGCAAAGGGACACCCAAATAACACCTAGGTGCGGTAGATAGAGGGTCTTTTTCAGCAAGTGGGACTTGACTGCATGTCTGCCTGGGGTGTTTCCAACCGGGATCCCGAGCTATTTTGTTGTGTGGTGGGTAAGGCAACAATGTGCTGTACCAGTGCATGCTCCCCAACCTGACCTGACATTACTAATCCAAGTGTTTTGTGTTTATTGTCATCACAAACATTGTAAAGATATATAATTATTTAAACATATATTTATTAATGAATTCTTTATCCTCTTAGTATTATTACTCTTTAATGTTCATAGTTTATTACATCAGTTATATTAACTTCTTAACTTATTATTGTTGTCATATAGTGCACCTGTAATATTATTGTACACTACGAATTGGGGATGCTTTGATCTTCTTAAGGCTGATGCCGATCACGGATGTTACTTGATCAGCCGATTGTAACACCAATTATGATTTTTTTTTTCTTTATCTTAAAAAAAAATTTTTTTTACACTAATCTCCTGCATAACCTGAAAAATATAAGTTTTATGTCCAATATTAAAGTGTATTTTTATAATTAAACTATAGACCACAGGCATTGACTGTTCATTTTTTATTAACAAAATGAAATTCTGTGGGCTTATTGTTCGGTGACTATAATAAATAACATTTCCTAAAATAAATACTTTAACTTTTATAATAAGTACAGAAAATATTTATCCATAATACATATGGCATAAAAGAAAATAAAGTGCATCTCATAATTACAAGCTGTCATATTGTTTAGTTTACTTAAGTAATGCACATATCTGAAACAAGGCTTAATTAAAAACAGTTGTTTTCACCATTTCTCCAACAACAAAAATATATATTTACTGCATTTATGCAGGACGTTTGCTGCAAAAGGAAAACAAAAAGATGTGCACTGGCTCAACAACCAAGGAGTACTACAACTAAATTATAATAAAGCTTAGAAAGGCAGGGGCTGAAAATATTTTTGTGATTAGCCACTTTACAGATCACTGATTAAGTCTTTTATTTTAGTGAAAATCGCCCGATTTCAAACGGCAGCCAATTGATCAGAGCAACCCTACTCTGAATCTAAGTTATCTATGTTTAGTGTCTTCCTATAATATCTTATTTAATTTGATTTTTCTGTAGTTGGAGAATTAAGTTAGTTATATACATAAAAGCACCATAGCTCTTTCTGCCAAATCAGTTGTACACATTATTTTTGTTTTGATTTCTATAGCCCAATATCTCCATATATGCAGAGAATATAAAATCAGAATTGATTAAATATCAAAATGAGTACAAATGCCCTCATTATAATAAACAGGGAGACTACAGCATCATGCTGGTTCCCCTTCAGAGCCATGAATTCCACGTTGTAAGGTATGTAGATAATTGTGCCAGTAGCGTATTCATGTGTGTTTGTTTAAAAAAAGACACTAGGCTACTTTACTTGCAAACATTATTGATTGTTAGATTTGTGAATAACAACTTTTCCAGTAAAGTTATGGAAGCAGAGCTAATCCAATATTTTACATTTTTGACAGTCTTTACTATCTACATATGCAACACAGGGTGTGTCACAAGTGGCCATTTTCATTGCTGTTTTTTTGTTTAAAAGATTTTGCTTTTTAACTCACTTACAAAAGTGTCAAAAAATGGTCATGTTCATGCCCACTGCAGATTGTCCCCACTATGCCTGCCAGAGAGACTGTCCATTCATTGTCCACAATCCATGCCTGTTCCTCAGCATTTGTCACTAGCACTGCAGGACCAGAAATAATACAACATTCAAAGGAAGACAGTTTGTTGCTTTTGTCATTTGAGGTCATGCAAAAAAAATCTCAAGTTACATATTTAAAGGCAACATTCTGCAAAAAACATTGAGATAAGCAAATATAGCAGGCCTCTTCAGTTTGCATAGATTCTAGCAAATGAATTTTTGCAGTGACAGAAACTTCCTCTGTACCTATAATACCCCATTGCACTTGGGGAGTAAAACATGTTGTGACCTATGAGTTAGAGAAATGCAAATGAGCATCAGAATTTCCCCCAAAGAGTGGGTTCATGGGATTGGAATGATGCCATATAAGGTCTTTGGCCTTCTCTCGAGTTGCCTATATGTCAGATATTACTCTTCTGAAGGAAGTATTAATTAGAACGCTACAAACAAACTTGTTTGGTAAGGAGATATTGAAAACATATTTACAGTAATCCCTTGCTATATCGTGCTTTGACTTTCGTGGCTTCACTCTATTGCGGATTTTATATGTAAGCATATCTAAGTAATATAACACAGATTTTTCACTGCTTCGCAGGTTTCTGCGGACATTGGGTCTTTTTACTTATGGTACATGCTTCCTCAGTTGGTTTGCCCAGTTGATTTCATACAAGGGATGCTATTGGCGGATGGCTGAGAAGCTACCCAATCAGAGCACGCAGTTAAGTTCCTGTGTGCTGATTGGCTCAGCGACGGAACACTGAATTCGATTCCGCTGCGTTAACCAGGAAGTTTTGTCTCGCTCATTCAGCATCAATGTGTTTCGCTGTGTAAAGAGTTAACTTTTGTGCTCTTTTGTGTTTTTCTTTGTGCATAGTCAAGCCCTTCGGTAGGACTCCAAAACAATCTGCTCTTGCTACTGCTTCAGGGCCCAAGCGCCAACAGAAGATGCTAACGATTGCCAAAAAGGTAAAAGTTTTGGATATGTTGAAGGAAGGGAAAAGCTACACCGCTGTAGGACACCATTACAGCATCAATGAGTCCACGATTCCTTTTATTTAAAAAGGAGGAAAAGAATATAAGATCTACGGCCACAGTGTCCTTTAACTAGGGAGCAAAACGAGTTGTAAGTGGACGTCTGGATGGAATCTGCTTTAGGGATTTGGATTGAAGACTGCCGGAAGAAGAACAACAGCGCTGCTACACAGTCGCCTGAAGAGGCTCCTTTAGAAGAGCTGTAACTCTGTCCTTTGTTGTGCAGTAAAATTAAACTCATCATTATCGGACAAGTCGTCGTGTCATTGTTGGTGAGTAACCATAATTAATTTTCTTTTCGTTTAGTGTCACTGTGCACACATTTTACCGTATGCAATTTTTCTTGTATTGCACATATTTATTGCTGGTGGCCTGTCTATCGTAATGGCTGTAACATAACATGTAACATATGTGATATCGGAGACGCTCGATATCTTATCTATAATATTTAGGTTTTACTGTATATAAACAGTATGTTTACATACATAATTTCAACGAATCTTACCTAATATCTAAGAGAATACAAAGGGCTTATACTGTATAACTGTGTGGGAAATGTTTATAAGAGTGTGGGAGAGTTTATAAGGGCTTAAAATACATAAAAATAACCATATAAACATATGGTTTTTACTTCGCGGATTTTCACCTTTCGCAGGGGAATTCTGGAACATAACCCCCCCGATAAGTGAGGGATGACTGTATATCATAAATAGATGGCATAAACAGTCATAAATCTGTCTATCAGTGTTTGAACCATGGATATATAATTTGCCATTAATTTTTATTTGATACAATGTGCAAAACTGTAGCACCACTGTAAGTGTACAGATACCTCTCCAGCATATACAGACATTGTAGCCTTTGTGACAGTTTTCTCCATTATTAGGAATACAAAGATGGAGTACATAATTTTGAGAACCACATTATTATGAGCATCCATCTTTGTCTATTTTGCTCAATTCTATTCAGGTACTTTACCTATCTAAATAATAGCATCTACCTCGGTAGATTCAACCAGCTAGAATCAAGTACACAAAAGATTAAAAAAAAACACTAATGAAAACCAAGACCATACACCCAAAACCATGTTATGAGTGGTAATGTACCTCACTGGCATTACCAGCAATTAAAAATAAAGTTAGTTTTGTGTCCTCTGCAGTGCTAAAAGAGTGAAAAAAGGACAAAAAAAATAAAAAGAAATAAAAGCTTGCCTTTTTGTCCATTTACAAAGTGCAGAGGGACGTCTTCGCTAACGATATGAGCAGCTTCTGAGGAGCATCCCGGCAGGTTTCGTGTGAGAGAGGAAAGACTGCTCTGCCATTGACAGGCTGGGATGGCGTTGTCTGTCTTCCACGTGCCTCCCGCAACCTCATAATGCTAGAAAAGTGAGAGAAAGTGCAAAGTGCCTTAGTATCAGCTTGCCGCGGCTTATTAAAAATGATCCGGTATCAGCAGTTGTCTGGGCAGTAACTCGGGGTAGTGATGGGCTGCTTGATACTGACATTTCGACACCCGTGTTGAGCTTTCGAAGTGCCACTTCGAGGCTTGTTTTAAATACACCCATCATGTGATTTTGAGGCACGCTAGCGTTGTGACATCATTGATATCCGCGCCATAGACATATATAGATAGACGCCGCATTCACTGTGTTGCCCAGTCGACACGATACGTCAGCGCGTCCGCCCTATTGCGAGTGGAAAAAGTGCCATTTAAACTAATACATTTAAATAGTGATGGGCGGAGTGAAGCCTCATGAAGCATCAAAACGTTTGAAGCAATTGTGTCGGAAATCGTATCGAAGCTTCGAAGCATTTGACACTCATCTCTCTAGTGACCCCTCCTGGCCATTTCCATTAACATTACACAAACTCATGATCCACTTCAATGACGTCTGTTATAACTCTTATTGCTTTTATTTTTTCGCTGCTACAGACTGACAACGAAGAGAAGGGTTCGTCAGCAACTTCTAGTGTCTGATGTGTAAAAAATATAAATATATATATAACTAACGCCGACAAGCAGAATGCACTATACGATAGCAAGAGTTAAACAAAATAAGACGCCTCACGCATGGATTCCCGGCTCTTTCAATTAGTTTTACTTTTGCACTGTATCATTATAATCGCTCCTGTTATTAGTATTAGAATTAACCTTCATCTTTTCTTGAGATCACATTTAATAGCCTTAAATGTTTTCTTTGGATTGACTTAATTAAAATGGAGTAGACGGAAAATAAAGGTTTATCCCTGTACTTTGCCATGATATAGGTAAGCACATTTGAGAAAGAAAAGGTGAAATCCTTAAATCAGTTGTTATTATTCGATCAAGTATTGAAATATTTAATTTATTAATACTTTACAATATTTTGTGGAGCACGAAAGTAAAGAATTAGCTACAAAGAAATGTCGCCGTCAATGGCTCAACTAACTAAGGTAGTTACTTTTCAAATTCTGAGCGTAGTGCTAGCCCGAGTTCGATCCGACTTAAAGACTCATCAAAATTAGCAATAATAAAAAAAAATGATCAGAATTGAAATCTTTATAACCAATTTGAACTAAATAATTTTGAGAGATACTGTGGAAGGATCGCATAAGAGATCTGTTCGGGAATCACCAAAATCGCCATCAAAATGCGATGTCTAATTGCGGATGGCAGCTCACGTATTTACATTATTCCATTTCTATTCATTGCCATTTGACGTCCATGAACCCCTCCATTGAATAAGGCAGTGGTTCTCAACCTGTAGGGCGCGAAGTAACAAAAAGGGGGGCGCGAAGATGTGAAAAAAAGAAAACATCTGTGGGAACCAAAACAAATTAACTTAAACTACATTCTGATAATAGAACAATAAATACTGTATAGAGTTAGATAAATATCGATAAAAGTTAAGTAGGTATAATCAAATATGCATCTACATTTCAAAAAA
>JANRMT010062796.1:42110385-42121192 GCA_026402145.1 Polypterus bichir lapradei
ACGAACAACCGCTTTTACGCTTTGAGCCAAAGCACCTTAGCAGACTGATTACTGACCAAATCAACAGCTGACTGCGCAGATATCAATGACGTCATTACGCTAGCGTACTCAAAATCACGTGACGGGCGCATTTGAAGCAAGCCTCGAAGCGGTGCTTCGATCTCCAGTGCTTCGATAGCTCGACACAGTGTCGAAACCTGAGTATCGAGCGGCCCATCACTACATTTAAATGGAAACCGTGGAAACCGGGTTTTCTGATGAAAAATAATTAACGTTTAAAACAGTATTGTAACGATCCGGCAGCAAGCGCTGGCGGAGTGACGCCGTATGGGTAATTTATGTAAATAGTTTGTGGGGAATTTATGGGTAATTTATGTAAAGCTTATTGTTGTGTCGAAATTAACTTAATACCTAATTGTCTTTCTTGTTGTAAGTGTTGTATGTGTTTGTGCTCAATCAGTGGGGTAGGTTGGGTTATCGCCGTCCGGGGTTGTTGTTATTGTGTAGTCACCATCAAATAGAAAGATGGCTCTGTAAATGACCTTGACCATGGCTATACAATGAGTTTTAAGCTTTGTTTGCTGAATATCTCCACTAATAAAGAAATACAACAGGACAGAGCTGTGTATTTGCTAAGATTTATCTCAGCAATACTTGCGAGACACTCGGAGTCATGCGGTGTATGGGGCACGAGTGCTCGTTTCTCAAAGAGCTGATCGTAGCTGTATGCATAGCGCTGGTAGTCCGCTAGCCGACAGTTTGGGAGAGGTGCACGGCAGAGTTTGGCTCTGAAAAACTTCAAGACTCACCCACGGGTCGCTACAGTATCGTTTACATACAACAGATTTTAGCAAATCATTTAAAAGCAATTATTTATATCCATTTATACACTAATAATGGCAATTATTAAATAATGTTATTTCATTTTATTATTATTAAATAATTCCTCCCATATAAGTAACATTTCTTGGACTGTCTTCTTCCATCTCCGAAACATTTCTAGACTTCGTCCTGTTCTTACACAACTCAGTACTGTATTGGTTAATGCCCTAGTCACTTCACGTATAGATTACTGTAATGCTATTAATACTATCTGGCATCCCACAAAAACCTATCCATGGCTTACAACTTCTTTAAAATTCTGCTGCCAGGATAATAACCTGCTGTTCTAAATCCACTGAACATATTACACCTATTCTCTCTCAACTTCACTGACTCCCTGTTAACTACAGAATACAATACAAAATACTGCTCTTAACATTTAAAGCTCTCCACAACCTCACTGATCTTCTACAGACTTGCACTCCTCTCGCTCACTCAGATCCTCATCTGCAGCTCGACTTTCTGTACCACACGTCAAACTTCTGTGCTCTGGGAGCTCGAGCGTCTCTCATAGTGCTCCTCAACTCTGAAATTCTCTTCCCTCTCATATTCGTCAGCTCGAATCAACAACACATTTTACAACTGTCCTCTAAACTTATCTTTTCAAACTGGCATACCAATTGTGAATTTTGCACTGTTACAGCCAGTTATCTTTGTTTGTTTGCTAATTATTGCTTTTTGATTTATCATTCTCTTTTTTTAATTTTAAAAAAAAAAAAAAAAAAAAAAAAAAAAAGACCTTGACTAAGAAAAAAAACAATAAAATTAAATGTATTATTATTATTATTATTAATTATTGAGATGAAAACTTGACCAATGGCTGAAAGTCAAAATAGTAAGACTGCAACTGGCAGTCTCATCTTTCTTTTAACAGTGAAATGATACACTCAGTGACAAAAATAAACAATTTTATTGTATACAAATTGGCTTAATAATTTCTGAAAACTTTTCACTCATTCCTCTCTCAATCTCTCTCTTTGTCACACGCACACAATGTAGTTAATTAAATATATACAGGATAGGATCTAAAATCCTTGAAACAGAACTGTCTTACATAGCTTTTTCTATGTGTTGCCACTCTGGAATTTGAGAGTATTTAGTCTGGCAATATGGTGCAGCCTTAGTTTGTGGAAGACAGACACAACCAAAGACATGAGCATAAAATGATGGTTGTCAGTTTCAAACTGTGTTTCCTCAATGTGCTCCTTGAGAAAAAACACATCATCTGAACCAATCTCAGCCCAAACAAACTGATTGATCAAAGATACACTGCCAGCTTGCTCTAATGGTGACTGGCGGATAACACGCTCAGCTACTTTGACCACCTTGACTGTACCCTCAGAAGGAATCATCATACCTCCTTTGTTTTTTAATGTGAGCAAGTGGCAGCTTTAATCATATGCCAGTACAGCATCTGTTACCAAACTAGCACGGCACACATCACAGGCCAGCTTTCTCAAAATCCCGTCTAAGGGCTACCTCCCACTGCTTCCTGAGGTGGATTTCTTTGGGAAACCTTCAAAGTTTGAGAAATATTAACAGCTAACAACAATCTACATAGTGACTAAATATGTTTAGCCAAAATGTTGTTTGGAGGCTCATTTAAGCACATAAATGCATAGCTTTGCTATCTTAGCCTGACATAGCTAAAGTTAAGATTATAAAATGGAATTTTCTAATGGCCAAATATAACCAACAATTGTTCAGCCTTACCTAAGAAATGTAATCCCCCGGGATCTGGTTTGGAGCGTACAGTGGTTTGTACAATCCCAAGTAGCACATGCATGTGGCATCTTTATCCATTACTTTACTCCATAGCAGTGCCACTCGCAATATGGCGGTGACGTTGACGTACGATGCTGCTGGTCATGCAGCATCTAGTATATATATATATCTATACAGCTCACCTGTACCCATCACACAATATCTGAAAATAAAGAAAGCTGAAGGTCTTGGTAAGGTTGATCTCTGAGGTCACCAAAACATTTTGATGGTGTTCTTAGAAAAAACAGAAACATAAACAGTTTTGGAAATGTCTGCTGTGGCAGAATGAGAGCAGCAATAAGCCATGAAATTAAATAACGAGGTTAATTATCAGCAGGAATCAGCCTTTCATTAAGAGATTGGTTAGAGTAGGGATACCCACACTTTTTCGGCTTGTGAGCTAGTTTTAAAATGACAAGGTCGAAATGATCTACCTAAACTAAATAAAATATATATATATATATACACATAGCATTCAAAGTCTGAATCACAATCTGATTGTATGGGTGGTTACCTACCAGGTAACGCGTGTGGTTGGTCTGCAAGTCGGCAAACATCCGCCACGGGTGCCCTCTCAGTTGCGAGAGGCAGGTCATAGAATGTTACATAGTTAACTGTCAAATAATACAAAGAGTACACGACACGTGTTTCGCCCTATTTTGGGCTCATCAGGCATACACACTCCACTGCACCCCTCATCTGGGATCGAACCTCTGACGTCAGACAAGCGCACTTCGATTGTGACATTGTGAGAAAAAAAATCCTCTTCCAATTCCACATTCAGCCCATACCCCCCCCCCCCCCCAAAAAAAATTTTTAAATCCCTTCTTTGCCCAGTGTGTTAGAAGAAAAGAGATCTCAGACTGTCCGCCCTATACAGTATGTTAATCAAGTGGCAAATGCCATAGGGAGGATATATGATAGACTAACGTTTAAAAATTTTTTTTGAATGCAACGCGATCTACCTGCACTACCTTTGTGATCTACTGTTCGATCACGATCGACGCATTGGGCATCCCAGGGTTAGAGTGAAATTAGTTGGAGTTTGAAACCCCAAGGTCATCTGTTGTCTCGTTTCACATCTCATTTCTGTTTGTCTGTCATTTAATGAAGAAAAGAATCAATTCAGAGGACTGAATCCTTAAAAACTATGAAATGGGCTATGAAAATGAAGGGAAAGGAGTTAATTAACAGTGAAAACTGGGCACTAGGAAAAGGGTTAGAATGAAAACCTGCAGCCATTGTGGCACTCCAGGCTGGAGTTCGCCACCTCTGCCCTACTGCATCTGTAAGGTGTGCGGACGCGAGTTCATCATAGTTGTCATCATTGGGGCTCGCATATGCTCCATGCCCAAAGTTAAAAAAAGGACTTAAAAAAAAAAAAAAAACAGTTATGTAGTGCTTGTCTGTAAGTTTACAAATATGTTTAGGAGACTTTATGAACGATTCACCTGGGGCACCTTGATGAGCATATTTTGAATAAGGCAGCATGTATTATAACAATCCAGAATCTGTTCTTCCCTATGTTGATCATATCAGAGAGGCTAAGAAACGCTTCACTAAAGCCGACATGGTCATTACATCAGTATATGCGCAAGACACTCCTCATTAAACGTTTTTAGTATTCAGTGATTCCCAGATCTGTAGCTGATATGTATTATTGATTTCCAAAAAGCAATGTGAGTAAAAGCGTGTGCTGCATAACTAATCACAACTGTCTTTAAAACAGAACCAGTGCAATCAACAGCTTCTTCTGCAATTTAGGGAAAGCCTCAGGATTTCTGCATTAATGAAACAAAAAGTTGAAAAGAAACCTTGTGAATTCATCCAGAGGTGGACATAAAGATCACTCAAGTACTGACAAGAATGAATGAATGAAAGAATGAATGAATGAATGTGGATAAGCACATCTGGAACCAAACTTTCAAAAAAGCACCTGACTTTGTCAGCAACATCCTTTCCTTATGAATGCATTTTATCAAAGGCTGCGGTGGGAGGTAAATAAGTAGTCTTTCAAACTGCAGCATAACAGAGTAAATTACTTATGTAAATAGAATTATTGAAAGACTAAGCTTTTGTAGTTTCTATATTCTTAAACCATCTTCCAATTAGACAATCCCTTGCAGTCACTGACACGTTTAACGTTCCCTGCTCCTTACCTGTCTTGTTACCCAAAGCATCAATACTCAGTTTCATTCAAGGCTTTACCGTCCTTCCTTTCATACACATAAAATAAGACACACATTTCCTCTACATACATGTTCAATAATAATAATAATAATACTAGTAAACTGGCAGGAATGAGAAAAAGCACAAGATAGAAATATTTATGAGAAGAGCCTGTGGGCATCAGGGTGAGGAGGTGCCTTGTCTCCCATTACATGAGCTTGTCTGTAGCCCCTCATTTACAATGGCACGCGTTACACTGGGGGCAAATGCAATGGAGAATACTGGCAATGTACACCTTCAGAAGTGGAATAAATTGACTGTATACTAAAGCATTCTATTGCCAAACGTAAAAATACAAAGTAGAACATTTCAGATAAATGATGAGTTTTGTTAATTATAAACAATGCAACATAACTATTACATGTGTTGTTACTTTTTTATTTATTCTCACCAAACCTACATGGGAAATGAATATGGGTAATATGTTTATAATAGTTCTGATTAAAATACACTGTCAAAATATATTAATGAACAAACTGAGACACACTGGCCTTTAGGAAATATCAAAAAGCTTGTGTGCTGTCATTTAGAACAGAATGCATTGCTAACGTCACGCACTCTCTACTGACACGATGTTGCGAAAAAAAAGAAACAGCATCGTCCATGCAAACTCATAGCCTCCTTGATTTTTGACCTTATGCTTAGTTGTCAATATCATATAAATAAAGTCATTTTAAGAAGATGACAAGTCTTCTATAGTTGTAGAAGGAAAATTTTTTATATTAGCATGAGAGGATAGCAAATTAACATGAAGAGCCATAAAAAGTAATTAAAAGCTTCTAAAACATTAGATTAAGCATAAATTAGAATGATGAAGCAAATAAGATAGGTCTAGCAAATAGTTAACTAAAAATCAGTTATATTGCATTATTTTTTAGGCTTACATTAAAATTTCTAAAGTAAGAAAAGAACAGCAAAATTGATACACCGAGACTAGCTTTGGACAGGATAAGAGTTTGAGAACACCTGTGATTCAAGGCTAGGAAGCGATAGCACAGAGAAGATGCCTCTGAAAGCAGCTGGGCTGATGAATCAGCAGAAAGGCAACAAAAGGCTTTTGCTGTAAGCAGGGTCACGCTGACATAATGCATGAAGAGAAAATCTTAGTAAATTCAGGCATTAGCAAAAATACTATAAGAATATATTAGCAATTAACTTTAGTGTAGAAATTAAGACAAATCAAGCATGCCAAGCAATGATCAAATGAAAGCACATACTATACTTCTTTTTAATTAAAGCTTAAGCTTCAGGTCACTATTATAAAAAGTTTGGAAGGTCTAAGAAAGAAAACGATGAGAGGAAACCCATATATGGAATTGAAGCCTTGGCCAGTTAGAGAAAATGGGAACAGCATAGAAAGATAACAAATTACACAAGGGGCCAGTGATAGGAAAAGTAAGGAGATAAGAAGGGTTCCCATGGAAACTCAAGGTTCCGCCGGACAGGAGTAAAAGGGAGTCAGAGAAGATGGGTAAAAGAGCTCATTATAGCGAGGTCAGAAAAGATAGGAAATGACATAAGAAAAAGCCCAAAGATGGTAAAAGGAAGCCATCCACCCAGTCTTAGACCAATCAAAATAAGCCGAGCAGACACCAAGAGGAATAATGGACAGTAAAACCAGGTGCAGAATAAGCTAATTGAATGAGGTAAAAATGATAAGAAATTGTTATAAAAACTTCAGTTGCTGTAATGATCGTCACTCAGCTCAATTTGGCCGTATTGGGTTGAGTCCTTGTTATTTTTGTGTTGATTTATTGCAATAAAGCCTTAAAACTCTGTCTGTCTATCTCGAGTCCTAATAGCCTTTATTTTTAAGTAAAAAGCCTTCCGATGATGAATTTTTCGCCAAGACAGTCAAGTCAATAAACGCTCCATTTAAAATGTTTGCATATACAGAATATAAAACAGAATCTCAATAAAGCGGGACTCATGAGTAGTAACGAATATGTGACATTGAGAAATTATAATTCATAATAACGGGAACAAGTAAAAACTACGACTTGCTAAAATGGACACTGTAAACATAGACATTTCAATAATTAATTTAGGAGGCTTGTGTGTGCATTTCAATATCGATGTAAGAACTAAGTAAGCCACGTGTTGTACTAAACGGTTGCTCAAACAGCACTTAACAGTAAATAGTCTAACAACTAAATATAAGTGAATGAAACGAAGACGTCGCGCCTCTAACAATGGTTCACTCTGTCCTGCTGCATGTTTGGAAGGCGCTGATTGGCTGAAACTGTTTATAGCGAATTGTCCTAAGATGGAAGTGCCGTATAGCAATCAGAAAAGAAAAGACACATTTAAGCATGCTGGACAGTAGTTTGTTTTTCTACAATACAAATTCAGTATGACACCAGAGTCTCCAAACACTCAAATATGAAGCTTATTACGTTTTACAGTGAAACTCTTTACATGCACAATATAATTAGGGGCGTGTGCCCCCAGCCGATTACGGCAGCCCAACTTTCCTACAATAGCTCGATTCGCTTGCAATCGGTCCAAGGTGGAATTTCTTGTTAAATGGAGAAATAGAAAAAAAACTTTTCACAAGAAGGGGATCAACGATGCGAACCTCTGGTATCTTTACTGAGAGACAGCTGCAATATCATTGACCCATCTAATCGGGGTAATTAACAAGCTCCACACAACTGAACTACTACTACTGTTCTTAACGCAGCAGATGTAGACAATATATTTTGTTTGACATATGCACGTTAAATTGGTTTAATTGAAAAGAGAGTATCATTGTAGTTTTCTCCTAATCTTCTTCTTCTTCTTTCAGCTGCTCCTGTTAGGGGTTGCCGCAGCGGATCATCTAATTGTTGTCAGCATATTGAAGACGAAAAAATTATATTTATAGATGTATACTATATGATGTATGGCTTTGAAGAAAATTAAGCGTTGCATAAAAAGGTTGCACGATTTACATAATCTTTTTATATACTGTATATAAAGTTGATATATGACAATATATCTTTGACACTATGTACAGTATCAGACAAAGGAAATCACATCAATTCACAATAACAATAATGAATTTTCAGCAAGTAACTGAATTGGTGTTTCAGGCCGTCACTTAACTATATCAACTGAAGTGTGTAGTGTCAATACAAATTACAAAATACAACTAGAAGATTAAGTGTCAGATAGACTCTCAAAAATATATTGCACAATGCCTTCAAGTGTGTTGAGGCTTCACAAATCCTCCTTTAACTGCTCATGTCTGCTCACCGCATCGACTGCCTTGATGGTTCAGTGCACATGTCTGCTCCGTGCTTTAAACCACGCTTCATGATGCAATCCCAGTGTGCATATCTACTCAGTGCTTCGAACCGCGCTTCAGAATGCAATCCCAGTGCGCATGTCTACTCAGTGCTTCGAACCGCGCTCGACGATTCCAGTGCACATAGCTGCTCAGTGCTTCAAATCATTATTCATCGAGCTCCCGTTTGAAGTACATATGGAATCAGCAGAGTTCAAAAACTTGACAGAATTGGCAGGTGAAATGAAGGTTTGTGGATGATCAATACATTTTAAATGATTGTGCTCGATAATACTTAGTGACAAAAAATAAAACTATAAATTATACATCATACAAATGCCGACTTGTAGAAGTCATAAAGCTGCAAAGAAAAGCTTTAATAATATGGGTGACGACATCTCTCTCATCATAATACTCTCTTCTCATAAATATCCATTCTTCACCTCATGCAACGTTTTCATGCAACGCTCAACATACGTCATATAGTATACATCTATATATAATTGTTTTCGTCTTCATTACATACATATACATACATAAATAAAAAATATACATTATATACATCTACTCTGCTAAGAACAGTAGTGGTGCAGCGGTAGCGTTGCCACCCCCTAATAAGGCATGCGTGGGTTCTTGTTATACATTGTCAGGGATGCCAGGGGCCATGACCCGGCCGGGACGTCATGAGGGACCGGATGTGGGTCTGTGCCCACCCTGGATCACGTGGGGGTTGCCTTCCGGGTTGCTTTGGGGGCCACGGGTACAGGGCATGGAAGCTCCGAGTCGGCTGCGGTCTCGCGCCGCACTGTAGGGACGCAGACGGGGAAGAGGTGCCTTCTTTTCCATAAGGAGTCTCAAACCGTCATGGCGTCCCAGAGTGAAGGGAGGAATAAGAGGCTGGGTGCCGATTCCTCCGATATGTTGGGACGCGGTGCTGGTTGCACGCGTCCGGGTGCTGGCTGCCCTTTGCGGGGGCAGAGGGAATCCCTGAGGCCGGCGGAGAGAGCGCAGGCGGTGCCGGCGGTTCCACCATCAAGAGAAGCCGCGGAGAGGGTGCCGAACAGGCAAGTGCCGGGGTGCCGATTGGAGGGGGGAACGCTGCCAGTGCGTGTCACAGGAAGGGTGCCTTGGCAGCGGTTCTGCCCCGTGTTCTCTTTTGTAGGGACGGACCCCGGGCGAGCAGTAGGACCCCCTTCATTGGGGACCTGCCCTCTGATGTCGGACCGTCTGCGGAAGGATCTCTCTGCTGGTGCGCGAATGCCGCCACGGCTGGAGGAGGCTGCAAGGGAGCGAGTGGCTCCGACCAAAGGGGCGCGGAGGCCTCGGAGGGGGTGCCGAACGAGGAGGCCCCGGGGTGCCGGTAAGAGGGGGAAGCACAACCTGTGCGAGGCGCAGGGGAGCACCAAGTGGTGGTGCTCAGGCCGTGTCTCCGCCCCTGTCCCTGCATGGAGTGCGGGGCCGGACCCCGGCTATCCTGGAGTTGGACCCGCTCCGGGCTGCGCTGCCCTCGCGGGACGGGCCGCTCTTTTCCCCGAGTGGTCTTCGCTGGCTGTGGGGCAGTGTCAGGGATGCCAGGGGCCATGACCCGGCCGGGACGTCATGAGGGACCGGATGTGGGTCTGTGCCCACCCTGGATCACGTGGGGGTTGCCTTCCGGGTTGCTTTGGGGGCCACGGGTACAGGGCATGGAAGCTCCACCCTGTAGGGGCCCGTGGTCACCGCCAGGAGGCGCCCCAATTCCTTGGGGAACTGCTGGGGGGAAGATTTATGACGGCGCCCGGAGAGCAGCCGGGAGGACAGCCGGCACTTCCGCCACACTGGGGCGTGGCCAGAGGAGGAATGCCGGGAACACCTGGTGCTCATCCAGGAACCATATAAAAGGGGCCATCTCCATTCATTCGAGGCTGGAGTCGGGTGGAAGCAGGACGAGGCAAGAAGAGAGTGTGGAGGCGGCCTGAAGACAAGGCATTGCGTGGCCAGGACTGTGTTTGGGGTTTTTGTGCACGTGACTGGGTCTTTGTGACCATATCATTTGTCTGTAAATAGTGTAAATAAACGTGTGGTGGTTTGAAAACAACATGTCCGCCTGTCTGTGTCCGGGCCGGGTTCACAACATCCACCCAGTGTGAATTGTTACCCAAAAGAGTCTGTTTTTCTTTTTTTTTTTTTATTTAACAGAAAATTCCACTGTGGAATTGGATTGCCATAGGCAGCCAAGTTGCACACACCCCTAGTAAAGATATATCAAACGTGTTTTTTATATATCTATCTATACTAATAAAAGGCAAAGCCCTCACTCACTGACTGACTGACTGACTGACTGACTCATCACTAATTCTCCAACTTCCCGTGTGGGTAGAAGGCTGAAATTTGGCAGGCTCATTCCTTACAGCTTACTTACAAAAGTTGGGCAGGTTTCATTTCGAAATTCTACGCATAATGGTCATAACTAGAAGCTATTTTTCTCCATTTACTGTAATGGAGTTCAGCTGGAGGGGCGGAGTTTCGTATGACATCATCACGCCTCTCACGTAATCACGCATTACGTAGAAAGCCAGGAAGAGCTACAAAACACGCTTTAGAAAACATGCATTATATAATTAAGAAGGCAGTGAAACAATTAGAAGTGAGCGAGTGACATATAAAACCATATTCAGCGGCTCA
>JANRMT010062796.1:42124257-42137646 GCA_026402145.1 Polypterus bichir lapradei
GCCAGTGAGCCTCCTTAATGCTGTGCTCTTAAAATGCAGCTCTCTCCATCCACAATGTGCCAAAACATGTATTCTCTTATTCCCACATCAAATTTATGCTAACTGTGCACTTTGGATTCAAAGTTCTGTAAAAGCATTGCACTACAAATGTGGGTTTATATACTTTTTTAAATAACTGAAATAACTAGCCGCCCTGTTTCCTGCCTTGTGCCCTGTGTTGGCTGGGATTGGCTCCAGCAGACCCCTGTGACCCTGTAGTTAGGATATAGTGGGTTGGATAATGGATGGATGGATGGATGAAATAACTAGCACATTCCAGATTAGAATATTACATGTACTGAAAAAATGTGTATATGATTGTAAGTGATATTTTTTCTGTAATTATTGTAAAGTTGTCTGGAAGAAAGTTAGAGAGCAATTCACATTTGGGTAGCAACATCAATACATGCTAATTTGTATATGGGATATATTGGATGCTCCAGCATTTCAATAACAACAAGTTGCAATAACTTTAAGTATGGTCCATTGCACCATGTTGGTGGTTTTAAAAAAATAAACTTCATGTTCTTTTAATATTCTTCATCCCTTTTCACCAGCAGATGGTACATTGGGGCCCAGTAATATGAATGCACTTAAAATTAAGTCATTTTGGAAGTGTGTGAGCATGGCTGTAACGATTTCAAATGCAGAGTCTGACTGAATCACACATGCCAACTTCAATCACTGTGGATAAATAGGGCAGGGGCAATCCTAACCAAGATGTACTGAATAAAAACTGAGGGGCTCCATACTGGATGACTTGTTATTTTGATCTCTTTGTTTTTTGCACGTGCATGTGGCATGTCACGGTATTTATAATGCTTTATACATGTGTGTTACCACCTGGACAGCCTGGTGGCAAATTGTAATTTATCTGTGTATATATTTCATTTATATAATGTTATTTTTCCACAATCAATAAATGAAGTAAATAAATTCTATTATGCATTAAAATTCCCACACATTGTGGGTTTGCTGATTTGCTGTGTTCTTCTCTGATGTGTTCTTCGCCTGCTTAGTCACAGCAGTTGTCTAACACTAAACTCATTGTGTCTTGCTTTTTTTTCAAATTGGCTCATTGAAGACACTGTGCATACTCCCTAGGCACCTTGCACATTATCCGTAATATGTCCTTAGTGATTGAAAAATTACCTGTACATTCAATGGTATTTACCTTTACGGCAAGTATAACAAGACTCCAAGATGCATGGTTGTATGATTGGATATCAGTTACAGCTCATAGGTTTAAATTGCATAATGTGTAAATGTTGGGTTTGTGAGCTGGTGATTAGCAACACACACTCAGAATTCAATGGATATTTTTCTGTGTCAGCTTATTTAATTGCAGCCTTTCTCTCTCGCTCCCAACCTCCTCCTCCTTTCTCTCTCTCTTTCCAAAAATATGAACTTCCAGCTCTAGTCCTTTGTTTTTCCTCCACTCTTCTTCACATAACCAATTGCAACACAGAAAATGTCTCCATGAAAGTAAATTGAGCTACAATCTTAGAAAACTTAGAGATCACAACCTTTAAAAGCGATAGAAATATTAACTTATACTGTACATTTGTAATAATTAACAGTCCAAATTATTTAAATGAATTTTCCAGTTTACTTATAAATGCTTTATTGCATTTCATCAGGTAAAAATCTGGATCAAGCAGTCCCATTTTATTGTTTCTAGTAGCTGCATGTTGATTGTGTACTGATTATCATGCACCTCCTGTATTTGCTGCTTGAATCTAAATCAGTTTATTCTGATAAAAGCAGCACTGCTTTACATATCCTGCCTTATCATACTTTATTTGGAATGAAACAAACCAAAGAAATTTCTATTGCCATTCCAATCATGCTGCATGTACTTGCTATGGGGCAGGAAATACAGTATAAGGTTTCCCATTTGTGAATTGCGAACCACTTAAATCAACTGTAGAAAAAAAAAAATACAAAGTAATGTAAAAATCAACCAAAATATAATTAACCAGAATATGTTTTATATGTTTTTATTTATCTATGTTCTCTTACAAAATATGTTCCTAGTTTACAGAGACATTCATTAATACAATCTAACTTTGTCCAAAGTGGGAAATCTTTTGTTCACCCTCTCCATGATGTATTGTTTTAAGTTTTTTCTAAGTCTACATTGCCATGAAAGCCATCACAGCTCTCATTTACAGTCCATTCTTTATACTTTTCAAATGTGAGTAGGTTTTAAAGTAACTTCACTTTGTTGCATTTGGGCTTTTGAGTTGCACAAAAGACAGATAGGAGAGAACTGAGTAAAGAGACCTTTATTGACACTTGAAGGACCAGTATTGGGACTTAATTCAGTATTGGCGCTTTTATACAAACATGATAAGTGCATTACACGTTAGTTCACAGCTGAACCTGCATTGGTAAACTTTACGCTATTTGAGAGTGTGTTCCTTTCATATTTGATTGCTGTTTGAAAGAGTGATTTCACTGTGGCTGAACCAGCCACACAGAATGAAAGTGCAGCAGAGTTGGTTAAACCCCTCCTCTTTCTTCGTTCACATCTCTGTTGATGAAATGACACTCCAAAGTGAGCTCAGCGAGATATAAGAGGATATCATTAGCATGTTTAGTGCCAGGACGATTAACTGTAAAATCAAACGGTTTCATTTGAATAAACCCTTTAGTGAGACTGTAATTTGTGTATTTCTGACTATATCGCCACTGAAGTGGTTCATAATCAATCACCGAAGTAAATTTTTGACCCAATAAGTAATAATGGAGCACCTTGACAGCTCACTTAATTGCTAGACATTCCTTTTAAATGGTTGAGTAATTGAACTCTGGCCAGTAATTTCCTACTCAAAAACATAAATGGATTTTCCTTGTTTTCAAAAATCTGATATATGACAACTCCTAAACCAAATGCCCTAATGTCTGTTTGCTGTAGAATATCTTTGGCAAAAAATTTTCACAATCTGACCAGACAATACTATGATTTTTACAGCTCTTCTAGCAAAGATAGGAATAAAATACCTGTAATAATCGTCCTGCCCTAAGAAAACACAGATCATGGGCCCCACGTATAAACGGTGCATATGCACAAAAATGTTGCGTACGCCTGTTTCCACGCCCACATTGTGATGTATAAAACCTAAACTTGGCGTAAAGCCACACACATTTTCACGCTAGCTCCTGGTGTACACAAGTGCTCCGCTCGGTTTTTAAAACTGGCGGCACCCAGCGTCAAAGCAGTGCTTTTGT
Source organism: Polypterus bichir lapradei (assembly GCA_026402145.1). Lineage (NCBI taxonomy): Eukaryota > Metazoa > Chordata > Cladistia > Polypteriformes > Polypteridae > Polypterus > Polypterus bichir. The sequence goes on from JANRMT010062796.1 coordinate 42,127,531, forward strand.
TCCAGTGTGGTTTCCCTTTCTTTTTTGGATCCACATCCCTGACACGGCTTTATCATATACACTGAAATTAACCACATATTGTTTATTAGTTAAAGGCATCTGATTGTAATTAACCTGTAACAATATAATGGTGCATGGAATGGCCAAACTATTCCAAATACCATAGCTGCTTTAGCGTTGTTACTCTTACTGCACCTTCTTTCAGCTGCTCCCATTAGGGGTTGCCACAGCGGATCATCTTTTTCCATATTACTCTCACTGCACCACTCAGAGTATTTATATCACTGTATGCGAGTGTGGAATCACAGCTCTACAGCATGTGATCGGAAACAGAATTATCAGTATTCAGCATCTAGCACATGCTGCCTTAGCCATGCTGTTTATTTGAACTGCTCCCATATGGCAAACGCTTCAGAGCCTTTCCTGTATGGACCTCGTGGTTCAGAAACAGTTTCATCCCAAGAACTATAAACGCAATCAATCAGTACATCAAGTGCTCCTTGTAGAACTTTTTGTACTTATAAGTACAATTACCTCACTGTAAACTTGTGATAGTTATAATATTGCACAACCTGAGCCACTTTAGCGCGTATTTACATATGATGACAATATCATTTTAGATGAAATGCAGCAAAATATGTTTATTACATTATAAAGATAAAATGTTATCATTTATTAACAATCTGCATTGTTAAGAACTAAACATGTGAGGACATGGTGCCACAGCGCTAGCAAGGAGCTGGCGCCCCGTTCAGGGATTGTTGCTGCCTCACAATGTATTCTTGCTAGGGCTGGCGCAACACTGGATGGATAGAATAATTAAACATGTACTACAAAGATATTTCAAGCTGATTGTGTGGTGATTAGGTACTTGGAGAAAGAAAAGGACGGACAGGAATTGGGGGTTAGTACGTTTTAGAGAGACAGTACTGCTGCAGTAAATTTCATTGAAGGTCATGCATGACGCAGCAAGCATCTTGCGTGAGGCAGGAACAATCTCTGGACGGGGTGCCAGTTCGTCACTATCACTGCTCCACCATGTTCCCATGTTTAATACATGCTTTAATTCCTATCATCATGAAAATGATATCAAGTATTCAAAATACAGATATCAAATACATCTCAGTATTTAAATTATTCAGAGCTGTAATATCACAAATGTAATGGATTCTATGTCCTGTTGGAGGATTAGAAAGCCCATTTAAGAAGCACGTAGTGATTCACACACATAAAGCACATAGAAGAACACATACAAGTCAAAGTATTTAACGTGCTACTTTAGTTACGATGGGATTTGAGAAACTAGTAAATTAAACGATTTTAAGATGAAGTTTATGATGTTCTTCTTTAATGACAAAATAAACTATGTGATTAAAGTGGAAATTTTAAGATTAAAGTTGACGTTTCAAGCTTTATTCCCACAGTGTCCCTATTTTTTTTTCTTTTCTCTGTACCTAATAAGCTTTCAAATGACACTCAGACGGTGGGCTACGACTCACCTTTTCACAGCGATTGTGATATCTGACAACTTCTTGTTTATTTTGAGCACTGTGTGACTAAATTGAGCTTTCGAGTTTCTCCAACACTATGTCACTTGGTCAACTTCCTTTTGTTGTTTATACCACTGTTTAAACCAACAAATAGTAAGTTTTTCCTTGTCTCCACTTGGTATTCACTGAAATTCTTCTATTTTCCCCTGTGCTTTTGCCATTGCCTTTTCACAGAACGCTGAGCTTAAGGGCTATTTATATTTATGATTTGCATATTCAAAGAGGCATAATTCTGGGAGGAGTTGGGGAGTGGTAGCAGGAGCATGCATGTGCATTACTTTTCACGCTGACTGGGATTTATGTAGCAGAAGAATGTGGAAGTTGGTGTACGCACAGATTTTTTCATCTGGATTTTTTTGTGCGTATGCATATTTCTGCTTTTGTCCATACGCCATGTTTTAGTGTGAATTCTATGCACGGCGTTATGCAGGAGGCCCCAGGTCCTCTGTCTCAGGATACAGATATGCCAGCAACTTCCCAGCATTTTTCATTTGGGATTTAATCAAACCCTTACCACAGAATAACCCAAGTAGAGAGGCTCTGTCCAAATTTACACTACTTTGGATTAGTTATTAAACCATCCTCTCGTAAGCTATTGAAGACTGCTTCCAGGCATGTCAATTGCATCTGCCAGTCATTATTGAAAATGACAATTTGGAGTCTGATCCATCATATGTTGAAAGAGGCATGGCTTGAAGCCCAAATGGAAGCCTAGTAAATTTAAATAAACCTTGAGGCTTGATCAAACTTTTCTAACAATTCATCAATACATGGCATCAGATATGCATCAAATTTTGAAACCTTATTGAAACACCTAAAATCTATGCAGAACCGAATGGATACATCCAGTTTTTGTACAGGTATAATAGGGCTACACCATTTACTTTTACTTTCACAAATTAACCCCAGCTCAAGCATTTTTCACTTTTTAGTGAACCACATTCCTTCTAGTTTCCTGTATCCAATACATTTGTACCTTAACACCAGGGTCTGCGAAAATCTTGTGCTCAGCGAATTTAGTTTCACTAGGCAAGGAAGGAAAGACCACCATTTCTTTCAATCAGAGAAACCAATTAAATCCTCTGTGCAGCAGTCAATCACTAATTGCAACGTAAGTCAGAGAAACTGAGGCAGCTGACATCAGTGCCTTATCTGGAACTTTGTGAACCGGTTTGCACTAGCTGGGTATTCTAACTGTAATTAACGGAGCTTACTTGTTCTGCAACTACAGCCAGACCATGCCACTTCAGCAGAAACTTCCATGAATCAGTTGTGATTTAAACAAGAATGCAATCACCCTTTTTGAATTCATGGAGTTTGCACTTTCTATCGTATGACTGTGTCTGTGGTTCTTGTTCATGCTGCGGATACACCACAGCAAGTGAGGACAATTTAGATATTTTCAGTGAAATGACCCAATCTGCAAATTTAAACTTCTGATCCTTGTCCTGACCAACCAACCATTCTTCCCAAAGAATATCCAATATTCCACCTGGTTGCCTACCCAAAAGTAATTCAAACAGACTTAACCCAGTAGAAGTGTGGAGCGACTTCCTCATGACATACATTAGAAATGGCAACACTGTGTCCCAGGATATCAGGTTTTCATGAGCAACCTACTGAATTGTTTCTTTTAATGTTTTAATACATCTTTTAGTCTTCCAGAGAATGTTAAACAGTCATAATTAACTTAATTGCAAGGCTCCTACACAATTCTTTCATCAGCTGAGAAGTAAGAGGTGTACCCTGATCCATCGGACTTTTGTGAACTATGCCTATACAAGTAAAAACCACAGACTAAACTTTTGCCACAGGCTATGAATTTACCTTCCGTAAAGCCAATACTTCAGGATATCTGATAGCATAGTCTTAATATGAATAAGTATATTCTTATTTTTGAGGAATGGATCAACAATTTCTAAGCCAACTCTTTCAAAAGGCACTTAAAAAAATTGGCATTGGTAAGTGTTCAGTGACATTCTGAGAGTCAGCACTTACAAAATTATTCCACATCCATACCCACATTTTCCCAGTAAAATCATTTTGAAATACTCTCTCATTTTCCTGCACCAAGATACTCACTCAATGCATTTAAATGAACAGTTTTCCTGTGTGAATGAGGAACAACTAGCTTTTAAATTCAATTTAATACAATACAATTTATTTTTGTATAGCCCAAAATCACACAAGACGTGCTGCTATGGGCTTTAACAGGCCCTGCCTCTGGACAGCCCCCAGCCTTGACTCTAAGAAGGCAAGGAAAAAAACTACTAGGGAAAAAATGGAAGCAACCTTGTTAAAGGCAGTTCAAAGAGAGACCCCTTTCCAGGTAAGGTTGGGTGTGCAGTGGGTGTCAAAAAGAAGGGGGTCAATGCAATACAATGCACAGAATAAAACACAAGTACAGTGGTACCTTGGTATACGTCCTGTTTGGACGCGAAAAATTTTGCTTGGTATACGACCTTTGTTTGGAATACGACTCACGTGTTAGAACACCGCGCGCTACCCTTGTTTATCTCTCTCAAGACAAAGCTACGACTGCCCACGAGTGTCAGTATGCCAGTTGCTAGCATTCAGTGAACAACCCCCGCTATAACTATGTGAATTTTCACATGATTTTGTGTTTTTTTTGTGTAAATTTGAATTAATTGTTGAAAAGTATGAAGGTGGCATGCGTATCCGGGACATGGCTGCTGCATACCGTTTGCCGAGAACGATGGTATCTACGATTGTGAAAAACAAAGACGTTATTAAAAAGTAAAGTGAGGTTAAAATTTTCATTTATTTCATCTAATTGCTTTTGTATTTATGTATTTTAGTATTAAGCAGTGTTTAAATTATTTTATACAACCCCATCGATGTATAATATGCCAGTAACAATAGGAATTTTTTCATAGGAACGGATTAATCATTTTCCCTTTATTTCTTATGGGAACAATCTGTTTGGTATACGTCCTGTTTGGTATAAGTCAAAGGATCTGGAATGGATTAAGGACGTATACCGAGGTACCACTATAATCCTCAATGCAGTATAATAGTAAAATAAAAATATTACAACTATAGAGTGTAATTTAACAGTAGATGATATCACATAATATGATTTGGATTTGTTCAGAGTCCTGGAGACCTTGGCCATTAAGCTGCATCCCCCTATTGGCCATTCCTCAGCTGAGTCAGCTCTGGGCCACCAATCCGATGAATTGACCCCTCTACCCGATGATTCCAGAGATCCTCCATCAGAGATGACTTTACCTTAGGCAGGCAAAGCAACTTGGCAGGTGGCCACATTTGAGTACCAAGAAGAGAAACAGTTATAATTTGTTACTAACCCTCACCAATTCTCTCTTATTACTTATGTTTTAGTGCTAATGACCAACAACAGAGATGCAGTCTGTACAGTTAATCAGCAGCTCTAGTCAGGATATGCTAAACTGAAGTAGTAAGTCTTCAGCCGGAATTTAAAAGCTGAGACCGAAGGGGCATCTCTTATAGTAGCAGGCAGACTATTGCACAGTTTAGGGGCCCTGCAACTAAAAGCTTGACCTCCTACTGTTATTTATTAATCTTTGGAATCATAAGTAGACTGGCATCTTGAGATCTTAATGTGCGCTCTGGTTTGTAAGTCGTGATAAGTTCAGACAATTAAGCCGGACCTTGGCCATTTAAGGCTCTATATGTTAAGAGGAGGATTTTGAAATCTGCCTTAAACTTAACTGGGAGCCAGTGTAAGGATTTAAGAACTGGAGTTGTGCTCATATTTTCTTGTTCTTGTAATAATTCTTTCAGCAGCATTTTGGATTAACTGGAGGCTGTATAAAGAACAATTTGAACATCCAGTGAACACCACATTGGCAGCAGTCAATCCTACTAGAAATAAAAGCTTGAATTAATTTCTCAGAATCCTGTTTATTTACATAGCGCCTTCATTTCCCAACATTTTTAAGGTGGTAGAAAAATGATTTGGAGTTAAATGACAAACTATTGTTGCAATCAGCATCATTCCTGCCAAAAATTAACATCTCTGTTTTATCAGTGTTTAAAGGCAAGTAGTTCTCATCCATCCACTCTTAATTCACTGACACAGCTAATTAAAGAAAACATTGGTGAAACTTCATTTGATCTAAAAGAAAGGTATAACTGGGTGTTATCTGCATATGAGTGAAAAGTAACAAGATGTTTTCTAATGAAATGATCTAATGAATTCTAATGAATGATCCCAATGGAAGCATGTAAAGTGAAAACAGTAAAGGTCCCAGTACTGAGCCCTGCAGGACACCATATCTCACTTCTGTGTATAATGGAGTACTGTCCAAGTAGTAGGTTTCAGTTTAGAAATTAAAGTTAAGACTTCCTACTCAGTTACAGGATTAAAATTTCAAAAGTGTTGAATGCAAGGTGAGACGGTATCTGCCACGCTAGTATGTGACTTGCACTGTGATGCTGAGATCTGGGATCTTATAGTTTTAATTTTCTTATTAAAGAAGTTCATAAAGTCTGTACTGCTAATATCGGTTGGTATTTTGCACTGTAGATCTGAATTCCCATTTCTTAATTTAGCCACTGTTCTAAACAGTACCTGAGGACTTATTATTGCTATCTATTATTGTAGAATAGTATTCTGAGCAAGCTTTAAAGAAAGCTTTTTTATATTTTTTAACACTCTCTGTCCATGCAATTTGAAAGACATGCAGCTTTGTTGTTCTCCATCTGTGCTCCAGTTTGACACTCTAATTTAAGAGAAAAAGTGCTTTCATTAAACCAGGGTGAGTTTTAATGTTCTTTGATCACTTTTGTTTTAAGGGGAGCCACTGCATCCAGAACATCTCTCAAGGTCACATTATAATGTGATGTTAGCTGATCTAAATTGTTTTCCACGTTTACATTTGATGTTAACTGATCTAAATGGTTTTCCGCAACTACACTCAACTTACTCAAAGTATCAATAAATTTTGAAGCAGAATTACAATCTAGGTCGCACTTTCTTTGTTTTAATCTGCAAGTGTGTTGGTAAGGGCAGGGTTAAATCAAATGCAACTAAGTAGTGATCAGAAATAACTTCATTTAATGGAGTAATCTTTAAATTTTGAATTTCATCTTTGTAAGTTAATGCAATAAAGCTGGCTATGATTTGATTGGATATTACATTGTACAAGAAACCCTCTTTAATAAAAAAAAGTGTGGAGTTTTCAAACTGTTAGCATCTTTATCCCTACTGTAATCATCATCCACTTAGTGAGTTTGCTTGAATGTAATGTCCAAGCTAGTGTCCCCTTGTTGCAATTGCATAAATTTCACCTGCGTACCAACCAATGCACTCTATATCCCCAGCCCCCCATTATTAACAGAGTAGGATGAAGGCAAAGCACCATCAGCCTCAACCAACTGGTCCGAACACCCCCAGGAAAGGAGTCTTCTTTATATCCCCATTAGGGAAATCCACTTCAATCTCAAACCTGACCTCCAGCATGACTTTCTTTCACAGGCTCAGACTTTAACAGAGAAACAAGAATTAAATTTCCCCACTAACATAGGCCAGGGGCAAGTGTCCATAACCACTGCCTAAATTCTGTACACCCTACTCCCATATTTAACTGGAAGTAGTACAGTCTCATATTGTTTAATTTTCTCATGAACACAACAGATATCCACCCGTTTTAAACTTTTGCATTATAATTCTGGGGCAAGTTGCAGTGGATCACACAAAGATCCAGAGTAGAACAATGCAAGCACCTCCTGTCCCACTAAGCCCATGGAGACATGAAAATGATCTTTCTTCACTAATTTGAATGGAACCTCAGAGCAATATTCCTCTGTCAAGTCCATCTTCATGGACTGAGCTGGTAGGAGACAGCATTTTCTAACCGTGTGGCCAAGCTGCCTACAATAGAAACATCTGCAGTCACTTAAAGTTGCGGAGTTCCCACAACAGCATCTTCTGTCTGGGATGCCAGCCTGCCTGGCTCCTCCTGAGGCCACCAAAGCTTCAACAGTTTGAGCAAGAACTTGAACAGGACTCTGTACAGGAAGTTGTTCCAGAACAAGGAGAAGTCAAGCAAAGTCTTGGCCATTTAGATGGGCATGCAGAAAAAAAGAACATGGATACTTTAAGCAATGCTTTGAGTGCAAGGCTCTCAGACCTAGTTTCTAGGTTGGGGAGTCAGGCGAAAACGAAGCAGTAGCTTAGGCGCCGGGGTCAAGCTGCGGTAGCTGCACTCTCTCCAGGTGGCATGCACACCATGAAGTCTTAGTTAGATCCATCAGAGTTTTGACATCACAAAGCTTTTCACTAGTCCCAGCAAGCCTGCCATCAATAGCAAGCTTCTCAATAATACATTCCACAGAGTCACCACAGATCCAGGTTTGGCAGCCTGCGGGTGTCCAAATGTGATGCATGCCAGAGGCATATCACCACCAAGTGAACTGAGGAAACATATGGCCCTGGGGAGCAGTCTCCCCCAGTGCATCCATTTGAATTAATCTCATTTACATTATTTGTGCCTTAAATTTTGTGTCTTGACTACTGAACATATCTCTATTATATAACAAAATCTTGGGAAAAGAGAAGAGACTTGACTTACTCAGAGAGACACTTTCATGTCTCACGAGACGAGACTTTGCCAAGAGATTTAACCACACCCAGGGCTGGAAATAAAAGACAAAGAGTAGTTGACAAAGTAGAACGTTGTAAAGCATTCAAAAAATGTTTGTGCAATACACATACAGAGCAGGTTAGAGATAATGGAAGTATGAAAATTCGAAAGTCTCAAAAAATGATAGTAAAGATCGCATTAGCGCAAACAAACGGAAATTACTCAGTGAAATAATGGAACAGTGAAAAGAGATAAAATATATTGTTCAGATTTAAACTTTAAGTCTGAGACTTGTAGATTGTCTAATTCGTGTTGCCATCAGAGAAAAGTAGTGTTTCTTCCCAATGCAGAGGCATATCCGTGAGTATTAAAAGATTTGTTGTTTGGTGAAACTGAAATCCCATGAGAGAAAATTTCAAGCCCTGCGAGACAAGACTTTATGCAAAGAGATTTGGAAAAGTCCTGCCCACATCTAAAACATTTAAAACCACACACACGGTTCAATAATTTCTCATTTGTGTGAATGCTATTGTCAGACACAGTTTGTGTAGAGAGAAAGAAACGGTATTCACTCATGGGCAGTTATATATTGCGTTATCACGATGTAATTCCAAACACGGAATCAAAATTCAATGTGATATTCATGAAAAGGTAAAAGCGAAAAAAGAGATTGAATATATGGACATAGGTGATATGACAGAAGTATGTAGATATTGCTTGGCTTTAAACTTTAAGTCGGAGACTTGTAGATTGTCTAATTCGCGTTGCCATCAGGGAAAAGTAGTGTTTCTTCCCAATGAAGAGGCCTATCTGCGAGAATTAAAAGTTTTGTTGTTTGATGAAAGTGAAATCCAAATACGCAATCGGCAGAAGATGAGTGAAGCGAGCAGGGGGCAAAGCCACCTAGTTGATTCAAACTTTAGACTTAGCTTTGAAAATGTTTTGTTTCTTGTATATAATTATAAACCAGGTAAACAGAACCAATACATAAAGTTAGTGAAGTATAAAACATTTTAATGTATATGCAAATCTGAGACAATGTATTGCACAAATAAATTTTGTTTTGCAACATTACAATATGGTGAAACACAGCTTCTAGGTTGTAACAGTTTTAAGGTTGTAACAGAACAATGTAGGACATTTATGAAATGTGTTACATTTTCTCATACAATACAGTAATGTTTCTTTTTACTCTCATGTTATCTGAAAATAGATGCATGTCTTATACTGTATATGTGAAAAAAGGTAGCTTAATGGACTAAGGACATATTCATTCTCCTCTTCTGGGAAATAAGACAAGAAATCAAATTTGTGAAGGGCCTCCTCTATTTCATGTTTCTCGATTTATAGTAAGTATAGTAGTATAGTACATTTATTCACCATATAATAAGCATTTAAATCCAGCATGAACCTAATGTAATTAATCTTTCTAATGGAAGTTTATAAAATTGTTTCTGTACCTGCTCATCCATGCACTGTCATGGATGGAGGGGGGTAGAATTGAATGAGGCTGATGTTTCTTCTAAAAATAAAGATCTGAAACATGCATTAGGTCAGGGCCATGTAATACCAACATTTTTTTTCAGTTGAAATGTTGTAACGGCCGACCCCTTACCCAGCCGGCAGCTACACCTCCAAGACCTGTGGCCTGGATAAATTACTGAGGTGATTCTTATAAAATCAAGCCGTACCTCCAACAAATACAATTTTCCCCACAATCGACAGATTAAACATAGGCACACAAAAGCAGATATGTAAAATTAAGTGATTAATTTTATTAAATAAACAAAAAATACAAATTTCACACACAAAAAACCAGATAGATATAGATAATATATTATATAGATCTCTCTCTATATCTATATATATAGTACAGGCCAAAAGTTTGGACACACCTCCTCATTCAATGTGTTTTCTTTATCTTCATGCCCATTTACAGCACTCCATCACTCTCCTTCTTGGTCAAATAGCCCTTA
>JANRMT010062796.1:42146704-42162933 GCA_026402145.1 Polypterus bichir lapradei
TCATACAAACAGTAGCTCAAAGTGCTTTACATAATAAAGAATAGAAAAATAAAAGACACAATAAGAAAACAAAATAAATCAACATTAATTAACATCGAATAAGAGTAAGGTTCAATGGCCGGGGGGACAGAAAAAACAAAAAAACTCCAGACGGCTGGAGAAAAAATAAAATCTGTAGGGATTCTAGACATGAGCTTGTAACAGAACTAAGGTACAAATGCGAAGTTAAGGATTTATATGGCAGATTGACAGGAAGGGGTGGGTCCCAAAGAGCAGGAATTGGAGGTGACGTCAACAGTGGAAGGGTCAGTTAGCTGGTCTGAAGAGGAAGAAAGAGAAACAGGATTAGAGCACTGCGGCAACCCCTGACTTGGCGGGTAATCACATTCAGAGGTGGCTACAGTAGCCAAAAATTGTACTCAAGTAGGAGTAGCGTTACTTCAAAATAATATTACTCAAGTAGTAAAAAGTAGTCATCCAAAAAATTACTCAGGTAAGAGTAAAAAAGTATTTGGTGAAAAGACTACTCAAGTACTGAGTAACTGTTTGATCATAATACATTATTTATTTTTTAGAAATGTTATAAGACAGACAAGAATATAAAATAATGTGCAAATTCTGCTATTTCCAAATAACAAAATAAAAAATGAGTAAAAATAAATATCATCTTTACAAAATAAAGATGCACAAATAACACAAAGTTCCAAATCTCAGTTTTTCACAACAAAGCTTTTGAAGCCAATACCTACAGTAGGTAACATGTATGTTTGAACAGTGCAAACTACTTACAGTGACAAGATATACTGTACACTGACAGTATAATACTGCTTATTCACTTGCCCTCCAAATAGCACAGCTGATAGAAAATAACATTAGAACAAGGCACCTTGTGCACGTGCAAGAAGTCTCACTTTACCTTGACTGTCTGCGTCTGTGCATGTCTGGCTAAAACTTGCTTGTTCTTCACTCAGTGAAGTGATGTTTAAGCTTCAGCAGGAGTTGGCTCTCAAGGTTCCTGCAGTGAAGCTGTGACCCTTTAGCTAGTGATGGGCCGCTCGATACTCAGGTTTCGACACTGTGTCGAGCTTTTGAAGCACTGGAGATCGAAGCACCGCTTCGAGGCTTGCTTCAAATGTAATAAGTAATCCTACGAACTGCAGCACAACAGAGTAAATAATTGACATAAGTAAAATTACTGAAAGACTACGTTTTTGTCGTTTCTGTATTCTTAAACCATCTTCCAGTTACACAATCCGCCGCAGTCACTATCACGTTCAATGTTCCCTGCTCCTTAACCTGTCGTTACCCAAAGCATCATCACTCAGTTTCATTCAAGGCTTTACCGTCCTTCCTTTCATAGACATAAAATAAAACACATTTCCTCTACATACGTGTCCAATAATAATAGTAAACTTGCAGGAACGAGAAAAAGCACAAGATGGGCATATTCATGACAACAGCCTGGGCATCAGGATGAGAATGTTCCTTGTCACCCATTACGTGAGCTCGTCTGCCATCCCTCAGTTGCACTGGCACACGTTACACTGGTGGGGCAAATGCAATGGAGAATACCGACAATGTACACCTTCAGAAGTGGAATAAATCGACTGTATAAGTAGAACATTTCAGATAAACGATGAATTTTGTTAATCATAAACAATGCAACATAACTATTATATGTGTTGTTACTTTTTATTTATACTCACCAAACGTTACATATCTACATGGGAAATGAACATGGGTAATATGTTTATAATCATTCTCACTACAATACACTGTCAAAATATATTAATGAGCAAATTGAGATACATTGGCCTGTAGGAAACATAAAAAAGCATGTGCGCTGTCATTTAGGACAGAATGCATTGTTAACGTCACGCACTCTCTACTGATGTGATGTCATGAAAAAAAAGAAACAGCGCAGTCCATGCAAACTCAAATCCTCCTTGATGTTTGACCTTATGATTAATTGTCAATATCAAATCAATAAAGTCATTTTAAGAAGATGACAAGTCTACTATAGTCAGTTCAATCAACGCTCCTTTTAAAAAGTTTGCTTATCTATACTAATAAAAGGCAAAGCCCTGACTGACTGACTGACTGACTGACTGACTGACTGACTCACTCACTCACTGACTCATCACTAATTCTCCAACTTCCCGTGTAGGTAGAAGGCTGAAATTTGGCAGGCTTATTCCTTACAGCTCACTTACAAAAGTTAAGCAGGTTTCATTTCGAAATTCTACACGTAACGGTCATAACGGTCGATAACGGTCGACAACGTCCGCCATGTTGAACTTTCTTATTTATGGCACCATCTTCACGAAATTTGGTAGGCGGCTTCCCTGCGCTAACCAAAACCGATGTATGTACTTATTTCGATGGTATGACGCCACTGTCGGCCGCCATATTGAACTTTCCAACGTCACTAATTGTCCAACTTTCCGTGTAGGTACAAGGCTGACCCCATCTTCACGAAATTTGGTAGGTGGCTTCCCTGCGCTAACCAAAACCGATGTACGTACTTATTTTGGTGGTATGACGCCACTGTCGGCCGCCATATTGAATTTTCCAAACATCATTAATTTTCCAACTTCCCGTGTAGGTAGAAGGCTGAAATTTGGCAGGGTCATTCCTTCCAGCTTACTTACAAAAGTTAAGCAGGTTTCATTTTGAAATTCTACGCGTAACGGTCAACAATGTCCGCCATGTTGAACTTTCTTATTCATGGCCCCATCTTCACGAAATTTGGTAGGCGGCTTCCCTGCGCCAACCGAAACCAATGTACATACTTATTTCGGTGGTAAGAAGCCACTGTCAGCCGACATATTGAACTTTCCAATGTCACTAATTCTCCAACTTCCCGTCTAGGTAGAAGGCTGAAATTTGGCAGGCTCATTCCTTACAGCTTACTCGCAAAAGTTAAGCAGGTTTCATTTCGAAATTCTACACGTAACGGTCATAACGGTCGACAACGTCCGCCATGTTGAACTTTCTTATTTATGGCCCCATCTTCACGAAATTTGGTAGGCGGCTTCCCTGCGCTAACCAAAACCAATGTACGTACTTATTTCGGTGGTGTGACGCCACTGTCAGCTGCCATATTGAACTTTCCAACGTCACTAATTCTCCAACTTCCCGTGTAGTTAGAAGGCTGAAATTTGGTACTCATTTCGGTGATATGATGCCACTGTCGGCCGTCATATTGAACTTTTCAACGGTCTTTGTTACTTATGGGCCCATCTTCAAGAAATTTGGTACGCGGGTTCCCAACGCTAACTGAATCCTACTTACGTACATATATACGTCCATAGCCTGCAGCTCGGTCACCGTTTTTTTTTTTTTTTTTTTTTTTTTTTTTTTTTTTTTTTTTTTTTTTCTCCAGTCTCTACATTCCCTTCCTTGCTTCGCCACAGTATTCACGTCTCCCTGCTGATAACTACAGCCTTTTTATTTAATCCACGGCTTCTCTGCTGTTTTATTGTTCATTTATTACGATTATAGTTATTGTGTAGGTATTTTAGACTTACTTTACATTGTTCAGGTACCCATTTCCTTTATCATTCCAGCCGTACCCCCATTAACATGTCTATCGAGGTGATCACCATCGATCAAAGAACTGTCACTTACCAAGTGGTTTCCATGCCTGGAGATGGCACCTGCCTTTTCCATTCTCTTTGTTACATATTGCACGGCCATATCAGGCTCACTCTTGATATCTGGAGGAACATTGTGTCTTATGTATTGAATGACTGGGACAAGTTCAAGGTGTGGACTGATGACGGTACAGGAGATAATTATACTACACAGGAGCACTAGAAGATTGAAATGCTTAAGTGTACCGAAATGGCCAAATATTTTACACCTTCGGACAACCGCCAATGCCTCTTAAACATCTTAGATTCACAGGTGATGATTTCAGTAGTGGACACTTTGATGTTTAGAAATGTTTAAACTCTCAAAAGCTGGATGTGAAGTTATCAGTGAAACTGGTTGTATACTTACAAGGCTTGACAGATGCAGAATGTCTCTTCAACACAAGTCCTACAAATACTGTCGTAATTGAAACAAACAATGAAACTCAAACCGATTATGACAGCAGCAATTCAAGCTGTGAGATTTGAAACAAGATTACTGTTCACATGGCCAACTGTACGTTGCATGCTCAAGAGTAAGCTCAGCGCACAGCTACAGCTTGGTCATATTACAACTGGAGGGCCGAACTGACAACGTGGCATACAAAGAGATCCTTAACAAATAATTATTGGTATATTTTCTCTCAGTTTTAAAAAGGTTTAATTGTCTTCTTAATAAAAATTTTAAGGCAGTACTTCGCCGCTGCGAAGCGTGGGTATTTTGCTAGTACAGAATATAAAACAGAATGTCAAAGATACGGGACTTGCGAGTAGTAACGAATAATATGTGACACTGAGAAATTATAATTCCTAATACCGGGAACAAGTAAAAACTACGACTTCCTAAAACGGACACTGTAAATGTAGGCATTTCAATAAATAATTTAGGAGACTTGTGTGTGCATTTCAATATCGATTTAAGAACTACGTAGGCTACCTGTTGTACTATAAACGGTAGCTCAAGCAGCACTTAACAGTAAATAGTCTAACAGGATAATGACTGACTGAAACGAAGATGCTGCATCGCTACAATAAAGGTTCACACTGTCATTCTGTATGTTTAGAAGGCGCTGGTTGGCTGAAACTGTTTATAGCGAACTGTCCCAAGTTGGAAGTGCCGTATAGCGATCAGAAATGAAAAGACACATTTAGGCATGCTGGACAGTAGTTTATTTTTCTACAATACAAATTCAGTACGACACCAGGGTCTCCAAACACACAAATATGAAGCTTATTACGTTTTACAGTGAAACTCTTTACATACACAATATAATTAGGGGCGTGTGTCCCCTGCCCGACTACGGTGGCCCAACCTTCCCTCGATAGCTCGATTCGCTCGCTATCCGTCCAAGCTTGTTAAATGGAGGAATAGAAAGAAAAGCTTCCACAAGAGGAGGATCAGCGATGCGAACCCCTGGTGTTTTTACTAAGCGACAGTGACAACACCACTGAGCCACCTTATCGGCATAATTAACGAGCTCTGCACAACTGAACTACTATCTCTGTTCTTACTGCGGCGGATAAAATATGTTGTTTGACATATGCACGTTAAAATGGTTTAATTGATACGAGAGTATCATTGTTGTATTCTCCTAATGAAGATGATAAAATTATATTTATAGATGTATACTATATGACGTACGGTTTTGAACAAAATTAAGTGTTCCATAAAAAGGTTTCACGATTTACTTAATCTTTTCATATATATAAAGTTGATATATGACAATATATCTTTGACACTATGTATCAGACAAAGGAAATCACAGCAATCCACAAGAACAATAATTAATTCTCAGCAACTACCTGAATTGTAGTTTAACCATATCAACTGAAATGTGTAATGTCAATATGAATTACAAAATATAACTACAGAGTTAAGTGTCAGATAGACTCTCAAAATATAGAGGTCAATGCCTTTCAGTGTGCTGAGGCTTCACAAAGACTCAGTAACCAGTGACCATGTCTGCTCGAAGCCCTGTCATGATCCAATCTCGGTACTACGCATGTCTGAGGCTTCGGAGCCCGTCATGATCTCAGTACTACACATTTCTGAGGCTTCAGGAGCCCCGTCATGATCTCAGTACTACGCATGTCTGAGGCTTCTAAGCCCTGTTCAAAGCCCGTCATGACGCAATCTCAGTACTACGCATGTCTGAGGCTTCAGAGCCCCGTCATGATCTCAGTAGTACGCATGTCTGAGGCTTTGGAGCCCCGTCATGATCTCAGTACTACGCATGTCTGAGGCTTCGGAGCCCCGTTCAAAGCCTGTCATGATGCAATCTCAGTACTACACGTGTCTGCGCAAAGCTTCGACTCATTATTTATTCATCGAGCTCCCGTTTGAAGTACATATGGCATCAACAGAGTTAAAAAACTCAACAGAATTCCCATTGAAATGAATGTTTGTAGATGATCAATACATGTTAAATGATTGTGCCCGATAATACTTTGTGGTAAAAAATAAAATTATAAATTATACATCATACAAACGCTGACTTGTTGAATGCATAATGCTGCAAAGAAGAGCTTTAGCAATACGGGTGACGACACATCTCTCACTATAATACTCTCATAAATATCCATTCTTCGCCTCATGCAACGTTTTCATGCAACACTGAACGTATGTCATATAGTATACATCTATATATAATTGTTTTCGTCTTCAGTACATACATACATGCATACATTAAAAAACATACATTTATATACCACCCTCCTGAAAATAGTAGTGGTGCAGCGGTAGCGTTACCGCTTCATAATAAAGCATACGTGGGTTCGGGTCCCACGTCCACCCATTGTGAATTATGACCCAAAAGAGTCTGATTTTCTTTTTTTTTTCATTAAACAGCAAATTCCAACATGGACCGGGAGCGAGCAAGGCAAGAACACTAGTAAAGATATATCAAATGGAAATGTGCATCTTGTTTTATGTCTATAACAAAAAAATGTATTTGAGTAACGATTTCAACTGTTTTTGTAGTTGTTGCTGGCGGGTTTAGCGGTTTAAATTTTTAAATATTAAATTGATAAGGTGGAATGTGTTCTTACTTTGAGTGTTTTCTACACTAACTGTGTTAGTAACTGGGATTGCGCCTCTATTACTGGAAGATTGCTTAGGAATGATATAGACTGGACAACTATATGTTTTAGGAAATATTTTATTATTGCACTGTGCTGTGACTAAAAAACTTTTTACTGATCGCCTGTTCAGACCTTGAAGATGTGTTCACGAGGGAGGGATGCTGCTCTTAAAAGCAAATGCTTTTTCAACAGCAGGTCCAGATGTGTTTATCCCGCTGCTTTTTGTTGCCTCAGCACTCAAGAGGATCTTTAATGCCGACCTTTATACATGCAATGCTCACCTTGCAGTGTCCCGTGTGTGTCTGTGTGCCGGTGACTGATCTACGCCGTGTCTCTCAGCCTCTCTGATGTGCTCCGGATTGACACCTTTGAATGTTTGGTGCAGCAGAGCAAATTCAACCTGATCTACCACAGTGGGTTTGTTATCACCTTATTCCAGCGTTTCTCAACCTTTAAGTATTTGCGACCCGAGTTTTCATAACAGTTTTAATCGCGCCCCCCCCCACAGCATTTTTTTGAAATGTAGATGCATATTTTATTATACCTACTTAACTTTTATCGACATTTATCTAACTCTATATTTATTGTTCTAGTATCAGAATGTAGTTTAAGTTAATTTGTTTTGGTTCCAACAGATGTTTTTTTTCATATTTTTGATTCTTGTTTTCTTTTTTTCACATCTTCGCGCCCCCCTAGGGGGCCCGCCCCACAGGTTGAGAACCACTGCCTTATTCAATGGAGGGGTTCATGGACATCAAATGGCAATGAAAAGAAATGGATTAATGTAAATACGTGAGCTTTCGTCCGCAATTAGACATCGCATTTTGATGGCGATTTTGAGTAGGGGAGATTCCCCGAACAGATCTCTTATGCGATCCTTCCACAGTATTTCTCAAAATTATTTAGTTCAAATTGGTTATAAAGATTTCAATTCTGATCATTTTTTTTATTATTGTTAATTTTGATGAGTCTTTAAGTCGGATTGAACTTGGGCTAGCACTACGCTCAGAATTTGAAAACCAACCACCTTAGTTAGTTAAGCTATTGACGGCGCCATTTCTTTGTAGCAAACTCGTTACTTTCGTGCTCCACAAAATATTGTAAAGTATTAATAAATTAAATATTTCAATACTTGATCGAATAATAACAAGTGATTTAAGGATTTCACCTTTTCTTTCTCAAATGTGCTTACCTATATCATGGCAAAGTACAGGGATAAATCTTTATTTTCCGTCTACTCCGTTTTAATTAAGTCAAACCAAAGAAAACATTTCAGGCTATTAAATGTGATCTCAAAAAAAGATGAGGGTTAATTATAATACTAATAACAGGACCGATTATAATGATACAGTGCAAAAGTAAATACTAATTGAAAGAGCTGGGAATCCATGAGTGGGGTGTCTTATTTTGTTTAACTTTTGCTATCGTATAGTGCATTCTGCTTGTCGGCGTTAGTTATATATATATTTATATTTTATAGACATCAGACACTAGAAATTGCTGACGAACCCTTCTCTTCGTTGTCAGTCTGTAACAGCGAAAAAATAAAAGCAATCAGAGTTATAACAGACGTCATTGAAGTGGATCATGAGTTTGTGTAATGTTAATGAAAATGGCCAGGAGGGGTCACTAGATAGGTGAGTGTCAAATGCTTCGAAGCTTCGATACGATTTCCGACACAATTGCTTCAAACGTTTTGATGCTTCGTGAGGCTTCACTCCGCCGATCACTACCTTTAGCAGTGAACAGGGGCCCTGTATGACTAAAAAGTCTCTTACAGGCTGCAGACGCAGGAAGTTTGTGTGTGGTCATGTGACTGCATGGCTACATCTGATTTGTGAAACGGAGTCATGTGATTATTGTTGCTACATCTGATTGGTGAAACGGAGTCACGTGATTATTGTTGTTACATCTGATTGGTGAAACAGTCATGCAGTAAATCCACTGGCAGCTTCTCTCTGGCAAAAATATGTAATGTGTAAATGGAAAAAAGTAACGAGTTGAGTGTTGCCCAATGTAGCGGAGTAAGAGTAGCATTTCTTCTTCACAAATGTACTGAAGTAAAAGTAAAAAGTATGGTACAGTAAAACTACTCGTAAAAGTACAATTTTTTTAAAAAGTTACTCAAGTAAATGTAACAGAATAAGTGTAACTCGTTACTACCCACCTCTGATCACATTTATACAAGGACATAAAGTTTCTCCCATGCGCACATGTGTGACACACAAGGTTATTATAATTAACAAAAACTAAAATCAAAACTGAAACTATTATTAAAAGAACATTTTTGTAAACTGAAATAAAATAATTAACAAAAGCAAAATGAAAAACTAAAACTAAACAAAACTATTAAAGTAGCTGGAAAGACTAACTGAAATAAAATAATAATTTACTAAAAACATTTTTAGTTTTTGTTTTTGAATGAATATTCTTGCCGTTAGTCTTTAACCCTTGTAACTTTTGACTCAAAAACTGAAAGTACTCCACTATGAGCTGCCTGCATATATTCATCCAGTGAACGGCAGCTGGTGAAGGAAGGTGAGTGTTCACAAAGCATTTGCGGTGACAGAGCAAGCTGAATACGGGCTCATGAAGTGTGCGAAATAGAAATCGATTTACTGTTCTGCCTTTCTTTGCACTTGTTGTACAGCAAGATGTACAGTAATTCAAACGCCTGAAATCAGAATGTACTGGTCAACAAAACCTTTACTGTATGGAGAGAAAAATCACGAGTGACTAACGTTTCAGTTTATTTCTCAGGTGCCTGTGTTTTGTTAACAGTAATTCACCTGACACTGTGCACAGAAGATATCCTTTTTGAAAATAAAACAGCACTGATCGAGAGACTGACTAGGTCATCATACAAGTTCTGCATATTGTTGCTGACCAATCACTTTTGCTTTAAAAAAGCTGTTTAACAACGAAGCAATATAAACCTTGTAAAATTCCTGAGTTGGCAATGTCTGTACTGAAATACAGGTAGGTTGGTGAAAAGATCCTGCCTACTGGTAAAAAAACTGAACATACTAATGTGTTTTTGTGTTTATTCTATATTTATTAATTTATCTTTTTTTAGTTTATTTTCATAGCTCAAAATACCTGATATTGTGAAAATAATCCAGTAGCAAAATTATGATATAAAATATTTGTCCTGTTCTTCCTAAGCCCCTGTGATTATGATGATCACACCTGTCAGAACACAGTAGAATCTCTATTCTGATTTTTGATATCTTTTCAGGCCTGCAGGTGGTAACATTCTGTCTATAACTTGTATGTGCCTGAGATGAAATCAGAGATCTGTATGGCTTGTAGAAAATAACAAAGCCCAGTATGGGAGATTTTTGAATGCAATATCGAAGACATTAATTGTAAGCATATTGTCTTGGAGCAGGATATGTTATGTGCTGTAGACATTTACAGTAAAAAAAAACCCTCAAACCTTAAAATTCACCTAAATTTCATTACAAATTTTCCCATTCTGGGCAGGAAAGGGAAAAGATGAAAAGTGTCAACAGTCAGCGCACATTTGCTCAGCACAAATGACATAGAAAATATTTTAAAAATTATAAAATTGTATAAAATTTTTCATATTCAGTATCTGCTTTTGATTATGCTTGTTTTTATCAGACAAAAACAAAACCAGATAGTAAACCATGTGGTGTAGTAAGCTTCCACAAACATTAAACTCATATTATATCAAACCCATTAAGTGTTGTGGTACATGGCTGGCCATTCATCCTGGCCAATACCCCCAGGTCGCCAGGTGGAGCCCTCCCTGCAGCATGGAGGTACCCCGAATGCCATCAGGGAATTATGGACAATGGAGTTTTTATCCACAGCCCTGCTGGATACCACGGGGGCCGTTAGAAGGCACTGCAGGGAGGAGCAGCGACTATTTGCCCTACACCCTGGAAGTACGTCCGAGTCACATGGACAAGAGGAATGACGTGCTTCAGGGTTGAAGAAAAGGACCTTTTATCTGACCTGGAAGTGATAAGGAATCATGGACTGAAGGATGGGAAACACTTCTGGGTCAGAAAATATAAAAGGACTCTGGGAACTCCCAGACAACGAGCTGAGCTGGGTGGAAGGGTGGCAACGCGTCTGGGAGAGGAGGATAGTGATTGATTATTAATTTATTGTGTATTGGAGATTTATATGAGTATTGTGGAAAGGAGGGTGCTTTGTGCACATTATTATTATAATAAATCCATTATTTGGACTTTTATCTGGTGTCTGGCGTCTGATCTGAGGGTTCAAGGGGACAACAAAGCCCTTATCTATCACAGTGTATAGTTCTGTTTGATTATGACACAAAACTGAATTCCGTAGTAACTCGTTAATTTTACCATAATTAGTAAAACTAAAACTGAAACTAATAGATACAGTATAAAAATAAAATAGAAATGTCTTTGTGAAATAAAAACTAAATTAAAACTAAAAATATGCAATGAAGGAAAACTAAAACTAAACTGAATTTCCAAGTAAGGTCAGAAAAAATATTGAAATAAATACTAATATAAAAAGGAAAAACTATAATAACCTTGGTGACACGGTATACATTCATTGCACTTGAAACCCCATATCTAAAACCGAAGGCACATACCATTTACAAGAATTATTTTAATTTTTAATGGTATTTCAGCTAATAGATGGGCATGACTGAAGATGTACAGTAATTTAAATAATGTCCACTGTAATCATTGTGACCACTGGGGGGCATCTCATACTTACAAACACAACCACACAGACACCAGTCACTGGTTTAAGTAAACACTTATTTTGTGAAATACATTCACAATAGGCTTCTTCACCCAACAATGATGATATTTTTTTCTGCTTCACTCCTCTCCAAGCAAGCTTTGCTCTCCTCCACTCCTGACTCCAACTCCTCTGGGTGAAGCAGAACATATTCTTTTATGACAGACCTGGGAATACTTCCACTGCCACAATACTGCACCTAGAGAGCACTTCCAGGTCAGTCTTAAATCAGAATCATCTTAAATCAAGGAAGCCAACTCCCTACAGCTAACATGAAATCCAGGAGTGACACCCATCAAGACTACAACATTCATGCAGTCCTTCGTATGTGCACATGGGAGATCCACCGGAAAAATGCTGACCATCGTGTTGGGGAATCACATGGCCCCTAGAAGCAGTCTTCTTCTATTAAAATGTTATTCCTACTGCGCAAAGGGAATTCTCACCATCCCAGCCAGGACACCCATCTATCCATATGAACCATACGTTAAGAGGTCCTCCCTACTAGGCAAGGGCTGGTAATCCATGTCCTCTAATACAGTATTAATTTACTAACTTCCCTGTTTCTTACAGATAAAAACACTTCTCTTTCTTCTTTCTAATTCTGCTATACTAGTGCATACTGGTGAGTACCTATTCATCCAAGATGGGGCTATTATCACCACTAAAACGTGTTTTTCGAGACATTCACATGGTGATGCTCTACTTAGTGTTGCTACCTCAGTGATCCATTGTCCTAGGTTCCAGCTTCACAGCTGGTGGGTGTTCTTGTAGAGCCTGTATGTTCTCTCTTTGTCTGTATGGGTTTTTCTCTATTTAATTTTCCTCAAACATTCCTAAAGATGTGTATATTAAGTAAATAGGTGATTCCAAAATAGCAGGTGATTTGACTCAAGGTCCTACAGTGAGTTGGAGAAGAAGATTAAATCAGTGACCTTGTGCATACAAGTCAAGAACTGTACCCATTACACTACATTTAGTGTCTTTATCTCAACATTTCTGTATAATCTGTCAGTCAGTCAGTCATTTCTTAACCTGCTATATCCTAATACAGTGTCATAGGGGTCTGCTAGAGCTAATCATACATCGTGGTTAAATATGATATATGATATCATGAATATGATAATTTATAGATGCTTGTCTTGATTTATCATAAACAAACACCACAAAGACCACCCACAACTGTAAAGCAAAGAAGTGCAATTGTGCAACTATTTAAGCTCATAATTTTGCAATAAGTAAAACTATTTTTCAGTTCTCTAGTATTTTGTTCTCATTCCAAATATTATAAGATAATAGTCAACCAATGATTAAAAGACTGTCACTTGGCATATGTAAAAAAATTGGCATTATGTTTAACCCAGGAATGGATAAGAAATATTTTGCAGAATAATAATCAGGCAAATAATATGAATATGTTGTAATTCAGTGCCATTAATCAAGACACACTTACAACAGAAACATCATTTAATATATTCACTTTGCATGTTTTCTATGCTTGTAGTACTTGTTAAAGCCTCTGAAAACAGGATGGTCCTAATAAGATGAGCTATCTGAAATATAGGAAGGATTTATATCATATCGCAGAAAGCAAAAAAAAAAAAGCATCCAGGTGTCGATGGGAAGTACAGTTCACCCTATAAAAGTTCACAAATTTTTTCATGCACTCCTCTGAAACTAACACTAACTCTTTACTTTTGTTAAGAGAGTGGGTGGAGTGGTGTGTCTGAGGCTAGGGATCTGTGCCAGCAATCAGAAGGTTACTGGTTCAAATCCCATAAATACCAGATATGACTCTACTCTGTTGGGCCCTTGAGCAAGGCCCTTAACCTTCAATTGCTTTGTCGTGGGTATGAAGTTGGTCCTCTAGCTTACAGGGAAAACTTGTGGGTTGGTGGCAGGATTGAAACTGCAGCATCCATAAAAAACCTTGTACTGTTCCAATGTGGTGCTGAGGTGTCATCCACTGCACTCGGGTCCCAATCCAGGTGGCTTGGCGTGTGGTAGGCGTGACATCAGGGCATGCTCCTAACCTCTTTTTCACTACCACTATACATACAATGTAGTATAGGCTGAAGAGAAGCCATTGGAGCAGTACAATCATCATCCATTTTTTCAGTGGGGAACGCTGATAACTGTACGACCAGTTCAGAGAAGTGCAGGAGGCATTTTTCTTGCAGATGGCTTCTTGATTCCAGATGGTCCATCCCCTTTAAACTCACTGCATATTCAGTGAGTTTTTTATGAGACTTACCAGGTATGGGTAACTACCATCTGAGCTATGTTATATACTGTAGTGTCCTCATCAAACACCCACATACCATCTCTTTTCCTATCTGTGCACAGTGCAACTGGAAGTGGCTACTGCCTGAAACTGATGAATCAGGCCTGCTTTAATCAACCAAAACCCCTGCGTGAAAGAACTGTCCCCAACTGAGTTGCATTAGGCTCACAGATCACAATTATCAAATAGTTGTTTTTCAATTCTAGTTACAAGGATGAATAGTAAGGTAGATGGGACTAGGATAGTGAATGGTGGCAAAACTCTGGCAGAGCTTTATACAGCGCTTGTAACATTGCTGTGTAGGAATTGGGTCCAATGAAATTAAGCTTTGGTGTAACCGTGGGATCAAAAAGTATGCCAGGTGAGCTCATGTGGGATCCTGTGAAACATGTTCCCCAGATCCAGGAATGCCATGTGGAGTGGCTTGTTTTTCCAGCACTATCTCTCTATAAGCAGGCAAGCTGCATGGATGATGTCTATTTTTCTACATCCCTTGATAAAACAGAACTGGTTGGTGGTGATGCTGACAATTCAGCAGAGATGGCTGTCGAAGATGCATTTGAGTATACGTTATTGTGTGGCACAGTAAACAGATGGGACGATAATTTGCACATTCGTTGACATCTCCCTTGCTTTTCCAGATTGACACCGTGATGCTAGTCATCCCGTTATGGCACCATGTTGTCTTCAATGATCCTGTTCAAAAGTGTCACAATACATGAGAGATCCAAACATATTCCAGATTGTGTCTGGGATATTACTGGGACATGTGGCTTTACCATTCCTCAACTTGTGAATGGCTGCATTGACATCTGAGGTGGTGATCAGTGGTGCTGGTCCAGGGAGTGGCTCTGCACTTAATACCACAGAAAAACAATGTGAAAATACAATTTTAGACATTTTTGCAAATTTACTTAAAATAAAAATCTGAAAACAGTAATTCTTTCACATTCTCAAGGGTTAGTAATGGAAAATTCTCTCTGTTTTTAACAAGTCAAGCTTTAATGCTGTTTCAGTTTTTTTATACTGGAAATAAAATTCACAATTATTAATAATGTAATGGTGTTGACAAGCTTCATCAGCTCGGTATGAGTCACCCATTGCATGAGCCTATAAAAACGGCAAACCTGCAGTGGCAAGCGACCCTTTTAAGAATAGTGAAACACCTAAAAGGACTGTGTAAAGAACAAAAGAAATCCATTTTGACACACCACAGGCACTACATTGGTATCTTGAGCGGTACAAAAAGAAAAACTACCGTCTGACTTTGCAAAGCGCCGAGTACCGTGATACACTATAATGGATTTGTTTTGCTTTTCATAGAAGTTGCTAGTGTTGAGGCTAACGTTTTTAGTGCATTTGTGCGGGGGGCAAATGAGAGACTGTTACATTTGCAGCTCCACCAAGTTTTTGCAATCTTTCTCATTTACTTATTTGCAGCCAACTCACGAATCTGCTTGTTTTGGGTGTGCCTAGCCCTTGGCAAATCAAGAGGACAGCGATGTCTCATCTTAGCCTTTTTTAGGATGCAAGAAAATGTTTTCTAGAAGGTAGAAAGAAACACTATAACTCTGATTAATCATTAAATTTTGTAAGGTGGAATATCAAAGGACTGAATCACAATCCAAAGAGAAAAAGGGATGCTTCACTATTACATCTTTAAAGTCCAGGAAAATATTTTTAAAGGAAACTCAATTAACAACTAAGGACCAGTTTCATCTTAAACTTCTTTGTTTATCAAATTCTAAATGATATGTATGGAAAAATAATCTATAAGACAATACCACTTGTAGCATTGGAAATAGTACTGGATCTCAAAGAGTGATATGCCATTGTAGTTGGGAATTTAAATCTAAATTAATTCTCCTTAATCAATATGCACCAAATACGGACAACAGAGAATTTACAAAAAACATATTCACAATAGTTTCTAGTATGATCATTAATAACATCATAATGGCTGGAGAATTTAAATGCATATTAAATCCAGACTTAAAGAGGTCTTAAGCTATTGCAGCTAAAGCATTTAAAACTGCAAAGACAATATTTTAGAGGAACAGTTATCCAGCCTAGTCTAACATGCCAAAGAATTCCCTGGAAAAAGACATGCTTTTTTTCAGATATACTTCTATGGAATACTGTGGCATGTTTGGATAAATATTCCTTTATAGTGCCAAACTGCTTAAATATATTGGATAACCATCAAAAGTAAATACATTATAAAGTAGAATTTATGTTCAAGTTCAAGTTCAAGCACTTTATTGCCATTGTGTAACACAATGAAATTACTTTTTGTGACAGCCCCAAGGTGCATTTAAAGAAAAGTCAAATAATTCCAAATATGTCATATACAGTGTTAACTGATCAAGTAACCAGAGCAAATTATTATTGCTCAAAGTACAGCAGCATAAATTGTTATTGCACCTGTTAATGAATAGTACATTACATATTCTATATTGTAATACATT
>JANRMT010062796.1:42177933-42204156 GCA_026402145.1 Polypterus bichir lapradei
TACGTACTTATTTCGATGGTATGACGCCACTGTCGGCCGCCATATTGAACTTTCCAACGTCACTAATTCTCCAACTTCCCATGTAGGTAGAAGGCTGAAATTTGGCAGGCTCATTCCTTACAGCTTACTTACAAAAGTTAAGCAGATATTATTTCGAAATTTTACGCGTAACGGTCATAACGGTTGACAACGTCCGCCATGTTGAACTTTCTTATTTATGGCCCCATCTTCACGAAATTTGGTAGGCGGCTTCCCTGCACTAACCGAAACCAATGTATGTACTTATTTCAGTGGTATGATGCCACTGTCGGCTGCCATATTGAACTTTCCAACGGTCTTTGTTACTTATGGGCCCATCTTCAAGAAATTTGGTATGCGGGTTCCCAACGCTAACTGAATCCTAGTTACGTACATATATACATCCATAGCCTGCAGCTCGGTCACCGTGTGAGGCGGCATTGGGTCCCCCATCCCAACGGCTCCCACGTTGTTGGCTGCCTGCCTATATAAGGCCGTCCGTCGCTCTGGTCTCTACATTCCCTTCCTTGCTTCGCCACGGGATTCACGTCTCCCTGCTGATAACTACACACTTTTTATTTAATCCACGGCTTCTCTGCTATTTTATTGTTCGTTTATTACGATTGTAGTTATTGTGTAGGTATTTTAGACTTACTTTACATTGTTCAGGTACCCATTTCCTTTATCGTTCCAACCGTACCCCCATTAACATGTCTATCGAGGTGATCACCATCGATCAAAGAACTGTCACTTACCGAGTGGTTTCCATGCCCGGAAATGGCACCTACCTTTTCCATTCTCTTTGTTACATATTGCACGGCCATATCAGGCTCACTCTTGGTATCCGGAGGAACATTGTGTCTTATGTATTGAATGACTGGGAAAGGTTCAAGGTGTGGAATGATGACGGTACAGGAGATAATTATACTACACAGGAGCACTATAAGAGTGAAATGCTTAAGCCCTTCACCTATGGTTCTGCATGTGAGTTGATGGCTGCTGCTGAATTGTTCGGTTGTCGCTTTCAAGTGTACCGAAATGGCCAAATATTTTACACCTTTCGACAACCACCAATGCCTCTTAAACATCTTAGATTCACAGGTGATGATTTCAGTATTGGACACTTTGATGTTTATGAATGTTTAAACTCTCAAAAGCTGGATGTGAAGTTATCGATGAAACCGGTTATGTGCTTACAACGCTTGACAGATGCCGAATGTCACTTCAACACAAGTCCTGCAAATACTGTCGTAATTGAAACAAACCATGAAACTCAAACCGATTACGACAGCAGCAATCCAAGCTGTGAGATTTGAGACAAGATTACTTTTCACATGGCCAACTGTACGTTGCATGCTCAAGAGTAAGCTCAGCGCACAGCTTGGTCATATTACAACCGGAGGGCCCAACTGACAATGTGGTATACAAAGAGATCCTTAACAAATAATTATTGGTGTGTTTTCCATCAGTTTAAAAAGGTTTAATTTTCTTCTTAATAAAAATTTTAAGGCAGTACTTCGCCGCTGCGAAGCGCGGGTATTTTGCTAGTATATCTATACTAATAAAAGGCAAAGCCCTCACTGACTCACTCACTCACTCATCAGTAATTCTCCAACTTCCCATGTAGGTAGAAGGCTGAAATTTGGCAGGCTCATTCCTTACAGCTTACTTACAAAAGTTAAGCAGGTTTCATTTCGAAATTCTACACGTAACGGTCGATAACGGTCGACAATGTCCGCCATGTTGAACTCTCTTATTTATGGCCCCATCTTCACGAAATTTGGTAGGCGGCTTCCCTGCACTAACCGAAACCGATGTACTTACTTATTTCGATGGTATGACGCCACTGTCGGCCGCCATATTGAACTTTCCAACGTCACCAATTTTCCAAATTCCCGTGTAGGTAGAAGAATGACCCCGTCTTCACGAAATTTGGTAGGTGGCTTCCCTGCGCTAACCAAAACCGATGTACGTACTTATTTCGGTGGTATGACGCCACTGTCGGCCGCCATATTGAATTTTCCAAACGTCACAAATTCTCCAACTTCCCGTGTAGGTAGAAGGCTGAAATTTGGCAGGCCCATTCCTTAAAGCTTACTTACAAAAGTTAAGCAGGTTTCATTTCAAAATTCTACGTGTAACGGTCATAACGGTCAACAACGTCCGCCATATTGAACTTTCTTATTCATGGCCCCATCTTCACGAAATTTGGTAGGCGGCTTCCCTGCGCTAACCGAAACCAATGTACATATTTATTTCGGTGGAATGACACCACTGTCAGCCGCCATATTGAACTTTCCAAAGTCACTAATTCTCCAACTTCCCGTGTAGGTAGAAGGCTGAAATTTGGTACTTATTTCGGTGGTATGATGCCACTGTCGGCCGCCATATTAAACTTTTAAAGGAAACCGATGTACGTACTTATTTCGTTGGTATGACACCACTGTTGGCCGCCATATTGAACTTTCCAACGTCACTAATTCTCAAACTTCCCGTGCAGGTAGAAGGCTGAAATTTGGCAGGCTCATTCCTTACAGCTTACTTACAAAAGTTTAGCAGGTTTCATTTAGAAATTCTACGCGTAATGGTCATAATGGTCAACAACGTCCGCCATGTTGAACTTTCTTATTTATGGCCCGATCTTCTCGAAATTTTATAGGCGGCTTCCCTGCACTAACCGAAACCAATGTACGTACTTATTTGGGTGGTATGATGCCACTGTCGGCCACCATATTGAACTTTTCAACAGTCTTTGTTACTTATGGGCCCATCTTCAAGAAATTTGGTACATGGGTTCCCAACGCTAACTGAATCCTACTTACGTACATATATACGTCCATAGCCTGCAGCTCAGTCACTGTGTGAGGTGGCGTTGGGTCCCCCATCCCTACGCCTCCCACGTTGTTGGCTGCCTGCCTATATAAGACCGTCCGTTGCTCCGGTCTCTACATTCCCTTCCTTGCTTCGCCACGGGATTCACGTCTCCCTACTGATAACTACAGCCTTTTTGTTTAATCCACAGCTTCTCCGCTGTTTTATTGTTTGTTTATTACAATTATAGTTATTTTATAGGTATTTTAGACTTACTTTACATTGCTCAGGTACCCATTTCCTTTATCATTCCAACCCCCATTACCATGTCTATCGAGGTGATCACTATCGATCAAAGAAATGTCACTTACTGAGTGGTTTCCATGCCCGGAGATGGCACCTACCTTTTCCATTCTCTTTGTTACATATTGCACGGCCATATCAGGCTCACTCTTGATATCAGGAGGAACATTGCGTCTTATGTATTGAATGACTGGGACAGGTTCAAGGTGTGGACTGATGACGGTACAGGAGATATATATACTACACAGGAGCACTATAAGAGTGAAATGCTTAAGCCCTTCACCTATGGTTCTGCATGCGAGTTGATGGCTGCCGCTGAATTGTTCGGTTGTCGCTTTCAAGTGTACCGAAATGGCCAAATATTTTACACCTTTCGACAACCGCCAATGCCACTTAAACATCTTAGATTCACAAGAGACGATTTCAGTAGCGGACACTTTGATGTTTATGAGTGTTTAAACTCTCAAAAGCAGGATGTGATTTTATCGATGAAACCGGTTGTGTGCTTACAATGCTTGACAGATGCCGAATGTCACTTCAACACAACAAATCCTGCAAATACTATCGTAATTGAAACTAACCATGAAACTCAAACCGATTATGACAGCAGCAATCCAAGCTGTGAGATTTGAGACAAGATTACTGTTCACATGGCCAACTGTAAGTTACATGCTCAAGAGTAAGCTCAGCGCACAGCTTGGTCATGTTACAACCGGAGGGCCGAACTGACAACATGGTATACAAAGAGATCCTTAACAAATTATTGGCATATTTTCCCTCAGTTTAAAAAAGTTACATTTTCTTCTTAATAAAAATTTTAAGGCGGTACTTCGCCGCTGCGAAGCGCGGGTATTTTGCTAGTATATATATATATATGTAATAAAACTAATATATCGCTAATGCTGAGATCTATCTGTCTAGTGCTATCTCTGTCTGACTTCTTATATAGTGCCTTCGCTGTCTACCTATTACCTATTATACAGTGAATTCCCTGTCTATCTGTCTTTGTATTAATAGTATTATTACTTTTTGGTTTCCCCTTCTGACTAGTATATAATGCCTTTCCTATCTATTTGTCTTATATAATGCCTTTCACGTCTGTCTATTTATCTACCTATCTAGTGGCTTCTCTGCCTATATTTTATTTACTGTATACCCTGTTTTTTCTGACAGTTTTGTATCTGTTATACAGTGCCTTCCGTATGTATCTGTCTGCCTAGTGTTTTTCACATCTTCATGTACTCTCACTGTCTGCTTGCCTTCCTAAAGTATCTGTTGATTAATCAAATCGCTGTACCATTTTTCATTTAGTAGTGCTTTCTCTGTCTCTCTTTTATACAGTGAACTCCCTGTCTATCTATATAGTAATAACAGTAATTTTATTATTATATAGCAGCTTCCCTGTCTGCCTATCATATAGTGCCTTTCCTTCCTATCTATCTATATATCTATCCCCTTAGCTGTTTTTTATATATCTATTATACAGTGCCTTCCCTGTTTATTTATATTTGAGATAATTTTTCAATGAGTTCTTTGTGGAGGTGATCGTTACGCCCCAATATATCCACGGGCAACTCGCTCGCACTCATTTTAACTCCCTGTAGCCGTGGGTTTCCTATCGCTAATCTTCAGGATCCTTTCTTGTGCCATAAATTTTGCTACCTAACTTTTCCACAATCTACAACCACTGTAATAAATCTATACTATCTTTCTCCTGAGTCTCAACCTTCCAGTATTTGCACAGGATGCTTCCTGTAATTTGATCTACAGCTCCTGCTATTTTTTCTTGTTTCTCCTCAATAGTCTGCAATATTTTTATTTCTCCTCCACTCTTACATATATATTTATCTATTTTTAGCACTGTTCTTTTATTCTCCTCCGAATACATGTTGCAAAAATGTTCAATCCTATCTACCCCACAACTTATGTCTTCCTATACGCGTCTCCGAACAGTGTATAAAGTCACAATTATGGTTCTGAATAATAGCCTTTTTTCCTGCTCTACTGCTCCTCCCAACAGGTGAAATTTATTTTTAGTTATTTCACACGCAGGTGTTTTCTATATTCTCTAAGTCAATATCATTTATTTTGCACATAAAAAGTTACACCCTAAAAATCCACATTCATACTCAATCACACTTTTTAGCACCTAGTGTGCTAATCCCTGGTGCCCTATTTTGCCTTATATTAGTTTTGCACCTCTTGTGCCATTCATGCTTCTCCAATCTGCACCTGTGTGCTTCACTCGCCGCGTTTCTTTTTAAAGCACTCCAAGCATTCTGTGCACCTGTACGTGCTTCAACAAGTGCCGCAACGCTTTTTAAAAGCGCTCCATACACACAGCACTTGCGTGCCTCCCTAACCTATTCAAAGGTAAAATAAAGATGAAATAAAAATGATAAAATAATAAACAAAACGTTCTATTCCCTTTTCTGTCCCTTAATACTAGCACACTCAATCCACCTGTTCCCCTCAAGCAGCCCTTCCACTTGCTCTCCCTATTGGCCTAAACAGGAATTTCACCTACCATGTCAGACCCTCGTCTCTACTCCGGGGCGGTAATGATAGGCCTCCAATCACACCTGAATTCACTGATTCTTTTACTGAGGCACAATCAGAAGGAACTGCTGTTAGCTTTTCCCAAAGATTGGTTCCCTCTCGAGACAAGTGGGAATTTTACGACATCCCATTCGTCTCACTGGAGAACACAGAGCCACAACAAAAGATGCCGATTCAGGAATTTCATACCTATTTATACACCCTTTATATTCAACCAACAGGCTTTCAAGCACTACCCTTTACAAGTGCAGCCCCCCGTCGTCCATCCACCGGTCTGGAGCGTCCTATTTACTGCACCGTGCAGCCCTCAATCGTTCCGCTTATCGGTTCAGAGCATCTTATTTACTGCACCCATCATTCACACACACATTCATATTAGCTGTACAGTCTTCACTCATTCCATTTAAGTCTGTCTGCTCATCCCTTATTCCCACCTGTTCTTTTTAGAAAGGCCAAATGCTGCTTGTCTCTGTTGGAGGGGCGGATGCTCTCTGAAACTTTACACAAATTAGTTTAGCGAAAATATTGCTTATCTTTTAGGTGGTCACCAACTGTGCCCGTTTCGTAGAGCATCGTCCCTGCCGCTGGATACACGCGGGTGACCTGTTATTTCATCACGTCGGGGTCCCCAATCTGTTGTGGCGAAAAATTCATCATCAGAAGGCTTTTTACCTTAAAATAAAGGCTATTAGGATTCGGGATAGACAGACAGAGTTTTAAAACTTTATTGCAATAAATCAACAACACGGACTTAACCCAATTCGGCCGAATGAGATCAAGCCCTGAACATTACAGCAATCGAAGTTTTTATAACAATTTCTTATCATTTTGACCTCGTTCAATTAGCTCATTCTGCACCTGGCTATACTGTCTATTGTTCACTCCAGTTTCTGTTTTGCTTATTCTTGATTGGTTCTTCAACTAGGCAGATGTTCTTTATTCCATATTTGGTCTTTCATGGTGTCACTTCCTTCTCTAAGCCTTTCAAGCTATGCTATAATGGTGGCCTAAAGCTAAGCTTTAATTAAAAAGAAATATAGTATATGCTTTCATTTAATCTTTGCTTGCCATGCTTGATTTGTCTTAATTTCTACACTAAAGTTAATTTCTAATATATTCTTCTAATATTTTTGCTAATGCCTGAATTTACTAAGGTTTTCTTTTATGCATTACATCACTGTGACCTTGCTTACAGCAAAAGCCTTTTGTTGCCTTTCTGCCCATTCATCAACCCAGCTGGTTTCTTTACGTGCCTCCCAGAGCCATCTTTTGTCTGAGATATCGTTTCCTTAGCTTCCTAGCCTTGGACACAGGTGTTCTCAAACTCTTATCCTGTTCTAAGCTGGTTTCTGTACGTCAATTTTTTGTTCTTTTTCCTGTACGTTCTCACACTAGTAATTTCTGCTGTAAGCTTAAAAAATAATGCAGTTTGACTGATTTTTCGTTAACTATTTGCTTGACCAATCTTATTTACTTAACATTCTAATTTATGCTTAATCTAATGTTTTAGAAGCTTTTAATTACTTTTTATGGCTCTTTATGTTAATTTGCTATTCTCTATGCTAATATAAAAATTTTTCCTTCTATAGTAACAGCTTCAGTTTAGTAACAGGTGGGATAAACAACAGCCTGTGATTTAAGATCACATTACTGTGGCATGCATGGTGATCTGATCAGTCAACCAGGCATTTTTGCTGCCATATTTTCGGATAATACATAAGATCCCCTCCGGTTAGGATGAAGACCATCTCTTTTGAAAAATCCAGGCCTTTCCCAAAAATCATCCCAATTGTTCACAAACGCTATGCTTTTATTTGCACACCAGGTTTCTAGCTAGCAGTGAAGGGAATGCAATCTGCTATAAATCACATCCCCGCTATATAATCTTGGTATGGGGCCAGATACAACTAAATTCCGACATTTTCCTTTAGCTTTGGTGCATAGAGAGATGAAGTTCCTCTTTAATACCTCAGATTAGTGCCGACATGCAGCAATAAGGTAGATACTTCATCGTTGGCAACACGGTCCATTGCGGCCTCTATGCCAGAAATCTTGGCCCCGCGAGGCATTTAACATTAACTGCTGGTTTAACATAGTTTGGAATTCTAACATTCTGCACTATGGAATCTCCAATTATGAGCACTTTCTTATTCTCAGTTTCCACAGGCGCGCTGCAGAGTGCTGAGAATCTGTTCTGGGTCTGAATTGGTGACCTGGGTGCTGGGGGACTAAATTTTGACTTCTTAGATCCCCGTCTTACTGTTACCCACTTGCCCTATGGCTGAATTGGTGCTGCTGACTTGACTGCAGTGGGACCTGGAGAGACTGAAGCTGAATCAGAAGTAGCCGAATTGTCTAAACAAACCAAGTCGATCCAATTTTCAGTTTGCATAATTGCTATCAGGTTCCTAACGCAGTCCTCCAATTCGCGTACTGTACTTTCCCGACCAACTCTAAATTAACTAAACACTTTTGGCAGGTGAAGATGTCTACACTGTCGGCCGGAAAACCTGAACTGTACATGCTGAAGGACACACAACATATAAACAATCTATTATCACTTTGACCACCATTGCCTGGTATAGTGGTCTGCCAAATCAAAAAGTAAAGCTTGTTACCAGACAAGCAGCTAAAACTATTGGAGGCTGATGTGTGTGAAGCATGTCTTCACAAGTAAGGTATTTTCAGTGGATAGAAGTAGCTATTAAAGGCTGTTTTGTTACATGGAGTGCAGTAAATGTTTGTGTGTTGTTTCTTTCTGTTTCTTGTTTTTGTATCTGTGGATACAACCAAGAACATGATGTACTGTACTGTGTACATCCAAGAACATGATGTACTGTATTGTGGTGTACTGGTATCCTGAGTAGGGTAGAACTTTACCTTCTTGTACAGTGATGGTGAAATTGGCTTTATCAGTATTTGACATTATAAGAAATTAGAGGGACTGGACTGTACATAGATAGATGAATGTTTTCTGGCAGACTACATATTAGCATAACTTTCTGGTCACTTTTTCAAACTGGACCTAAATCACAAAGTCAGTAATTCCTTAATAATGTCCAATGAGATTGAGTCCACTGTATTTTAGAACTTTTGGTATAAAGTACAATGATCACATTATTATTGTTGTGAATAAGTATATTGCTGATTTAACTTTACAGTTTAGAAATTCATCTATGCTTACATATACCATAATGTCTTGAGAGTTCTTGGTCATGAGTTCATATCTTGGTTGGTACAGAATATGCAGCAGATACCAAAAGTGACCTGTGACAATATATTGCTGTCAGGAGTTCCTTTGGTGTTTTGGTCAGAGGTAGGTTGAATACTCTAAAATGAACACTATACTAGTGTCTGAGTATGAGAATAGCTATTTGCAAATTTAAACTTATTTTAAAATAACAGAATAAAACTACCATAAATAACATAAGTGCAGCAACAGAGAATGTGAACTCAATGAATATTCTGCATCAACATCCACAATGGAGGAAGAGGGCTATAAATATGCACATCTGCCTCTGTATTAGGATGGAAATGGAGACAGCCTACTAAATTCTGTCAGTTTCACACTTAAAGGTTTACATTACTTTTTTGTCTAGATTGTATTGTTATTAGTCTATGGGAGACAGGCAAGTAATTGTACACATAAAAATAAATTTAAATGTCACCTCACATATACTTAAAAATAATCTTATAGTGGGCTATTCACATGTATATATGCAATATGTTAAACAGTCACTTTGAAATGTACTGTATATACTGTAACATGTTGTAGTAATTTTGCTCTGTAATATAAATCACTATACTATTTAAACTTAAACATCTACCTCCGTTTTTGTTAACCTTTCTGTGAAACTCTCTTCCTTAAAACCTATTGCTTGGCTACTACTCATGACTTGATGTCTTGAATTTATTACCTATCTATTCTGTTTTAACCATTATTAAATGCTATTTGAATCTATACTCAGCTATGTAGTATTGCATGCTTTCCCATTCACTTATTTCAGAGAATTTTCAAAAAACATACAATTAAACTACTTTTTAGTTTCCATTATGCCTTGTTCCCTGTTGTTTATTTCACATGTAATTCTGTTAGTACAACACAATAAAGGTTGAATTATTTATTTGTATACATCCTATTGACATGTCAATGGTTTGTAAGTTGCTTTGTTTCTGTTGAAAGTTTAAATATATATTCCTATTAAAGGATTTTTATTTTTTTTACAGCCGTACCCCGTGTGATGATGTATCCAGGATATGACGTGGAAATGGGTATTTCCAACACTCTCATCTGCTTTGTCACAGGATTCTACCCTATACCCATAAAATTATCATGGTATAAAAATAGTCAACCAATATCTGAAGGTGTTGAACTAAGCCACTACTACCCTAATGATGATTTCACTTTTCAAGTATTTTCTGAAATAAGTTTCACGCCTAAAGTGGGAGACATTTATTCTTGTGTGGTGGAGCACAGTTCTGACAGAGAACTAAAAACAGCCATTTGGGGTAAGTTAAAGAGAACTTCATTCATTGTGGAACCAAATCTGACATACTGAAGTTTGTTGTTGCAATAATATTTATTACACACAAAGTACTATAGTAAGAGGAACTTTTTCAGAATTAAGTAATGTTAAAAGTAGTGTACCTCAGGGATCAAAGCTGAGAGTGCTACTGTTTTTAATATGTATAAGCAATTTAGATAAAAATAAAAAAAATTAGTTTGGTAGGTTTTCAGATGAAACTAATGGAATCACTAAAGAATAAACTGAACAGAATGAAGATGTGGAAGATGAAATTTAATGTAATTAACGTGTGAGAAATAAAAGTGTAAAATTTCAGTACACAGTGAGTGGTTTGAAGCTTAAAAGTACACCTTGTGAAAAGGCAGGGGCACTGCTAGAGATTTTGGGCCTCATGAAAGGATATCATACAGACCAATCCAACCTGAACCCTATGTAAATCCTACCACCTCCATTTAAAGTTTTTGATAACTTTAATAATGCTGGTACGTACTTACTAGAGCTGTCAAAAAAAATAGGTTTGAATATTCAAATTAAAAATAAGTAAATACTAAAGTATATTCAAACATAGGTTAACAATTCTAGGTATTACTTGTTCATATATGATATTTCATACATTATTATAATGGTACCAGTTGCAACATCAAGAACAAAAGCCAGAAAAAATAAATAAATAAGGCAGCTGTTCTAATTAAATATAACAGTTGTCACAAGAACGACAAACAGACATCATAAAGGTTTGGGGCAGCCACTCGTATAATATGCCTTGGCTGCAAAAAGATAGTTAAAGATTGTGAGTTATTCACAAGACTGAGTCCAAAACAGAATTGTCACATATATACAAAATGGCGGCTTTAAAGGTCATCTGGGCTGGAAGTGACATAATCGGAGGCGGGACCAGAAGTAATGTCATCAGAGGCGGGACCGGAAAGTGACGTCATTAAAGGCGCTGGAAACCTGTGGGATTTCCCAAGAATGGTCTGCAAGGGATTAAGAAATATAGTTGGCCCCCTGGTCGGACGTGGAATTGACAGGCCCCCTCCTCAGCCCAGTCCCTGATGGAGAGGTCATGGATATGAGAGTGAGCATCAGCGTTGGCATGTAGAGATCCCTTACGATGAATGAGCGAAAACTTATAAGGTTGGAGGTCAAAAATTTGATTCCTTGTGCAGGGTCATCCGCTTTGGGGGTGCATGATCCATGACAAGAGTGAACTCCTAACCCAGGAAGCATTCATCTGGAGGATGAAAGGAAGCGAAAATTTTGGTGCTTTCAATATAGGTGCAGTTGTCAAGGCCCGTTTTAAGTCACTGAATGCAGCTTCTGTCATCTCAGTCCATACCACAATATCAAGGGCCCTCTTCTTTGTCAAATCACTCAAGGGCGCTGCTCCTCCAAAAACCGAGGTACAAACCAATGGTAGTACCCAGCTAACCCGAGAAAGGCTTGGACTTGCCTCTTGGTTCGGGACTATAACCCCATTGTCCTGTTACAATATCGTGGGCAATCAGAGAGGTCCTTCCTGGTTTCTCGTTCACCACTTTCGAGACGAACAGGATAAATGCTTCAAGTTCCTGTCTCTGTCTAGGGTTTAATTCGGTACCAAAGTTAAGTATACTAGTCTGAGCAAAAATTGAGCAGGGCTGATCGGAGAAGGGATCAGGATCCCTTTCCTTCCATGTTTTCAGCAAGTTTACATGATATATTCCCTCACTCGGCCAATGATTAGGTTGTTAGGTTGTTTGCCCAAATAATCAACGAGTTCTCCTTAACTTCGTAGGGGCCTTGCCAATGGGCTAGCAATTTAGAATGGGAGGTGGGAACCAACACCATGACACGACCCCCTGGATGGAATTCTCGGAGCGTCGTGCCATGGTCATAATAGCGGGCCTGTGCTGCTTGCACCTCCTCCATGTGACTCTTTAGTATAGGCCAAATTTTTCCAAATCTATCGCTTAACTGTGTGATCTACTCCATATTTGTTGAGGGAAGAAACTCTCCTTCCCAGCCTTCTTTTAAAATATCCAAAATATCCCGGGGTTGTCGTCCATATAATAATTCAAAAGGCGAGAACCCCATAGAGGCTTGAGGGACTTCCCAATAGGCAAAAAAATGAGGGGAAGGAACTGATCTCAATTCCTCCCATCCCTGCTGACCACCTTGCGAAGCATCTGTTTGAGAGTCTGATTGAATCTCTCGTCGAGAGCATTGGTTTGAGGATGATACACGGCGGTCTTTAAGTTCTTTATTTTAAGTAACTTGGCCGTTTCCCTGAACGTCTTTGATGCAAACGCCGTCCCTTGGTCCGTAAGGACTTCTTTAGGGATGCCAACTCACGCAAGCAGCCATACTAGTTCCCGTGTGATAGACTTAGATGCAGCTTAGCGTAAAGGAACAGCTTCTGGGTATCAGGTCGCATAATTCATGAGGATTAACATACTTTTGTGTCCTCAGGCTGAGGGCTCTAGGGGTCCTACAATATTGACCCCGATTCTTTCAAAGAGGACATCAATTAAGGGAAGAGGAATGTGAGGAGCACAGTCCCTCCTAGGAATTTGCTGCAATTGACATTCCGGACAAGAAATACAAAAACGGCGAACCTCCTCGTTAAATCCCAGCCAATAAAATCGGAGCTTGATACACATTAATGTTTTTTGGTGCCCAAATGGTCTCCTAGGAGGTGGGCATGTGCTAACTCACAGGTAGGTGCGTGGGATTAACAACAGCTTCCGCACCTCCCCCTCATGCTCTGTGACCCGATAATATTCTCTATTACAAACTGAGGTCCCTGTGGCATGGGCTGATGTGTGCGTTGGCCATTGACAAGGACTACTGCATTCTTAGCAAATTTTAGGGAGTCATCATTCCATTGCTCCCTCTTAAATAAAGACGGCGTCTCTCTAAATTGAAAATGAATTTCAGAGAGAGGGTCCGGTCTGACCTCAAGGGGTGGGGATTCATTCCGACTTGTCGAGGCTCGAGTTGATGCTTTAATGACCTGCGACAGTCCTGGAACCTCCCCATCCGCCTCTTGGTCTCCCTTATGTCTCTCTGCCGGCTGAGTACATGGTGTGGAGACAACAATACTAGGCCTAAATTAGGTCTGGGAGTATTCAGTACTACACCTCTTTTATTATTAGACCAGTCCCACTCCAGAATCAGAGCGAAAGGTGGATTCAGGACGACCACTATGGGGAACTTTATCAGCGATCCACCATGGCTGATGAAACATAGGGCAGTTTTATAATGTTGGACTTCTCCGTGAATACAAGTTATATTGGTTTTTATCTTTATCAATTGTTGTGGGAGTACATATCAGCGGTCAACATTAGTCAATATTACCGAAGTCTCTCCAGACTGGCTGGGTGAAATGATTGGGAAGGTTGGACATTAGTAAAAAGCAGACTACTTTTTGCACTATTTGGAAGGTAGAGCAATCAAATGGCCTTAGCCATGCTGCCACCATTTCCCAGAAAACAGAAGCTTGCCCCTGGTCTAATTTCTAAGCCTGTAATGTCTTCACCTGCTGGTCTGGGGATGTCCCACATTTATTTGGGCCCTCTGCCCCAGTGGGGAGGACAGCTCTCTCCTCCAAGAGGGCATAATAAGTCCCTGTCGCTTCCCCCATAGAGACCAGCCCACTTCTGTATGTCTCCTCCACACTCTCCCTTTGTAATTTTACTAGCCCAGATAAATATCTACGGAGTGGAGCCTGCACCGAGTCTTTTCGAAC
Source organism: Polypterus bichir lapradei (assembly GCA_026402145.1). Classification (NCBI taxonomy): domain Eukaryota; kingdom Metazoa; phylum Chordata; class Cladistia; order Polypteriformes; family Polypteridae; genus Polypterus; species Polypterus bichir. The sequence goes on from JANRMT010062796.1 coordinate 42,191,881, forward strand.
TCCGGGACGAACTCCCCACTCGGAAACTCGGCCCCAGTATTCTCCCACCTGGTTATCATTCAGGTCCGGTACCATTTTCTTCTCGGCTTTCCATATCCTGTTGACTATGCCACTGTCACTAGAATGACAAGCAGACATCATAAAGGTTTGGGTCAGCCACACATATAATATGCCTTGGCTGCAAAAAGGTAGTTAAAGATTGTGAGTTGATCACAAGACTGAGTCCAGAACAGAACTGTCACATATAGACAAAATGGTGGCTTTAAAGGCCAGTGGAGGAAGTGATGTCATCGGGGCCGGAAGTGGAAGTGATGTCATCAGATGCAGGACCGGAAAGTGGCGTCATCAAAGGTGCCGGAAATAAGAAGTGACATCAGCAAAGGTGCTGGAACCTTGTGGGATTTCCCGAGAATAGTCAACAAAGGGATCGAGAAAGACAGTACAACCCGCCGCCCCCTGGACGGATGTGGAATTGTCATTATTCAGGCCCTTTAGTTGACTCCTACTTGCATGTGTGTGACGCAGTCAAAGTCATCAAAATTCTTTTCAAGTGCACCTTATAAAAGAAAAGTATATAGACGGCCATCTTGTCTTCAGTCTAGAACTGATGGATGGTTGAGCAAAAACTTTTTCAGATAGCAAGCCATAAAAACAGCCAAGAAAAGGGCACTGGAACCATGCCTCACTACATTATTATAAATATTTTGCTTTTTTTACTTGCGGTCCATCTGCAAAGCATGAAGCACCTAGGACACATCATGTTGTTTGGCTGCTGCACCCTTCAATGTACAGGAGCACTTAAAAATAACTTTCTCTGTACATACTAAGTGACTAGATCATGAAGAAGTATGTGTTGTGACAGATTTAGGGTTTTTCTCGCACCCTTGTACCCTCGGACCACACGTCAGACACCAGATAAAAGTCCAAATAATTATTTATTATAATAATAACATGCACAAAGCACGCTCCACTCCCAAATACTCCAATAATAAATCACAAAAATACAATAAACAATCCTCCAGCTCCCAGACGCGTTGCCACCCTTCCACCCAGCTCAGCTCGCCATCTGGGAGCTCCCACAGTCCTTTTATATCCCCCGACCCGGAAGTGTTCCCAATCCAACTGTCCACAAATCCTTATTCCTTCCGGGTCAGGGTAAACAATGTTTTTTCTCACCCCGGAAGCCCGTCGCTCTTCCTATGACGAACTTCCGGGTCATAGGGCACGAAGAACTCTTCGGTCCTCCCTGCAGCTCCCTCTCGTGGCCCCCATGGTATCCAGCAGGGCGGTGCATAAAAACTCCATTGTCCATGATGCCTTGCTGGTCTTCTGGGAACCTCCATGCTGCAAGGAGGGCTCCACCTGGCGGCTTGGGGGTATTGGCCGGGGTACATAGCCGGCCATATCTTACAGTGTATACATGCATTACTGCCTGTAACATACATATAAAACCCAGATGAAATCACTCGGGATTGGTTAAGCTAGCCAAATTAAGTCTTTATTTTATTTTCCTCAGGTAAGTGGCCTTTTGCTCCTTGAAGTTAGTAAATTACCTCTTTTATGTAAACAAAGGCTTTGTGACTTAACTGAATAAAATGAAGTAACTGAATATTAAATGTTGCATTGTAATGATCTGTAAATATAATAAGTTTTATTATTAGATGCTTTCAGACAAGTTAAATTCTGTATAATAAGTTTGAGTGTTTACCAGGAATGCATAATTTAACAAACAATACAGATCAAAATCTACAAGAAAATCTCAAAATATGTGGGATGTGATTAGCTTAAAAAATGTAGCTATCTGATTGTGCAGCCTTGATAATTTTGTAGTGCTACAAGTAGTGCCAGAAGCCAAAGAAGAACAGTCAGAATTAAACTAAATTGGTTCTTTTTCTTCTTTACAGATACATAATTCTAATAAAGGTTGCCTGAGTAGATTTAATAATGCCTCACATTTTAGGCATTATGTTTTACGCCAGTAGCCATTGTAAGATGTAGCCCGGCCACAGACAGACATGACAACGCAGTGTCCACAACATAAAATTTCCAGTCCTTGATCCTTTGGGCCGCCTCCACTCCTGCCTTGCAAGCTCCGTCCTTCTTCCACCCGACTCCAGCTCCCCAAATGGAGTGAGGCGGCCCCTTTTATAATGCCCCGGATATGCTCCAGGTACCTGGTGATGAACTTCCGGCAGCTCTCCCCAGTGTGGCGGAAGTGCTGCCCTTGCACCCGGAAGCACTCCGGGCGTACACCATCCCTGGTCTGTCAGCACTTCCTGGTGTCCCAGAAGTGCTGTCCCCCAGGGCTCAAGGACCGTCCGGTTGCCCAGGGAAAAGAAGTGCCACTCTCCCGGTTCCTCCTTCCTCCAGGCGGGGCATGGTTCCTGGCCGTCTATCACACCATGTACAGTAGGACAGAGAATATTTCTACACCATGTTGATGGTGGTAGCTAAAATAAATATCCATTCCTGACACTAAAGAAGCTCTTTAAAAAGGGGATTTTAAACTGTTATAATAATAAAAGGAAAATCAGTACTATGTGAGTTATTTTGCATTTGCAAAAGATATGAATATAAGAATATCTTAGCATAAAACAAAGAATCACAAGTTTAGGAGTGAATTGGAACAGGATAAAATGTAGATTAAAATGTTTAGGATACAGACAAGTATTTAGAAAAAAATCTCCGAGTACACTTGTAGATTTAAAAATAGGAGCAGTGGGATAGGAAGCAAAAACAAAAAAATTGTCCCAGACTTGTAAAGTGGTGTGGCTATAAGTTTTATTAATGAAGATAAAAAACTGTTAAATATTACAAAAGTCTGATCATGGAAGTAATGTGCAAAAACAGATTTACAAAATACCTCAGCATTACAAAACACATGTAAAATAACACAGAATTAATGCAAGGTAAAAAAAAATATCTGTTCTTTTACACTTGAACGTCAGCTTTTCCCTTCAATTTCTTTTTAAAAAAAAACTTGAATTGTATTTGAATAGTGACATAAGATCTGACAGTGGTGACATTCAGATCATTGTTGAAAAGTTAGCTGAAAAAGCATCTGTGCTGACAGCAAGACAGATTTCGAAAGCAACAGAAATGGTGTTTTCTATTTACTGTGATACAGCACATTCCTTGTGGTGTGGATTATTTATTCATCCATCCATCCTCTTCCGCTTATCTGAGATCGGGTCGTGGGGGCAGCAGCTTGAGCAGAGATGCCCAGACTTCCCTGTCCCTGGCCACTTCTACTAGCTCTTCCGGGGGAATCCTGAAGTATTCCCAGGCCAGCCAAGAGACACAGTCCCTTCAGTGTGTCCTGGGTCTTCCTCAGGGTCTCCTCCCAGTTAGACGTGCCTGGAACACCTCACTAGGGAGGCATCCAGGAGGCATCCTGATCAGATGCCTGAGCCACCTCATCTGACTCCTCTGGATGCGGAGGAGCAGCGGCTCTACTCTGAGCTCCTCCCGGATGACTGAGCTTCTCGCCCTATCTTTAAGGGAAATCCCAGACACCCTGCGTAGAAAACTCATTTCAGCCGCTTGTATTCGCAATCTCGTTCTTTTGGTCACTACCCACAGCTCATGACCATAGGTGAGGGTAGGAACGTAGATCGACTGGTAAATTGAGAACTTTGCCTTTCAGCTCACCTCCTTTTTCACCACGACAGACCGATGCAGAGCCCGCATCATTAGGAAGCCGCACCGATCCGCCTGTCGATCTCCCGCTCTATTCTTCCCTCACTCGTGAACAAGACACTGAGATACTTGAACTCCTCCACTTGGGGCAGGATCTCGCTCCCAACCCTGAGAGGGCACTCCACCCTTTTTCGGCTGAGGACCATGGTCTTGGATTTGGAGGTGCTGATTCCCATCCCAGCCGCTTCACACTCGGCTGCAAACCAATCCAGTGAGAGCTGAAGATCATGGCGTGATGAAGCAAACAGGACAACATCATCTGCAAAAAGTAGTGACCCAATCCTGAGCCCACCAAACCGGACCCCCTCAACTCCCTTGCTGCGCCTAAAAATTCTGTCCATAAAAGTTATGAACAGAATCGGAGACAAAGGGCAGCCCTGGCAGAGTCCAACTCTCACTGGAAACATGTTCAACTTACTACCGGCATTGCGGACCAAGCTCTGACACCAGTTGTACAGGGACCGAACAGCCCTTATCAGAGATCTGGTACCCCATACTCCTGGCGCACCCCCCACAGGATTCCCAGAGGGACACGGTCAAAGCCTTTTTCCAAGTCCACAAAACACATGTAGACTGGTTGGGCAAACTCCCATGCACCCTCCAGGACCCTGCCAAGGGTGTAGAGCTGGTCCACTGTTCCGCAACTAGGATGAAAACCACACTGTTTCTCCTGAATCCGAGGTTCGACTATCTGATGGACCCCCCTCTCCAAACGTTTCCATGGTGGCTGAGGAGTGTGATCCCTCTGTTGTTGAAACACACCCTCCGGTCCCCCTTCTTAAAAAGGGGGACCACCACCCCTTTCTGCGATTCCAGGGGCACTGTCACCGATGTTCATGCAATGTTGCAGAGGCTTTTCAACCAAGACAGTCCTACAACATCCAGAGCCGTCAGGAACTCTGGACGTATCTCATCCACCCCCGGGGCCCTGCCACCAAGGAGTTTTTTGACCACCTCGGTGACCTCAGTCCCAGAGATGGGAGAGCCCACCTCCGAGTCCCCAGGCTCTGCTTCCCCATTGGAAGACATGTTAGTGGGATTGAGGAGGTCTTCGAAGTACTTCCCCCACTGACCCACAACGTCCCGAGTCGAGGTCAGCAGCGCACCATCCCCACCATACACAGTGTTGACACTGCACCACTTCCCTCTCCTGAGATGCCGGACAGTGGACCAGAATCTCCTGAAAGCCATCCAGAAGTTGTTCTCCATGGCCTCCCCAAACTCCTCCCACGCCTGAGTTTCTTTCTCAGCAGCCACCAAAGCCGCATTCCGCTTGGCCTGCCAGTACTTATTATCTGCCTCCGGAGTCCCACAGGACAAAAGGGTCCTGTAGGACTATATCTTCAGCTTGACGGCATCCCTAACCGCCGGTGTCCACCAGCGGGTTCGGGGATTGCCGCCACAACAGGTACCGACCACCTTAAGGCCACAGCTTCGGTCAGCCACCTCAACAATAGAGGCACGAAACATGGCCCATTCAGACTCAATGTCCCCCCATCTCCATTGGGATGTGGTCAAAGTTCTGCCGGAGGTGGGAGTTGAAGCTACTTCTGACAGGGGACTCTGCCAGATGTTCCCAGCAGACCCTCACAATACGTTTGGGCTTACCAGGCCTGACCAGCATCCTCCCCCACCATCGAAGCCAACTCACCACAAGGTGGTGATCAGTTGACAGCTCAGCCCCTCTCTTCGCCCGAGTGTCCAAGACATGTGGCTGAAAGTCTGACAACACGACCACAAAATCGATCATTGAACTGAGGCCTAGGGTGTCCTGGTGCCAGGTGCACATATGGACACCCATATGCCTGAACATGGTGTTCGTTATGGACAATCCGTGATGAGCTCAGAAGTCCAATAATAAAACAACATTCAGGTGCAGATCAAGGGGGGGCATTCCTCCCAATCACACCCACGTTTCACTGTCATTGCCCACATGAGCATTGGTCTACCAACAGAACGAGGGAGTCCCCAGCAGGTGCACCCTCTAACCCCCTCCAGGGACTCAAAAAAGGGTGGGTACTCCAGACTGCTGTTCAGCGCATACGCTCAAACAACAGTTAGGACCCGTCCCTCCACCCGAAGGCAGAGGGAGGCTACCCTCTTCGTCTACTGGGATGAACCCCAATGAACAGACTCTAAGTCGGGGGGCAATAAGTATGCCCACACCCGCTCGGTGCCTCTCACCAGGGACAACTCCAGAGTGATAGAGAGTCCAGCACCTCTCAAGAAGATTGGTCCCAGAGTCCACGATGTGCGTCAAGGTGAGCCAGACTATATCTAGCCGGAACCTCTCAACCTCGCGCATTAGCTCAGGCTCCTTCCCCTTCAGAGAGTTGACATTCCACGTCCCAAGAGCCAGCTTCTGTAGCTGAGGATTGGACCACCATGGTCCCCACCTTCAGCCACCACCTGACTCACACTGCACCTAACCTCCTACAGGTGGTGAGCCCATGGGAACAGGGACACACATTGCCTCTTCGGGCTGTGCCCAGCCAAGCCCCATGGATGCAGGCCCAGCCACCAGGCGCTCGCCATCGATCCCCACCTCCAGGCCTGGCTCCAGAGGGGGGCCCCGGTGACCCACGTCTGGGTGAGGGAAAACACCATCCAAAGTTTTTCTTCATCATAGGAGTGTTTTCTGAACCGCTCTTTGTCTCGTCCCTCACCTAGGACCAGTTTGCCTTGGGTGACCCTACCAAGGGCATAAAGCCCCTGACAACAGAGCTCCTAGGATCATTGGGACATGCAAACCCCTCCACCACAATAAGGTGGTGGCTTGAGGAGGAGATTACTTACTAATAAGCATATTCCTGCACAGCTTGTTCTAACTGGCTTCTAATTAGATTTTTTGATCCTTTGGTTGCTTGGTTAGATTTAACAATTCTGTAAACCGGTTTGTTTGCAGCACATTTGTAGGATGGACTAATGTTGGTAAATTGATGTTTCTCTGAGAAAAAATTCAGAGATCAATTGTTGGCCTCTCTCCTCTTTTTCAAGCATCCCTTATTGTTCTTTCCTATTCAGGAACCTGGAATTTGGCTTGAAGATTTCAATTAAGCAAAACAAAGATGCATCTAACATGGATAGCAAATGGGAGACAATCTATGTTTCAAATTCATGAGGACTGGCTTGAACTATTCTGGCTAAAAGAGAGGGAAAAGTACAATATAGTTTGAGTGTAGATTGCTACTTTGGTTAAAAATCATTAATTTCTAAATCATAAGTAAATTATTTCTTTAAAAGTTTTTTTCATTAACTGGTCAATGAAAACTGATAAAATTAGGTTCCAATATTTTTGATGGCCACGGTCAATCACAGGCTCTTGGAATCATCTTAACCTTCCCAATGGGGAAAAAACACATGCACCCCTGCAAGAAGGACCTAGGGGTTGTAGTGGGCTTATCACTATCTACATCCAGACAGTGTATAGAAGTGATCAAGGAAGCTAATAGGATGTTAAGTTATATAATGCAATGTGTAGACTATAAGTCAAGGGAAATAATGTTTAAGACCTATAATTTGCAAGTGAGGCTTTATCTGTACTACTGTATGCAGGCTGATTCTATGGTGAGAACCTTTTCATTTTAGATAAACTGAAATTAAGAGGTAACAACAACATCAACATTTATTTATATAGCATATTTACATACAAAGAATGTAGCTCAAAGTGCTTTACCAAGACATAAAAGAGATAGTTACAAAAAAAATTAAATTAGGTCAGAGTAATTATGAATAAATAACAAAAAATAAACCAATATGAGCTTACATAACATAGTTATATAATTAGTAGAAAAACTAAGTAGCAGAAACTAATTAGAAACTACTAAAGCAGAAAGTACTAAAATACTAATTAGAAGGAAAAAAGCATGATTGAAGTTTTTAAAATTACGAAAGGAATTAGCATAGTGAATTCCAGTTGTTTTATTTCTTATCAAAACTGTTGTGACATTCTAATAAAAGATGGGATGGAAGACAGTCGAACATACAGGTATAACACAAAAGAGACTGGTTGTATTTGCTTAGAGGTTTCCTGGATTTTCTTGATTTTACAAGGTATTTCATTCAACATTTTACTTTTGGAAGTTTAGTCTGACATCACAGTTAACTCAACGTTTATCTGATGATGTACAGTGAACCCTCGTTTTTCACGGTTAATCCGTTCCAGACTCTACCGTGATAAATGAATTTTCGCGAAGTAGGATTCTTTATTTATAAATCGAATATTTTTGCAGTTAGAGTATAGAAAACCTGTTTACGACCTTCTAAATACGTTTTTTTAACATTATTAGAGCCCTCTAGACATGAAATAACACACTTTAGTCACCATTACACTTGTATTACCCAATATATTAGACAAAATAAGAGAAAATAAGACATATTAGACATTACACATATATTATTACTAGGCTCACCCGTCTTTTAAGGCGACCGACTTTTATCCTCAATTTGTGTGCGCTCCATGTGTACATCAGGCATGTAAGTGTAGGGAATGAGAACATTAAAGTGCCCATTCATAACATCTCCCGAAAACCCAAGTTTTTTTATCCCCTCGAGTGCCTGTCCAAAGTCGTACAATGTCAGGCCGAATCTGTACCGCTAAAGACGGAGTTTCATGCACTAAATAAGCTATAGATGAGAATAAGCAAGCACCATCTCCCCTGATATTTACTACGTGGTGAGGCATTTGTACTCCATCAACATTAATTATTTCCAGAGACATAATTTTGTCTATTTTTCCAGCGCATCGCGCACAAAAGCAAGGGGATGATGGGAGCAGCAGAACTCTGCTCACATTGCGTTGCTTCGTACCGCAAGCCGCAAGTAGTAAGTCTGTGATAAGCAGAATACCGCTATGCTTTGCACTCACGGGACAGAAAGACAATCCCGACCGCTTTTATATAGTAGATTATTGTACTGTACATTTAATTACACACACACACAGTTCTTACACACAACCACTAAGCTATGAAGGCATAAGCTCAGTAGAAGAGTCTTCAGGTGGTGCAGTATATTCAGCAGGTGCATCGTTGTCTTCTTCCGCTGAAGGAGTACTAAGAGTAGGCAGTGGGTATCTGGGTGCGCGGCTGAAGAACATCTTGATAGGCAGTTGCTGCCGCTGTCTTTTCATATGCGTGAGGAGGCTTTTGTAGGGCATTGCCATCTTTGATCATATCCAAGAGTTTCACCTTCTCCTGGATAGCAAGCATCTTCCTCCGGCACTTAGTTTTATTGTCAGAAGGCTTAGAAAAAGCAGCACATTTAGGAGCCATCGTGGGGCTTAGATAAAAGTTCTCAGAAAGCGCATGCGTAGTGACGTAAGCGTGTATGAGAAAAAATCGCGATAGAGTGAAACTGCGAAAGTCGAAGCATGATATAGCGAGGGATCACTGTACAGAAATGAGTGACAGAGGGCTAAACCCCTTAAACTGTAACACAATGATGTGGCCCCCAAATTATTTAAAAGCTTGTAAATACTAGGTGTTTACCTGACAGGACAAAGCAGCTTTCAGTACATAGACATTAATATCCCACTGTTTGTTGAGACATGCCTTTGCTCTGAGTTCTAGGTCTTATTCAAGATGGCGCTGCTGACTATGATTGCTGCTGTCTCCATGTTTTTACTTGTATGTGTTTATTGTATTTACATTTTTCACACCCTAAACTTTGGGTTTTGTGAGATATGATTAGCTTTTCAACTCCATATTTGGTGATTTAGCTTGGCCAAGTGAACAAAGTGTTTTGAGAGGGTAGGTAAGAATTATATGTTTTTCACTGCCACTATGATGGCTGTATCTCGAATTACATGATGCCCTATTGTTAATTCTCTTATATTAAGTTATTTATTTATCACATATATTTATAATTATAATATAGTGCATACTATTGCTGTCAGTTAACATAGTGATTGGTATTCATAATTATAAAGTTTTGTGTTAATGTTTATTGTATATTGTCTTTTTATATATTTTTTATCTTTATATCCATCTTTAATGTACATATTGTGCTATCTTTATAATTGTATGTGACAGATAAAATCTGACTTCATTTGATTTGAAGTGGAGAACCCAAAGCAAAGAGATCAGTCCTTGTCTTGCTAAATGGCTCCTTGTGTCTATAGTGTACTCTGATTTGCTGTTAGGCTGTTTGCCATGTCCTTTGCAACTTAATAGGGACAAACATGACTAATTTTGAATGAAAACATTAGGGGTTGAAGTTTCTTTCTTAAAGTAATACTGCGTCTTGTTCATTCTAGACTGGGCTCAGTCACTCTTGTAGATGCTAAGTATGGTGAAGGGGATCTTAAATCATGGCGTCAAGCTTCAAGGCTCTATATAGAGTAGCTTCCAGGTCCAAAGAATGTGCTCTCCTGCTCCAAAGAGACAAAAAAAGCACAATCATCTAGGTTTTTAAATGATAATGTAGCCCCTTGTGATTGGATCATAATCCCCAAAAGTTACACACCCAGTGTATATATATAGGTGCATTATTTTGTCCGCCAGAGTGAGCCAGACTTTAGCTTGCCATTAAAAGCTTAAAATGAAGGGATCCACTGTACTAATTCCATTCATAATTTTAAAAAGTTCAATCACGTCACCTCTTAAGCTTTTTTTGTTTAAACTGAAATGGTTCAAATACTTCTATCTTTCTTCATCGGTCAAACTTATGATGTGTGAATTTTCAGGTAAGGAAAAACAAGTTTTGAAGTAAGATAGCTGTGTTCACTAATTATGGCCTGAAGAGAGATGTGATGTATTGCATATTGATTAGCACATGCAAGTAAAAATTTCTGTGTGTTCTGTACACATGATAATAATGATCCTATAAAAATGTATAACCCTATGGACTTCCTTTTGGGGGCCTCTATTTATTATTCAGATTCCTTTTTCTTTAAAATTTTGTAGAAAATTTACTCTTAGTGTACTTAACAACAAATAAAGTATTTCACAATCTTTGCCTAAAGTGACGTATGCACAACATACATTACAGTTCATTATACAGAACATGCATTTCATAGGCTTCATATTTGTCATGTATCAATACTAAACACTTATCTGTACAGAAGCAGAAATGAAGACACAATCTGATTCCGGAAAGACTGCATTCTGTGCTGTGGGACTGACTATTGGGCTTCTAGGTGTGGTAATAGGAACTTTTTTCCTGATCAAAGGAAACAACTGCAAATAAATCAGGTAAGAGAGCATGGGAAATAGAGCAACTATAAGTCCAATTAACTTTCATCAAATAGCTGGTGTGTACTTTATTCCAACAGAATAGATTTTGTTCCTTCTCTTGCAAAGGGAAATAGCTGCATCATTGAAAAAATGTAAATGCATCAAATAAATAACAAAAATAGTGATGTTAATAATGTTAAAAAAAACATAAGAGTGGCTTTTTATCAGTATGTGTTAATATTGCTAAGGGTGCACAGTCAAATAACTAAAACTCTTTGGTATCATTGTTCCCTGACATTCAATATGGGCCACATTTATTAGGTTTTCTTTAAACTTTCTGAAGATGGAGACACCCAATGGATTAAACAAACTAAGTTACATTCTCCCTCAATTCCTCTCTCTCTCTCTCTTTGTCTCTCAATGCACTATGGCTCTGGTCTAGCTTGCAACTAAAGCAGTTCCTTCACTTTCCTACCCACACGGCATACAGTTGTCCTGTGTCGCTGTGAAGGGATGCTTACCAAGAAAGTCTTCTAATGATATAGTTATCCAAAACATAAAGAAGCCATCTAAGACATCTGACTTCCATTTATCCACTCAACAATATGAAACTAGATGTTGACAATGGGGAAAAAACACAAGCACTCTCATTAATGTTATCAAGGGACCTTATTTTAGTTCACATGGCTGTTGTGAAGCAATGAAAACACAAAACACATCCTTACATCCATTTTAACCCACTTATCCTACCCTAGGTGAAGCACTTCATGGCAGTACCTTGTGTAGCGCGGGAATGAATCCTATGTGGTATGCCAATCTTTTGCAAAGAAATAAAATCTTACCTGATTCACTGGAATAGTCTGTACAAATTTGATTATCGCTCTCTGTTGAGCAGGGTTTGTTTTTGCTTACCTTCAAAACACCCAAAATGCTACCTTCTTTTTCTCTGCTCTTTCCTATTGTTTCTGGCACTAATTTCTCATTGCAAGTGAGCCTTTACAGCAACACCTATCAAGAAGTCCATTAGAACTGTAGCTACCTTAATGTTTCCCCCTTGTGTTAGTAAATGTTAATCACAAGCAAAATACTTAGCCTGAGATAGGTGAGCGTGTAATATTTATGTGTCAACAAAATATTAATACATATATTTGCAGTTTTGTTTTAAGAGATGTCATTGAAATGTATTATTATTATCAGGCATTGTTTAGGGACCTATGTCGTAAAGAAAGCACCAGAAAAGGGTCCTCGATTGTTTCTTTTTTAGAGTTAATATAGAGCACGGACGCCATGGAGGTAAGAGCTGTGATAAATAAAGTTCCCCTGCATATTTAAAAAGAAAGTCTTGCCATCATTTCATTTTGCACAACTTGTGAAAACAAGACAGAGCGTATGACAATTATTTTGT
>JANRMT010062796.1:42204556-42229675 GCA_026402145.1 Polypterus bichir lapradei
TTAATCTGAACCCAAGACAATGTGTACCACAGCACACTATTTTAAATAATGCCTTATCCATGTATCTCATAACTCCTAAGTCTGACAGATACTATGGATTAAAGTAATGTTGTTTGCGTTTCATAAATAATTAACTGAATGTCACTGTAATGTGAAAATTTGATAATTATAGTGGATTCATTCTTTATTTAAGAATTGTGGCATTATTATTTGTCAAAGGTGTATTCACCAATTTAATTTTTAGTGTCCAAATTTTATCTAAATTTTAAATCACTAGACAAAGACTTATGAAATACAGCAATTTAAATAGTAGCACATTTCATACTTTTAAGCACATTACAGTGATTTATTGCAGAAGCGGTATTTAGATTTACTGCAGGTATTTTCTATCGTTTGGTGTATTTCTTTAAGAAATTCTATTAAAATGTTAAAAATACTTCATATCTTTTCCTTGAGTATTCATTTGTGTTCATCTCACTCATCAATGTATTTGCTACCAAGTTAGTTTAGTACAGTATTACATGTCTTTCCATCAACAGTGAGAACTATTCAAAACAGAACACCAGTACATTACAAAGCAAATTTAAGCACAACATAGACGTGTTCACAAAGAAGAAATTTTGAGACACCAGTCAGTCTGGACTTATACCATTGACCCTTGAAAATAAACCAGAATCTCTGGTGTGAACTAATTAAACTGAAAAATGTATTCAAATATTTTGATGTTAAAATGAACCCTGCTGTGCTTTGGTATATTCTTCTATGCCATTCTCTGAACAATCTCTCCAAAGTTTATTAATTTTGAGTTGCTTTTAATGTCATTTTTGTATACAGTATGATAGTAATGGAAGCCTTAATCAGATCAACACATGCTGTGAAAGTGTGCCCCTTATATCATGCTATATAAAGTGCCTACATTTTTTTTAATTTAGATGTCTGTTACATCAGGAAGGGCATCCAGTGTAAAATTTTGCCAAATCAATATGCGGACAGATGATCTGCTGTGGCAACCCCTAATGGGAGCAGCCGAAAGAAGAAGAAGAAGATGTCTGTCTTCCAAACTTCTTAAGCATATTATTTAACATTTTAGATGGTTCCATTGCAATAATTTATTTTTGTTGCCTTTCTGGTAAGGATAGTATAATGGGGGAATGGATGGGCTGACAACCCAGCGGGGATGGTGGGTGGTACCTTCCTTGGAGAGGAGGCCAAAATAATGAAGGAACAGGGCAATAACTTCCCCCATTTGTTCAAACAGGAGCACTGCCAGCGACATGCTGCTTCCTAGTACACATCCCCCACTGTAATGGGTAGCAGCATGTCTCTGGCAGTGCTCCTGTTTGAACATCTACAGGGATGCATGGATTTATATATTGTCTTAACAGGCAGACCCTTTTCAGGTAGCTTGCAACTGCTCCTTGTTACCCTGGAGCTCAACCTGACTCAGAAATGTTTTGATCCAAACCTCTTAGGTCTGTTTTATTTTTTTCCAAGGTTTATAAAATGTTTTTTGTTTTTTCTCCATCATTCTGAGTTTTGAAGTAGCCTGATCCTAAATTTGAGGATAGTTTTCTTTTTAAAATTTTAAAGTTGTTGCATTATTTTTTAAGTCTTTCCGAGTGCCATTTTGTTTTTCATGGATGCCCCATTTGGTGGCTTTATTGCCATAATGCTTTGACCCTTTTTAGGGGGCATAGCTTTGGAGGTTGTGATCTGTGACTCACAGGGACAATAGTTTAAAACAAATAAGTTATAACAATTTGAATCTGGAAAATAGATGGATACAGTGACTTCCTTGTGATTGTTAAGAATCTACATGAAAATAGGTCAAAAGCATAAAAATAAATTCCAAACACCACACTAATAATAACACAAGTCTGCATAATTAAACTCGTAGTAAATTGTTTGAATTGTGAATGGTTGTTTTTTGTGTTTGCAATTATGAACACAATAAAAACATAACTAAAATGTTTACATCACATCATCTTTAAGTGCCGAACTGGAAAGGAATTTAATTAAACTTTAACATGTTACCCAATTTATGCATTTATAAAATGTTGTTCTAAATCAATATAATATCTACAGTAAATATTTAATCAATCTATTATTGTAAAACATACATATAGGAAAAACAACAATACATATTCATTGACCTTCTTTAGTCTTTGTGCAAAATTTTGTCTGGTGGCCCATCGTTCATATGCTTTTTTTGGTGTGTCCTTATGAAATATCCAGCATTAGTCCAACATTAAAATGACATCCCAATGTCCCTGGTCGCTACTTTCCATGTCCTTGATATCCTATTCTTGAATCTTTCGCCCTGTTCTTCACTTATCGCTCCAGGATTTTGAGGGAAAAATTCCAAATGCAAATCCAAAATGTGAACTTTGAGACTCATGTTGCAAACTCCTTAATCTTAAGTAATGTATTTTTCACGGTCTCTCTCTCTATATATATATATATATATAAAATCCAACGTCTGTCTGTCTGTCCGCTTTTCACGAGAAAACTACTTAACGGATTTAGATTTTTTTTCTATATTTTGCTACAATATTAGATCTGTTTTTTTCTATAATTTGCTTATTTTTGCATTCTGGTTGATTTTTCCATTTCTCTCATTGCAGTAAGAATTATAGTTTGATTGCGGTAGTGATATATTCACACTAATCATAGGCAGGTGCTGTGGGCTGGGGTGGGGGTTGGGGGGTGGGGTAGAGTGATGTCAGGAGAGGGGAGCTGGGCAGGGCCCTCCTCACTCACGCACCAGCCTCCGTTCAAGTCAGTGTAGCTTTCTCCATGTTTTGGGCTGTACCTTTCTTCCGCTTACCTAGCAATACATGTTTGTTTATTGGTTTTTAAAGTTTGTCTTGTTTCACTACTATGGAGGGCAGAGCCACTGGGGACGGCTACTTTTTTATAATTTGAATCTTTATTATTGCCTAAAAACTTAGAAATTAGTTCTTACCTGTTGTCCACTGTCTTACAGTAGTTCCTCAACACAAATAGAGCAGACATTGTGAGAGGGCAACTGTTTGTCTTGTTCACCAAGTTTTATTTCAAAATAGGTGTAATTAGCTTTTTCCATTATTTATGTTATGTATTTTATTTACTAGCAGATTTTCCACAAATGTAGCAAAAAAATATCAGGATTGTTCACACAACCTCTAGAGGCCATATTATGAAATAACAGTACAACAAATAAGGAAACTCTCCACTGATCATTTACAAGTGCACTGATCGACTGACTGAGTCATACTGATGTGTTTGCTACACTCCAGTGAAGTGTATCATTGGTGAGGAAAGACAAGGTTTGATAGGCTGCTATCTGCTGCTATGACTCATTACCATGTTCAATTCCAGCTATATTCTGACCTTATTATTGAATAAAAAGAACTGATTTGCTTTAAATGTAAATTTTAATTACAAAATATTAAATTCAAACAAATTGTGATTAAAATAAAAAGCTGATATATTACTAATTATAGTGTGAAAACAATAAAAAAACTATAATTAACAGTTAAAATTTTATAAAATATTATAAAAGGAAATAACTTCAATAACAAGCAAACTGAGTACAAAGAACTAAACTAGAGAATATTACTGTTTAAGTAAAACAAAACTCCTAATTTAAAATAATTTCACTAAAACACAGAAATAAAGTATCTAACTATGTAAATGAACAGGCAAGGAATGAGTAAAAGGAAATACTAAGAATATAAAATGCTACAGAGAAAAAAAATGCTACACAGAATAAAAAAAAAATTTCAAAACCAATTGAAAAATCTCAATGATAATATACCTTGTCACAAAATGTGAGCCAAAGTCAGCAATAAATAAATAAATATGAAACTCAAAAAATAAATCGGAATATTCAAAATTTCAAAATTCTGAAATACAAATCCTTGCAGACCAACCTGAACATATAACCAGAAACGTGGTTAAAAACGTAATCCAAATTCCAAACCCCATAATAATTCTTCAAAGAATTTTGTCAAGGCTCTAATCAGTGAAAAGGTAGCCCATGTTAAATAAAAATGCAATATTAAGGATTGCCTTTAAATTTACACAGGTAACTGCATTTTTAACTGCTGAAGGAAATTGGCCAACTAGAGGCCTTGCCCCATTATCAATTAAAGTAAGCAAGAAAAATGGCAGAATGATATAATTAAATTTAAAGCACTATGATGGTCATAAAAAATAGAATTTGGTTGCCTTTTTTCCTCATGTCTGCTTTGCTAAGTTATTGTTCTCACAATGGCAATGAGGATTTATTTAATAACTTATATATGATATCTATAATTTATTTTTCATTTCAGGTTGGAGCTGAAGATACATGGATAAAGTTCTTTTTGCTGGAAAACTGTTTTTCCTATTTTTGTCATCAATCATCTTTTTCTTTGTATGAGTAGCTTTTTTAAATCTTCATAAAGACAAATTTGTCAAAAGAAAGGTTTTGTTCATAATTCTGAAATATAATATGTATAATTTTATGAACTCACATTTTAAATAAATTTGAATAATATAAATATCAGTTATTTTACATGTATGAGTAATATGACTTTGAAAGAGCAAAAATAATGGTAATTATAGAATCACACTTTGAATAATAGATACAGTATTAAAGTAATCAAAGAGATCCAAAGAATTTTAAAGTAGAATTTGACAACATTTCGCTTCCAATCATAGAGACTGTCAGAGGTGGTGTTGAACTAGACATTTTGCACATTACATTCTAAGACATCAGCTACTAGATGCCACTCCCGACTGAAATGAACCAGAAATTTGCAAGAACTTTTGAATATTAACTGCATTTTATTTAAACAAGAAA
The DNA here is from genome assembly GCA_026402145.1 of Polypterus bichir lapradei. Taxonomy (NCBI): domain Eukaryota; kingdom Metazoa; phylum Chordata; class Cladistia; order Polypteriformes; family Polypteridae; genus Polypterus; species Polypterus bichir. The sequence continues at coordinate 42,209,385 of JANRMT010062796.1, forward strand.
CATTAACATATGCTCATATAATCTTCCATCCATTTTGCAGAAACACAGCATCCAGAAACCTAGGACTTGTCCTGTGCAAGGCAATAACTATTGCTGAAAGGGACTTAGTCCATATTTGTGCTCATTCTTGAACACACTGGTTCACTTATGTTGGTCCATTTTAGAGTAGTCAGTAAAACAAACATTCTAAAAATGTGTAAGGAAAATTGCAGTACCCAGAGAAACATTATGGAGGCACATACAAATGTGCAAAATGTGCAAACAAAGAGCAGTTTAATGTGTGAAAAAACAGCTAATATAACACAGTTACAATACAATTAAAAACCTAATTGGACATCTATTTTTCTGGAAACTATCAAAACAGAAAAAAACAGACTAAACAGTACAAAAGCAATAGTGACACTTAAGCTCAAGACCTCTGAGTAAGTAGGGTAGTATATACAGACATGTCTAGGGCATCATCATCATCTGATGGGTTGTAGAAGTAAAAGGGGCGCCATTTGTATTTATAACTATATTTACAACTCAAAATATGATGATAATTAGTGGCCACTGTTAATGAAAGTAAAGCCAAGGGGGGACCCCGTTCATCAAACTCTCGTGATACTTAGTGTGTGCCATTACCTGCTGGGTGCTGGGTATGAAAGTAAAAGAGCACATGCTCCATACACTAAGGGGCACATGGTCCTTGAAGCTCGCAATATGGGTTGGGAATAAATTTGCTTCTTTATTTATACATTCATAAATTTGTTTACCTGGTGATATGATTAATAATATTACTAATGAATTATTTCTTTATGGAAGAGACTGAAATGTACTGATGTGCTGACATCCTTGTTTTATGTGGTGTGAGAGTTAATTAAACACACATTTTGCACCTAAAAACTTTATGTTTATGTTATGCTGCTAAGGAGCCGTGAGGAAATTTTTAAAGCTTTTTTTCTCTTTAGAAGGGTTTTCTTGCTTTTTTTGCCCACACAGGAGCAAAAGCAGATGGGGGTTTGGAGGAGTGTTTGGAAAAGTTACTTGTTACTTGGTGCTCAGGTTGCTGAACGGTAGGAGGAGTTGGCTGGCCTGCATTGTAATAGAGAATTAACAGACCTGGCCCAGGAGTCCTTTAGAGAGATCGTGTGCACCCCTAAGGTGGCGCAGGAGGAGATTCCAGACCAGACAGGTAGAAATAGGTAGGTCACAGTCACAAGGCATAAGGTAAAGGGTATACACTGTCTGGAGGCATCAACACCAGAATTGTTAGTGTCAAACCATTTTCAGGTCCTTGTGGAGCTGGACAGTGTCTCTGAAAATTCTAAGGTGGTAGAAAGGCATGAGGAGCTCCAACGGACCACCTCAAAATCAGTTCCCAGAACGAGAGAGGTAGTAATAGTTGGGGACTGAATCATTAGGGGGATTGAAGTGCAGGTTTGCTCCAGAAACAGAGTCATAAAGTGTGTTGCCTGCTGGGTGCACAGGTGGGAGACCTCCCTGGAATGATGGATAGGCTCTTGGCCAGACTGGAGGTGAATCCACTTGTCATTGTCCATGACGAAACAAAAAACACACATACGGGTAGTCTGTCAGTTCTGCAACACAAATTTAAAGAGTTGGGCGCCAGGCTGAGGAGCATAACTGACAAGGTAGTTTTCTCCAAAGTTCTTCCTGTACCACATGCCAGTCCAGGTAAGACTGAGGAGATTAGAAAGCTTAACACTGGCTCAGAACTTGGTGTAGGGCAGCGTTTCTCAATCTTTCAGTATTTGTGACCCAGTTTTCAAATATAATTTTCATCGCACCCCCCCTCATACAATAATAATGTATTTTGAGTATTTTGACGTTAAAGCTACACTACAACCTTAATTACAAACCTTACAAATTACCAAGAATAACTAAATTTATTGATATTTGGCAACACCAATCCACTCCATTGACAAAACAATGCCTCTCTATTGCTCTCTGATTTGTCTCGAACATTCTGGAACGTCTGCGCAACTGCGACGCAAACGTGTATAAATGCTGCACCTCGTTCAATTCCAGCCAGTCTCAGTCGAGCCGATCCTTCTATCGCTATCGAATATATCGTTATTGTGTATGTTGTAATTTGTGTGTTAACTTCAATTCACGGTATTAAATATTCACGGCAGTAGACAGAATCATGGATAAATTTTTAAGTGGGCGTAAGCGAGCATTAGACGACAGTGAAGCATCAACAAGTGCACAGACGAGCGTGGTTCCAAAAATAAAATCAAGAAAATATTCTCCAGAATACTTACATTTTGGGTTTACCAGTACTAAAGTAAATGAAGAATAAAGACCCCTGTGTGTCATTTGCTCAAAGATTTTGGCAGCAGACAGCATGAAACCTAATAAACTTGAACGACATTTGGAAACGCTTCATAGTGAGTATGTTAACAAACCCTGAGAATTCTTCGAATTAAAATTAAAATCATATGAGAAGCAAAAATCAGTTTTTAAAAAAACTTTGTCTGTGAATGAAAAAGCTTTACTTGCCTCTTACAAAGTTTCATATAAAATAGCCAGATGTAAAAAGCATCACACCATTGGTGAAGAGCTTATTTTGCCAGCTGCAATTGAGATTGTAGAAACTATGTTTGGAGATAATTTTGCCCAACAACTGCAGTCCCTACCTCTGTCAAATGATACTGTTGCCCATCGAATTGGTGATATAGCTGAAGATGTACAGCATCAGCTTTTCAGGAAGTTGCGTGACAAATTGTTTTCAATTCAACTTGATGAGGCAACAGATAGCAATAAATATGCTCATTTAATTGCCTATGTTTGATTTTGTGATGCTATGTCAGCAGTAGAAGAATTATTTTTCTGCAAACCAATAGAACTCAAAGCAACAGCACTCGCATTATTTGCTATCTTAAATGATTTTATAAATGAGGCAAACATAGAGTGGAAAAATTGCATCGGAATATGCACCGATGGTGCTCGCTCAATGTCTGGAAGATTCCAAAGTATTCAAGCACTTGTGAAACAAAAATCTCCACCGTGTGTCTGGACACATTGCATGAAGCTCTGGCTTCCAAAGAAATGAGTCCTGGTTTGAATATTGTGCTAACGACGGTTGTAACCTTAGTAAATTGTAGAAAAATGAGACCCATCAAATCAAGAATCTTTTCTGCACTTTGTAAAGACATTCAGTACATTCTGGGTGCACGGTGCAGTACATTCAGCGTTACTATTTTATTGCGAGGCAAGATGGTTATCATGTGGGAAATTTTTGCAACGTGTTTATGAATTAAGAGATGAAATCGCCATTTTTCTAGAAGAGGAAAACCGACCGGAAGCAGAGATGTTTCGAGATGGTTTATTTGTGATGAAACTGAGCTACTTGGTCGACATATTCGAGAAATTAAATACCTTGAATCTTCAACTCCAAGGAGCAAATACACATATGTTGGATACGAGTGATAAAGTTAATGGTTTTTGTAGAAAATTGGAATTGTGGAGCAGAAATTTAAAGCAAAAAAAAACTAGAAATGTTTGCAAATGTGGATGAATGTGTTAAAACTTACAAAGCTGAACAACAACATGTGAAAGATGTTTTTGTAATCATTGAAAATCATTTAGCCATGCTGGCAAAGAATTTTAAAAAGTAATTTCTTGCTGACGACAACTTGGTAGGAAGTTACGAGTGGGTTAGGGATCCATTTAAAAATACTACCAAAGGTCTCTCAACTGCCGAAGAAGAAATCTTCATAGACTTCACGACAAGTGGCAAAATCAAAAGACAATTTAGTAATAAATCACTCTTTGAATTTTGGGCAGGGGTGGATGACGAGTTTTCTGCACTGAAAACAAGAGCATTTCATATACTATTACCATTTTCAACATCCTACCTTTGCGAAACCGGATTTTCTGCAGTGGCTGCTTTGAAGACAAAATATAGATCACAGATAAATATAGAAAGAGAACTCAGAGTGTCTATTTCTAATATTAAACCTTCCTTCGAAAAACTTTGCTCTGCAAGACAGGTCCAAGGGAGTCACTAATAATTATTAAACTTGTTTCTAATTTAATATTGATAAGTTAATTATTAAATACATTGTACAGTACTGATACAATTCTATTTATAAGTGTATTATATCAGTGTAAATGTGTATTTTATTTTTTATTATATCAGAATATATTTTGTTTTGTTTTCCTTTTAGTAAATGAATCAATTTTTTTAATAATTTTTTTTTCGATATGCTCGCGTCCCCCCTTTAGTGTTATCGGGGCGCGCGTCCCACAGGTTGAGAATTGCTGGTGTAGGGTAGAAAGGTATATAGGTTGATATGACATTGGGACTCCTTTTGGAACAAATAAGACCTGTTCCACTGCGATGGGTTACATTAAAACTAGAGAGGCACCAATGTGTTGGAGAGGCATATGAGCAGGTTAGTTGAGGATTGTTTAAACTAGGGTATGGGGAGACAGAGAGTTTAGGACAGGCCAGGTTTAGAACTGTACATGGAGGAGCAAACAATAGTGTAAAAATTAAAAATACAAAGTATTGTAAATTCTAACCCAGTGTTTAAATGCAAAAGTAAAACAAGTCACAAATTAAAAATAGCTTGCCTTAATGCTATAAGTATCAAAAATTAAACAAGTGAGTTAGAGTTGTATGTAGAGGAGCATAAATATAATATTGTAGCAATAACAGAAACCTGGATAAATAACAAAGATGGTGACAAGTATAACATTGAGGGTTACACATTTTTAGGAAGGGATAGACAGAACAGAAAAGGAACTGCTGTTTATTTCAAACAAAATTTAAATGAAAGCCCTAATCAGTTGGATGATGAGCCCCATTTTAGTGAGGACATGTGGCTTTGCCTAGAAAATATTAGGGACAGAGGTCTTAGTTTAGAAGGCTGTTACATACTACCCAATGCAGACAGTAATTTAATCTTTTTAGTAATATTATAGTTCACAGGGGGATATTATAGTCATGGCCTGTTTTAACTGTCTGAAAATTTACTGGGATAACCTTGAAAATATCCAAGCACAAGAGCAGGAGTTTTTAGAAGTAATCAGTGACTGTTTTTTAACATAGCATGTTAAAGCACCAATGTGAGGGCAAGCCTGTCTAGATTTTGTATTTTGTAATAAATACTCAAGATAGAATTGAGTGTGTAGAAGTGATTAAGCCACTAGGGTCAAGTGACCATAATATAATAAAGTTTCGGAGGAGTATGGATGCAAAGACTAAAACTGTTTAAGTTTAATTTTCCAAAATCTAAGGAGGATAGATTTTCTGAATTCTCTCTTAGATTGTTAGTAAAAATATTTCATAAATTTAAGACAATTTCTAGCAAAATTAAATAGATACATATGTGGGCATAACAGAATTAAATGTAATTTAATAATTGTTTTGTTTCTTAATTCTTTATGAATTTTTTATAATATATTTATTTATTTGAATGGCACTGAATACAACATGAAACACACCTTGAAATGATAACTGTTCTTTTCATCTGTCAATGTTGAGAGGGTGGAATCTAGTGAGTACTGCTTTTAAATAGGTCAAATATCTTCTGTAGACTGATCGTGCTAAATTGGCTTCATATGGCTTCATGGGAGATGGAGGAAAGTAAAACAACACAATAATTAGTTAGAAAAATGCTTACTACTGCTTACAAAATTGATTCTGCTAGAGATATAATTTGTTAGAACAAACTGCAAAGTTAGCAGGCCTTTTCCAGCTACAATACTAATAAAAATTGTTTTTATAAACATTGAGGAACTGGTACAATAGATTAGGCTACACACCAGAAGCTCAGATGAGAATCTTAGGCGTCCTGGAAAACACATTTGAAGTGTTTGAGAATGCTGTTCTGATATTTCTATAATTTAAACTTAAGCATTCCCTTACTTTTCGTATCATCCCTTTACTGTTAACACCCCATGCTATGCCAAGGTCATGCATCTTTAAGATTTGCTACTCCTTTTGCTTGTATGTCAAATCAATTCAGAATACATAAAAAAGGCAACCCTTAAGTACACTTAAGTATTTTAAAACCAGCTTCATATTTTCTTCTGTTCAAACGTTCCATCATAGATAAGGGATGCTCTTACGATAAAGGTACAGTATATGAGGGTGTGAGATACAAAAAACACAAAACAGTGCAAATGTTGCCTCGGAATAGTTTGCGTATTACCGTGTGGTCACGTAGGCACAATACACAGAAAAAAGGCAGTGTGCTCCATGGTTACTCTCTCAGGTGGGCGTTAACATATCATAATCTCTTGGATCAATAGCGTGAGTTTTCTGCATTCGACTTATATGACCAACATTATTAAATACCATAAATTATATGGTAAAATCAAGCCCCAACTTATCCACGGGAAAACTTAAACGTGAGTATATACGGTATGTTGATTTTGATAATTGGAGATGTAAGAGTTCAGGTGAATCAGTTTAGTATAGGAAAGAGATTAATTGTTCACTGTACACACCTTCACAATGTCCATATAGTGTACTGTGAGCCTCTGTATAGGCAAACATGCTTTCATGGTTGAAAAATATGAAGGAGAGTGGAAGAAGCACAGCCATTTGCATCTGCAATATTATCACAAGTTATTATCAAGTTCAGAGATCCCTTATCACAACCTCTTCCTGATCATCAGGTTATGGAAAATTCTTAAAGCTACAATAAAGTACGACACCATGTCTGAATGCTGATCAAAGGAGCAGTTTGACTAATTTAAATAAAATTAACAACTGGCTACTAGTTTGTAACGGTAAAATGTGATGTATAACATGCAGTCACTGAAATTACTTAGCCCATCTACTAGCTAAAGACTTAAGCTGCCAAGTGAATGGAGCAAGTGTACTGATTTCCAAAGACCCATACACAGAATTAGTCAACAAACATCAACAAGAATGAAATCCATCAATCAAAAGCACATGAAAGACAACTATTAACAATGCTCTGTTAAAGAAAGCATTTAACAAATTATCTTATTTGAAACTGATTAAGTTCTTCAAACTCTTTGAGTATTTTTGCCATAACTTAAATGATTGGTTCAGATTTTTTTCTTTTTAGAGAGGTTAGTTTTAAAAAGCAGGGTTGGAAAGGGGAGGTATATTATATGCATAAACTGCAGCATTCCATGTTTTCTTTTTTTCCACTTGATACTTTGCCTGGAAACCCATCCTTTGACATTGAGGCTGAGTCATTCTGGTTTAATAGTAACAGATTGTAAGTTTTTTTTGTGTATCAGGGAAAACAATCAAAAGGCAAATGATCCAGTTTAGCAGGAGGCGAGTTGCACCCATGTCAAATTAAGTTTAAACATGTTGACATGGATTTTTAAACAGTGGATGTCAATCTTTGGTAAATTAAGAGCCACATTTACAGCAGGAAGCAAATATTTAGGGAAGAGACCACTGTAGAGGAGGAGTAGTTTGGCTTTATGACAGAGAGAGGAACAACTGATACACTCTTTGCATTAAGACAGCTCATAGAGGAGCATCAAGAAAAACAGAAAGGTATGCACGTGGTATTTATTGATTTGGAGAAGGCTTATAATACAGTACTATATCAAGAGAGAGTAAGGAGTACCAGAGACATATGTGAGGATTGTCCAGAATATGTATGAAGGAAATTAAGGACTCAGGTTTTATGCAGTGTACTCCCTAGTACATTTGAAATTAACCACCAGGATCTATGACAGACCCTCTAGTTTCATAGGGTGTAGGGCAGTTCCTGCGGGAACCATTCACAAAACACAAAGCACATAAAAAAGGCAAAAGTAACACAGAAAAACACAAAAAAAAGAACAATGCAAAAAAAAATATAAAAAGTAAAAATGATCCTAAAGGGAATGAAACAAGAACTTGAATCACAGACTGAGAAGGAACCCTGGCTGAAATATAACAGAAACAATGCAATCTTGTGAATGATGTTGCAGCCTACACATTGCAAAATAAAGCAGAATTCCATATTCCTTTTAAATGTCTGCCCCTGTAGATTGTCTCATAGTTTTTTCTATGATATGCTAGTATAAAAGGGAACATATGGTAGACATTGATTCTGAGATACTGTGCCTGCAAAACAATCAAAAACTATCACCTCTACTATTATTCTTGATAGCTGGTATAAGGTTGCTGTGATGATACTTGTATTCATAATATCAGTCTTCTCTAAACTGTAATGTTTTGCATTTATCAATAGAATAAACAACTAGTTTGCTTACGTTTATCTTGAAAGAAAAAAAAAACCTATTATGTGTTGAGATATACTCAACATATCTGACGCAGTATTTGAGTCATATGTTTCAAACAAAAAATACTATTTCCCATTTATAAGAGTATAAATATTTTACAACATTGAAGAGTGATCTAAATTAATTAATAGTTTTTATAATTTAATAATTAATTTATGTTTTAAATGTAATCAATTAAGAAAACATGCACAGAAGATGCAGGTGTTCTGTTGGTTTTTGGTTTCAGAATAATGTATTGCCAGCATGTCAACCATATAGGAATTGGTCTTTTCACTGGTGCTATGATTTAAAATATTAAACAATATAAATACCAGGTAGCAAAAAAGTTAGCAACAATACTGTGCTAAGAATTAAATGCACAATAGAGGAACAAAGCTGAAACAGGTAAGTGTGACACTGCAAAAAATAAAAATGTCCAATAAGATAGCTAGCATAATGCAAACTAACATGAAGTTCCACTGACAACTTGAACATGGTAGAGTCCAGACAAAGGTGATGTTATGTCTGATTGTGTTTGTTAAGGAGCTGAGTAGTTACATGAGAAAAACCATAGAGATGGCACATAGTCTGAGCATTCGACCTGTACTGCCTCTGAAATGGTAGTCTGGTGAATAAATAGTGAAGTGTGCAGCAATTTTCCACATTCTATTCTTAATACTGGCAATGAACACATCATTTATTAAAGAAGCTTACAGCCAATGATCTTCTTGACTGATTGAACACCCACTGCACACTATTCTTGAAAAATGAGGAGGCAGAAGAGAACCAGATAGTAATAGAAAAATGTAGAACACTCTAAATGATGGCTGCATAAAACTTGTTTAGAATATATTGACAAGTGTTGAGCTTCATCAACTATTGTTGGAAGAATAGTCTCTGTTGTGTTTACCCAAATATTGGAGGTGATTTTCTTGTCCAAGTTCATAGTGATTGTCCCCATAAACCTAAATGACTCCACTATAAGCACAGCCTGGCCATAGATTACAATGGGGACTGTTAAGAGGGTGTTCACAGAAGTTAGTCTCCATTTCCAGTGTCTTAAGGGTACTGAGTTCTGTTTTACTTCAAGCACACTATGCTACAAGGCAATAAGCCTCTCTTTGGTAACAGATGTCACTGTCATTAGTGATGAACACCACACCTGTCACATCATTAGGAAATTCTACATTTTTAATTGCATCAAATGAGGTACAGTAAATAGTGTAAAGTGAAAAAAGGGAGATGAAAGATCACAGCCCTGGAGAGCACTTGTGTCAACAGAAATAGGATAGCAGCACAATCTTCAATTCTGCTTACCTCCTGTCAGAAAGTTAGTAATCTACTGACAAATACAAGGGGGGGATAGGAGGGGTGGTGGTTGGCTGCTGGCATGCTTTAAAGCATTTCTGGTACTATGGTATTCAAGGTTAAACTTAACTCTGCCAACAAGATACAAATTTAAATATTTGGAAAATCAAGAATGTGAAAGAAGCATCAATTAACCGCATCTTCAACTGATCGATTTACTCTATAGGTAAATTGTAGAAGATCAAGGAGGATATCAGTAGTGAATCTGAGGTGAGCCAGCATCAAACACCTATAATCATTAAGTCCTCTAATCCTGTTCTTTTGAGAACTAGGGCAGTAATAGCAACTTTAAAGCAAGCTGGAATCTTGCATAATTTCAGTAAGGTATTAAGCACAGTATCTTGCTTAAAACAAGAGCCATCTGATCTGCACAGAACTTCAAAGTTGCAGATAATACACCATCAGAAACAATTGCTTATTGGACGTTCAGATTCTTAAAGTGTTGATATGCAATCTCTTGTCTCACAGAATATTAAAAGTGGTAAAAATGGTTTTCAGTAAGGGGAACTAGGATTGTAGCATGGTAAGGAAAAATAGAAAGCAAATGATACTGAATATCAAACTAACAGTAAAACTGATTAAGCTAATTGGCCAAGGATGGGGAGGAGAAGACCTAGGATTTACTCTCTTTGAAACTGGAGAAATATTGCAGGGAGTGCCAAACTACCTAGCTATTATTATTGGAAAAAACCTCTAGCCACTCTGTGTACAATCAGACCATTGTATCGAAGGTTCTACATCCAATTACAGATCGAAAACATTGGAAGAAAAAAAAAATCCAGAAAGTTTGAAAAGGCAAAGCTTTTTTTAAATTTTTTTTATTTTATCGATTTTACTAAATTCCATACAAATAAGTCAAGTTCTACAGAACTAGGTTCAAAACGTATCAATCCCCACCCATGAGAAAGAGAGCTAGGCCATCAGAATAAAACTTTAAGCTAGTAAAAATAAGTAAATAGATAAATTAATAGATGAATAAAGATAGTTAAAAAAAGAGGGGAGAGAATCTGCTCATCAATTATAAAGCTTATTCTAAAATGTTATTGATTAGATCCTGCCAGGTTTTGAAAAAGTTTTGCACAGATTCTCTAAGTGTGAATTTGATTTTTTCCAATTTCAAATAGTATATAACATCAGTTACCCACTGACTTAAAAGGGGAGAGTTAGGATTTTTCCAGTTGAACAAGATAAGTCTACATGCCAATAGTGTAGTAAAGGCAATTACAGTTTGTTTGTCCTTCTCCACTTTAAACCCATCTGGGAGTTCACCAAACACAGCTGTTAGTGGATTAGAAGGGATTGTGACACCAAGGCTGTCTGAAAGGCATTTAAAGATTTTGGTCCAAAATTATGTTAATTTGGTGCAGGACCAAAACAAATGGCCTAGTGAGGCCAAAGCGTGATTGCAGTGTTCGCAGGTTGGATTTTGCCCTGGAAACATTTTAGACAATTTTAAACGAGACAGATGTGCTCGATATATAATTTTAAGTTGAATTTGTCACATGCTGAGCACTATGCTGAATCCACTCAAATAAAGTGATTTGTGATACCTTGCTGTAGCCTTCCATCATAGGAGTTGCATAAAATTGCTCATAGGAGTAAACTTACAGCTCCTATATCTCAGCCAATTGCTGAGCCACTTCACTGCTCTTCAGGTGGCAATCTCTGCTCACAAGAAGCTCCCTTGCTCTGCTCTGTAGATTGAGCAACCCCATTCTTAGGCAATCACGCAATCACGTAATTTATAAAAGGAACACACTTTCTCACTCACCTATCCTACCCCGGCTTCTGAGCACTACCAATTGCCAAGGTGGGAAATGTTTTACATCTTTACACTTCCCACAGTACTGCAGCTCTTAAAACATGCACACAAAAGACATACACATAATCTAGAAAATAAAGAAATTCAAACAAAGAAAACTAAAAATTACTAATGAAAAAATGTAACTGAAATTTTACTACGTTAAACCGTTACTTACCCCAAGCCAATCAAAGTCAGTCTGTCCATCAGCCTGCAGACACCTGGCCAGATTGCCAGCTTTAAACTTAAACTGCATGTGCAAAAATCTGTGCAGGATAAAAATAGCTTGGACACACAAAGAATACCTGTAGGTAATCAGTACTGTACACTGTCAATTAAATATTAAAGTTTCAACCAACAAATTATTATTGACAGAAACACATGCTTGCACAGCAGTGATATTTTCATAATGAAAATGAGAACTAGAACTAAAAATATGGTTTTTCGTTTTACAAGAACATTAACTGAAATTAAGGCAAACCAAGAAACTAAAACTAAATTAAAATAAAAATCAGTGATATGTAAACAAACTAAAATGAGAATGAAAATTGAGTAAAAACAAAAAAAAACCAGCAATAGCATTTTCGTTACGTCCAGTTCACTCGTGCAGAGGGGTTGTTTTATAGGTCGCCCTGAGCCTTCAGTTACTTTGCGCTGTTTACTATGCGGTGAACTTGAACCTTGGGCTTACTAGAGCCACGTGGCGCAACTTCCGTAAAGGACCGTTGTTTGTTTGTTGAGCACAATTGGCTCATTGGGTTCAAGCAGTAAATATTTGGGGTGGACAATAGTGAGTTTTACACAGATATTCGTGGGTGGAAAGTGAGGAAGTAACATGTGGAAATACTTTAATTACAGCACAGATGATCTTCTTCTTCTTCTTTTGGCTGCTCCTGTTAGGGGGTTGCCACAGCGGATCATCTTCTTCCATATCTTTCTGTCCTCTGCATCTTGTCCTTTAACATCCATCACCTGCATGTCCTCACTCACCACATCCAAAGACCTCCTCTTAGGCCTTCCTATTTTCCTCTTACCTGGTGCTCTATCCTTAACATCCTTTTCCCAATATACTCAGCATCTCTCCTCTGCACATGACCAAACCAATGTAATCTCGCCTCTCTGACTTTGTCTCCCAACCATCCAACTTGAGCTGACCCTCTAATGTACTCATTTCTAATCCTATCCGTCCTCGTCACACCCAATGCAAATCTTAACATCTTTAACTCTGCTACCTCCAGGTCTGTCTCCTGCTTTCTGGTCAGTGCCACCGTCTTCAACCCATATAACATAGCTGGTCTCACTACCGTCCTGTAGACCTTCCTTTTCACTCTTGCTGATACCCGTCTGTCACAAATATGACACTCATCTCCACATGTATTCTGTCTTGTTCCTACTGATCTTCATTCCTCTCCTCTCTAGAGCATATCTCCATCTCTCCAGGGTCTCCTCAACCTGCTCCTTACTCTCGTTACAGATCACAATGTCATCAGCAAACATCATAGTCCATGGGGACTCCTGTCTAATCTCATCTGTCAATCTGTCCATCACCATTGCAAATAACAAAGGGCTCAGAGCCGATCCCTGTAATCCCACCTCCACCTTGAATGCATTCGTTACTCCTACCGCAGACTTCACCACTGTCACACTTTCCCCGTACATATCCTGTACAAATCTTATATACTTCTCTGCCACTCCCGACTTCCTCATACAATACCACAGCTCCTTTCAAGGCACCCTGTCATATGCTTTCTCCAGGTCCACAAAGACACAATACAACTCCTTCTGGCCTTCTCTATACTTCTCCATCAACATCCTCAGAGCAAACATTGCATCTGTGGTGCTCTTTCTTGGCATGAAACCATACTGCTGCTCACTAATCATCACCTAACTTCTTAACCTAGCTTCCACTACTCTTTTTCATAACTTCATGCTGTGGCTCATCAATTTTATCCCCCTGTAGTTACTACAGTCCTGCACATCCCCCTTATTCTTAAATATTGGCACCAGTACATTTCTTCTCCACTTCACAGGCATCCTCTCACTTTCCAAGATTCCATTAAACAATCTGGTTAAAACCTCCACTGCCATCTCTCCTAAACATCTCCATGCTTCCACAGGTATGTCATCTGGACCAACGGCCTTTCCATTTTTCATCCTCTTCAGAGCTGTCCTTACTTCCTCCTTGCTAATCCGTTGCACTTCCTGTTTCACTATCTCCACATCATCCAACCTTCTCTTTCCCTCATTCTCTTCATTCATCAACCTCTCAAAGTACTCTTTCCATCTGCTCAACACACCCTCCTCGCTTGTGAGTATGTTTCCATCTTTATCCTTTATCACCCTAACCTGCTGCACATCTTTCCCAGCTCAGTCCTTCGGTCTAGCCAATCATTACAGGACCTTTTCTCCCTCCTTAGTGTCCAACCTCTCATATAACTCATCATATGCCTTTTCTTTAGCCTTCGCCACCTCTCTCTTCATCTTGCGCCTTATCTCCCTTGTACTCTTCTCTTCTTTCTGAATCTCTCTGAGTATCTCACTTCTTCTTCGCCATCCTCTTCTTCTGTTTACTCTCCTGTACTTACCCATTCCACCACCAGGTTTCCTTTTCCTCCTTCTTCTGTCCAGATGTCACGCCAAGCACCCTTCTTGCTGTCACCCTTACTACATCTGCTGTAGTTTCCCAACTGTCTGGTAATTCTTCACTGCCACCCAGTGCCTGTTTCACCTCCTCCCTAAACTCAACCTTGCAGTCTTCCTTTTTCAACTTCTACCATTTGATCCTTGGCTCTGCCCTCACTCTATTCCTCTTCTTGATCTCCAACGTCATCCTACAGACCACCATCCTATGCTGCTTAGCTACACTTTCCCCTGCCACCACTTTGCAGTCTTCAATCTCCTTCAGATTGACTCTTCTGCATAGGATTTAATCCACCTGTGTGCATCTTCCTCCACTCTTGCACGTCACCCTATGTTCCTCCCTCTTCTTAAAATACGTATTCAGCACAGCTACCAACAACAACAATAACGTTTATTTATATAGCACATTTTCATACAAAAAGTAGCTGAAAGTGCTTTACATAATGCAGAAAAGAAAAATAAAAGACAAAATAAGAAATTAAAATAAGACAACATTAGTTAACATAGAAAAGGAATAAGGTCCGATGGCCAGGGTGGACAGAAAAAAAAAATAAAAAAACTCCAGACAGCTGGAGAAAAAAAAATAAAATCTGCCATGTCCATCCTTTTGGCAAAATCCACTATCCTCTGACCTTCTTCATTCCTCTCCTTGACACCATACCTACCCATCACCTCTTCGTCTCCTCTTTTCCCTTCACCAACATGTCCATTAATATCTGCTCCAATCACCAATTTCTGTTCCTTGGGTACACTGCTCATCACTTCATCCAACTCACTACAAAAATCTTCTTTCTCATCCATCGCACACCCAACTTGCGGGGCATATGGACTAACAACGTTCATCATCACACCTCAGATTTCCAGCTTCATAATTATTACTGACACTCTTTTCTACAGTGGCCCTGAGGGGCAAAGCATGAAAAAAACACACACAATAAACATTAACAAAAAACACATACAACAAATTAATAAAAAACACATAAAACAAATTAACATGAAACACAAACTACAAGTTAACATGAAACACATAGAACAAATTAACAAAAAACACATAAAACAAATTAATATGAAACACATAGAACAATTTAGAAAGAAAAAGGAAGTGGACTCTCAGAACAGAAATGACATAATTTTTAATTTACCAGAAAGGAGAAGAAGAAGAATATCTGCACTGGTGGTATTTTTGAAGATACAGGAATGTTATCATTTTTGTCATATCAGTCTCATTTTTTTAGTATAGTTTCAGCGGCTGGTTATAAAGCAAGCCTTGCACTGGTATTGCACAGTTTTAGGGTGTTTTCAGTTTGTTCCAACATTGTTTAAAATAAACATGTTTTGTCCTTTTTGTGGCACAAATCTTCGGTTAAGAACAGCATATTGCCATAACTGCAGCTGCTCTCTAAGTGTATTGACAAGCGTTTTAGAAAATGATTCAGGTATGTTATGTTTTTAATGGCATACTATATACTGTAATAAACTTAAACTGACTGCAAGTAAATGGTACTGATATATGCATAAGTTAATAACCATTGGGCATATTGTCTAAAGTGGCAGAAATAACATAATATATCGCGCTTAGTCAAATTCAGTGACGTGGGGAGCCTGAGTATGTCCCGACAGCACTAGGCAGAAGTCCAAAAGTTTTGGACAAGACGCCGGTCCATTTCAGGGCCCATTCAGTTACTTTTAGAAGTACTTCTAACGTTGAAGAGGTAAGCGAGTTATCAGAAATAAATGAAAAACGGGAAACTTTGTACATTTGTAACTTTGAAACTTTAAAATGAGCAATAATATATGGTTATTATATAATGTCAGTTAATTTTTTATGGGTTACTGTGCTCTAAATATCCAGTCACACTAAATAATGTAATGTTTTTTAATAGGTGTTGTGAATACCACAGACGTGTCTGATTTAATAAATGAATATTTTCGAACACGTCACAGGTACGATGTGATTTTAGATTTCCTCAAGACGCATCATGGATTCAGCATAAGTCTCCGGACTCTGAAAACAAAATTAAGACTGTTTGGTCTTTCAAAGCGAGGCAATTTCACTTCTTTACAGGTGGTCCGTTCCACGATTCAAAGGGAACTACGTGGACCTGGACAGCTGTTTGGTTATCGGACAATGTTTCAGATTTTAAAATAAAAGTATCAGTTGCGAACTCGAAGAAGTGCCGTAATGAAGCTTATGTCAGAAATGAATCCCTCTGGAACTCGAGCAAGGAGGATCCGAAGGTTTTTCTGAAGAAGTTATCATTCTTTGGGGCTTAATTATGTTTGGCACGTCGATGGCAATGATAAGTTAAAACCATACGGTTTCGCTGTTAGCGGGTGCATTGATGGATTCTCGAGAAAAATATTATGGTTGATATGTGGCCCAACTAATAATAATCCAGCAGTAGTGGCATCTAACTATATGAAGCTCATTTATGACCTTCGAGTTGTTCCGATGCGACTGAGAACAGATTGTGGAACAGAAAATGTAATAACGGCAGCAATGCAATGTGCATTGAGGTCACATCACAGTGACTGTTTTTCAGGAGAAGCAAGTCATATTTATGGGACATCTACATCTAATCAAAGAATTAAATCCTGGTGGGTACAGTACAGAAAACAACGCTAAGCACATTATCTTTATTATAATTAATGCACCGCAATTGAAATAATTTAAACATTTATGAGGATTTTATTAACATTTTGTTTCGTATGTTTATATCATATGCTTTCTGTTAGTTTACAGTTCTGGATGGACCTTTTCGAGGATCTGAAAGACTCGGGCCATTTCAATGGCAGTCATGAACACAAATGTTTGCTACGCTTCTGTTTCACTAACCAGGTTTCCATCCAAGGAGTTTTTGCGAAAAAATATTTAGCGCTTCAAATTTTAGCTGATGGAAATGGTAATTATCGATAAAATGTTGTACATGTCGACATAATATTTTTCCGTTTAACTTTAGCGCATAAATTCCATATCGATACTTCAGATGTCGCAAAAACTACATTGGAAACACTTTTTGTCGGAAAAAAAGGTCTTTAACGCAAATAAATGTGTCACATGATACATTTTCATCATGTGCAATCAAAACGAGAATAGCGGAGCGGTTCGCATGGTCTGATGAAGAGACTCGTTATTTCTCGTGATGAGCCAATGCAGTAGCGGATAGGCTGGGTCTCCTGCTACTAAAAGGGGTACCTGAACTCCCTCCACATCAACTGTAGCCTGGGGGTGTCTCTCAGGATGTCTAAATAATACAAAAACTGCAAAGGTAATTTACTGTGCCAGTCAAAATATTTAATAAACCGTGTGTTTCATTATGTAAACATTTTTTTCTTATTATTAAATGGCAGATGTTTCAGCATATATGAGAAATTCTCTCATTAATATTAACTTTAGTTTTTTTTTATTAAACGTCGTTATTTTGTATTAATTCAAGTTTTAATTAAAAACCTTAAGGGAAGCAGGTTACAGTACTAATTCAGTTGTTATCGCACTGAGAAGGGATGTTGAAAGGTAGGCTCACCTGTACAGATCCGATGCTGCAAACACAGCTGCATCATGGGCACTTCCAGGAGTGCCAACGTAAATGTCTCGTATCATGCACCTATCATCAAGGGCCTGGAGAACAACAGATGGCCACCCTTTGCGATTAATGTAATCGCGGTAGCCTTCCGTCGGGGGAAGAATAGGCACATGCGTGCCATCCAGCGCGCCGTAAATCTGTGGCACAAGATGCACCAAGGAATTGTGGTATGCAATTTCATTGGCCTCCGCTACAGTCGGAAGTCTGATATAACGCCGCATTCATTTTTCTTTAATAGCGGTGCACACAGCATATACACATCGATGGACGGTAGTTTTACTAACCCCGAAAGTTTCTCCAACTACTCTATACTCGGCGCAGGTTGCCAGCTTGTAAAGGGCGATGGCAATCCGCTTTTGGGTTGGAACCGGTGGTCGTGGCAACCTGTGATGGGTGCAACATCAGGACTGATGAATCCACACAACATCTCAAACGTCGGCCATGTCATTCTAAAATGTTGCAGCCAGAGATTTTCTGTGAAGTGTCTCTCCACCACCTCCTCCCAGAAGGTCTTATTCCGTCGTCTCTCCCATACCTGTGGGTTTCGTCGCACTGGGGTACTTTCTTCGAGCTCTAGGGATATCAGACAAGCAACTGCTTCATTCTGCTGTCGTCTTCGGATATTATGTACAATTCCAATTATTTGTGAAACTAAAATAACAGTAAGCTGGCAAATTTCAAAAAACTATCTGAATAATCTCTCCATTTCTTTATTTCTTTGTTTAGTGGAGGGGGTGTAACGTGGAAAACAAAAGGTAGATAATTTGCGACATACACAAAATTATGTATGGAAACAGCTCAAGGGCAGATTTTTTTCGCGATACAACAAAACTTATGCGACAGTTCGTTTTTGGGGGGGGATGACGTCATCACGCACACCATTTTATCGATATAAAGCCAGTTGGATGGAAACAGGCTGGAGACAGTAAATTTCGCACATTTTTTTTACGTATATTCTGTTTGTCGATAACAAAACGTCGCAAAAAACTGGATGGAAACTTGGCTACTGATATCCTGCAGAAAGACCTAGAGGAATGCAAGCAACTATGGAACAAGCATAGAATCAGACCTTCCAGAATGTCTACATGCCCCCCAGGAATTCCTAACGAATTGTACAGTTTGCCTCAAAGACATAGTCCCTTTTGAATTATCTTTTAAGTAAGGTTGTGTAGGTGGCGTAGTGATGATCATTGTTTCCACATTACAGTTTATGGAGATTTTGCTCCAAATCCATCCTATATGTGCGCGCGAGTGTTGCCTTTGATTGGCTGGCAACAGGTACAGTTGTTATTTGTGCCTTTCCCAGTCTTGATCATATTTTATTCACAGCAGTCGGCACTTTCAAAAGTTGTGCTTTTTATGGTACAGTATAAGTAAAGCCATAACCCAAGCTGTTGCCCATCATAGCTAAAATCAAAAATACGCTTGTATCATTATAAGAGTCTTAGCCGATACAAGATGGTTTTGCCTTAAAAGGACGCAAGACAAAATCGACTGTTTTGATAACAGTGCAACACAGTTGTTAAAACAGTCACCTTTAGATTCCATGTGAGTGGTTTTAGGTTTCTCAAGCACCGAACACAAGGGAGAACTTGGAACGGTTTCTTGAACACATTTTATCAGTGAGATGGCAGTTACACCCGTGAGAATAGCATTTCTAGACTCTCTGGCTTTCTCGAAATGAGTGACACGCGTGAATGTGTGTGAGAATCGGCCTGTTTTACAATATTATGAAATTCAGTAGGAATGAGATCTTCCTCAGTAAGCTGTTCAGTTACCAGAACTTGCAATGCACTGACAGCCATATAGTGTACACTGTAAAAAATACTGCGTTAAAATTACTTAAAAAAAATAAGGCAACAAATTACAAGCAATATTTTTGAGTAGATTTAATATACTGCACTATTGAGTAAACTTAATTTATTAATTAACTCAAATTTACCTAAAATAAATGAGTTTGATTAAATATAAGTAGTGGCAAAAATGGTTTCATTTTACTCCGATTTTCATTTGAATTAAAGTACTCAAAAAAAGTGAGTATGCAACACTGGACAGTAATGACTTAACAAATACATGCTAAAAATCCATATATCTTTATTTATTTGAACATACAGAGATAGTCACAACAACGGAGTTATATTTTCAAAGGAAAATTAAATCAAATGTCTGAGGATAATTTTTACTGAATTACTGACATTCAAATGTCAATGAAAATTGTCTTTTCTTTTTTTAAACTTTCTTCAAAAAGTATATCTCAATCAAATAATGTCCCAGGAATGAGTGGTAAACGGGAAGGAAACAGAGAGTGAAAGCGTGAAATCCTGCAGCAGGCACCACTCTTCAAACACTTCCTGCATTTACGCCAACATGTCCTCTTAAATGAATGGCCGCCTTTTCACTACTTGTCAGTATGCGATAGCGAAAATCCTGAAATAAAATAGGAAATAAGAAATCAAACATCGCTAAATAAATCACAGTGTTAAAAATTTTCCAGAAAATACATGGCCTATGTAGAACACTAATTAAATAAAAGGTCAAATAATACCGTGACGGTTAGGCAAACGTCTTTATATGTTGTTTACAGGTCGTAGTTTAGGACAGACGCCATATCGTTCTCAAACTTATCTCAAAGTGTCATTTTCTTTTTCTGTGTAAAATAAAAGTTTTAAACGATAAAAAAA
>JANRMT010062796.1:42229775-42239937 GCA_026402145.1 Polypterus bichir lapradei
GCCATATTGAACTTTCCAACGTCACTAATTCTCCAACTTCCCGTGTCCGGGTCCCCCATCCCAACGCCTCCCACGTTGTTGGCTGCCTGCCTATATAAGGCCGTCTGTCGCTCCGGTCTCTACATTCCCTTCCTTGCTTCGCCACGGCATTCACGTCTCCCTGCTGATAACTACAGCCTTTTTATTTAATCCACGGCTTCTCCGCTGTTTTATTGTTCATTTATTACGATTATAGTTATTGTGTAGGTATTTTAGAATTACTTTACATTGTTCAGGTACCCATTTCCTTTATCATTCCAACCGTACCCCCATTAACATGTCTATCGAGGTGATCACCATCGATCAAAGAACTGTCACTTACCGAGTGGTTTCCATGCCCGGAGATGGCACCTGCCTTTTCCATTCTCTTTGTTACATATTGCACGGCCATATCAGGCTCACTCTTGATATCCGGAGGAACAATGTGTCTTATGTATTGAATGACTGGGACAGGTTCAAGGTGTGGACTGATGACGGTACAGGAGATAATTATACTACACAGGAGCACTATAAGAGTGAAATGCTTAAGCCCTTCACCTATGGTTCTGCATGTGAGTTGATGGCTGCCGCTGAATTGTTCGGTTGTCGCTTTCAAGTGTACCGAAATGGCCAAATATTTTACACCTTTCGACAACCGCCAATGCCTCTTAAACATCTTAGATTCACAGGTGACGATTTCAGTAGTGGACACTTTGATGTTTATGAATGTTTAAACTCTCAAAAGCTGGATGTGAAGTTATCGATGAAACCGGTTGTATGCTTATAACGCTTGACAGATGCCGAATGTCACTTCAACACAACAAGTCCTGCAAATACTGTCGTAATTGAAACAAACCATGAAACTCAAACCAATTATGACAGCAGCAATCCAAGCTGTGAGATTTGAAACAAGATTGCTGTTCACATGGCCAACTGTACGTTGCATGCTCAAGAGTAAGCTCAGCGCACAGCTTGGTCATATTACAACCGGAGGGCCGAACTCAAAATGAGGTATACAAAGAGATCCTTAACAAATAATTATTGGTGTATTTTCCCTCAGTTTAAAAAGGTTTAATTTTCTTCTTAATAAAACTTTTAAGTCAGTACTTCGCCGCTGCGAAGCGCGGGTATTTTGCATGTATATATATATATATATATATAAAGTTATATACAACTTTCCCTTTCCTTATAATCATTTTTAACTTTATTTTTGTTTGAACTGTTTAGCTTTGAATTTTATTAGAACTTTTAAAAATAAATACTGCAGAATTATTTGATTATGTGTCACACTTTTGCCTGAATCATTCTACGAAGTAAGCAAAACCTGTAGAACCTTGTAAGTTTTGGACAAGCCCCAGAAAGTACATCATATATTACAAAACCCTAAATCAGGCTTTATATGCTCCATTATTACAAGACATCACTCACAACTCCACACATTATTTATGGATAAAAATGCAGTTTTATTGTACACATATATTGAACTATCACCCTGTTAATATAAAAAGATTAAGTTTTTGGGAATGGATATACAATACTTTATTTCACATAGGTGTAAATACAGAACACACATTTGTTAAATTAATACTGTTGATCAGGTATATAGGCTTTTTGAAGTTTGTTTTTGTAAAGATAAATTGTTTTCAACTGAGACCTCCCATCAGAGATAATAAACAGGTCTCAAGTGTAACTCTGAGTAGATAGCTTGAATATGGATTTCATTTTAATGGTCACGGAGACCTGAGATTTCAACGTCAGGTCAATGTTAGACTGGTAAAAATGATCAGGATCCTGGGGAGTGCTGACATTTTTACTATTGTAGTATTTGTCCTGGTCAAACAGTAAAGTTAGAACTGCACTATATGAAAAAGAACTTCCAGTGTGTTTTTTTTTGACATGTATAAAAATTATCTGTGTAACACAGAAATGTCGCTTACATCACTGTTACGAAAGTACTTTTTCATCAAAGCAGCGAGCAGCTGCTCTGCAAGGCCAGTCGAGTAAGTAGCTTCGAATGAGCGGCTAACTTCAGTCACGTAATAAAAAATAAAGCCGTGCGCTGTAACGCTGCTATTACAGATTTGAATTCCAAAATATGTAAAATGTTATGATTCGAAATTTCAGTACTAACTCGACTGAAATGGAGGGACTGACTTGTCAGTCCTAGCTCCAAGTGTGTGGAAGCATTAAAGCAGTGGTTCTCAACCTTTATGGCCTTATGACCCAGTTTTGCTTAGATGTTCATTGATGACCCACACGTATAAATCGAATTAGTCAAATTCACGCGAAAATAAACGGGAAAAATAATCGCGCAGTGCCGTTAGGACCTCTGGTTAAAATGGGGTGGAGGTGGGAATACATTATAGTGTGAACAAGTCAGTCAGTGAAATGACCAATGGTTCAGAAACATTGGCTTAGAGTGCCGTTAAAATAATCTCGATAAGAAATCACAGGTTCCACCTGCCTGAGTCCCACCGCCATCATTTTATAACTAAGTTTTTATCTCCCTAACAAACACTCACTTCACGCCGTCCTGTGTTAGTACACGAAAATCTGACTAACAAAGAAACATTGTGATAATTTCTCCTAATTGTATAAAAAATAAAAAATTCTCCATAAATTAATTTATGAAGATCACTGCTGGTGAATAGTCACACCACAATGTCAATAGCAGAACTCCAAACGTACCTGAACATTTTTAGTAATTCTTCGCTTGACTGATGTCTGAAGCCGCTCACTTTGTTTTAAGCTTCGAAATCTCAGGAACTCCTGTAGGGCTGTCCCTGTCTCTGCATTTAATCAGAGTCAAAGAGAATGTTGATTAAGAAACTGCAATAAAGTTTATGCAAACGTCACTCCCTGGCTTGATACTAACCTCTGTGGGTTGTTTCTGATTTTTCCACTGAAGACCCAACAGTGTCTTTTAATTCTTGCGGCAGAAAAGTTACAGATTTTCCACATCTCTTGAAAATAATGCCCACTGAACTATGGAAACGCCACAAAACGGACAAAACATATTACATAACACGGTAGTGTAAAACAGTGAAATAACAAAATAGATGGAATGGGTGTGTAAAGTTCTAGCTCCCTTCTCCTTTTCTCTTCATTCCCTTAAAATTTCATTTCCGTTTTGAGAGACCACTTCCGTTTTCTTTCTAATTTGTTCTATGTGTTTCATGTTAATTTGTTTTATGTTTTTTTTTTATTCATTTGTTGTGTGTGTTTCATGTTAATTTGTTTTATGTGTTTTTTTTTATTAAATTGTTGTGTGTGTTTCATGTTAATTTGTTTTATGTATTTTTTATTAATTTGTTGTATGTGTTTTTGTTAATGTTTATTGTGTGTGTTTTTTTCACGCTTTGCCCCTCAAGGCCACCGTACTTTTCACCTCCAAAACACTCTTGACGTAGTGTTCCTTCAGAACAACCCCTACCCCATTTCTCCTCCCATACACACCATGATCGAACAATTTGAATCCATCTCTGATCCACCTGGCCTTACTCCCCTCCCATTTAGTCTCTTGCATGCACAATATATCAACCTTCCTTCTCTCCATCATATCTGCTAACTCTCTCCTCTTACCAGTCATACTGCCAACATTCAAAATTCCTACATTCAAAATTTCTACCTTCAGTTCCACTATCTTTACCTTTTTCCTCTCCTCCTGCCTCTGGACATGTCTCCCCCCTCTTCTTCTCCTTCTTTGGCCAACAGTAGCCCAATTTCCGCCAGCACCCTGTTGGCTAACAGGTGGCAGTCATTGTTAACACGGGGCTTGACCAATACAGTATAGAAATTTGTATTGTTGTCCGCATATTGATTTGGCCAAATATTACACCAGATGCCCTTCCTGACACAACCCTCCCCATTTATCCGGGCTTGGGACCGGCACGAAGAAACACACTGACTTGTGCATCCCCTGTGGCTGGGTTAATTACAGCGCAGATGATAATAAAAGCAAATGTAGCGTGTGAGAAGAAGAAAAGAATCAAAGATTTTCAGTGCAGGACCAGGTGGATCAGTACTTAGTGGAAGTCCAGCACTTCTCTGGCACCATGACTGCACTTCATACAGGGATATGCGGTCTGACCTGTCATCATGAAAAGTAAAATAACTAATAATGATACAATAAAATAAACTTGTCCACTGGTCTGTGCTATAAATTTGTTTTCTCTATGATTCCAATAATTTTGATAATTTTTATTGTCAGAATCGCTGAATTTCTGCATTTCCTGATCAAATACAGGGGAGAAACACGAGGCGCAGAAGCAATGAGCCTCACTGTTATGTATATTGTGTTAGTGGATCTACTTTTTGTGGTGTATATATACTGTTAACCATTATGTGTGCGTATGCGCATTGATATAAGTTTTTCTGGGTGATACAACAAGGAATAAAAAGAAAAACATGGAAAGCGGTTATTGTACTGCGTTTCTCGATTTTATATAAGGTTGAATGTTGTAAGACACAACAACTGGCGACGAGGTTTACATGCACCTTTGATTCACCATACAATTGAACCTTTTGTACGGAGCTATTTCAAGAAAGCAACGGGGAGAAACGAGCATCGAAAAGCGGAATGCATTTGCAGGAGTCTCTTTACCCAGGATACGCAGCGCAAAGAAGGTCTGTGAGTAAAACAAATTAAACAACCGAAAAAAAAAGTGAACAGAGTAGAGAGGAAAATGTCTGGTTGTGTGGGAAAAATGGACAGTTTTGATAGTTCGGTGGAGGACTGGGCCACGTATGTTGAAAGACTAAAACAGTACTGCCTGGTGAACGAGATTAATGACGGAAAGAAAGTTGCCGTGTTACTTAGCTTAATGGGAGCTAGAACCTACAACTTGCTTCACAGTTTAGTGGCACCAGCGAAACCAGCCGAGAAAACATTCAACCAAATAGTGGAAGTCCTGCAAAATCAGGACCCTAAACTGCTTGTAATTGCAGAGCGTTTTTGCTTTCATAAACATAACCAAACAAAGACAGAGACTGTAGCGGAGTACGTAGGAGAACTGAGAAGACTCGCAGAGCACTGTGAATTTGGAGAAAACTTGTCAGAGTCTTTAAGAGACAGGCTTGTGTGTGGATTGCACAATGAAAATATACAGAATCGACTCTTGACTGAGCGTACATTAACCCTGCCTCGTGCTGTAGAAATTGCAGTGTCAAAGGAGACAGCCGCTAAAGATACTCTCGAGCTGCAGCAGAAGATCGCGACAGAGTGTAACACGCATAAATTGGAAGCGACACACGCGAGAACTGCGCTCTGCTACAGATGTGGGAAAAGGTCATACAACGCTTCGGAGTGCTGGTTTAAAGACAAAATGTGTTGTCAATGTTAGAAACCAGGGCATATTCAGAAAATGTGTAAAACCCGCCCACGTGACAAAAAGTTTGCAAAGAATAAACAGAAACATAAAAATGTGCACGAAATAAATACTACCACATCAGACTCATCTGAACACGAGCTGGCTTGCTTTGATATCTATGCACTTAAAGAGGAATCATGTGGGTGTCCCTTGAAGTGGAAGGCGTGCCTTTTAAGATGGAGCTGGACACAGGATCATCCCTGTCAGTGATCTGCTATAAGGATTATAAGGAACATTTTGCATATTGCATCCTAGAGACAGTCCCTGTGATGTTGAAAACATATACTGGTGAGAAAATAGCACCCTTGGGAACAATTAATGTAAATGTAAAATATACAGGGAAAACACATACATTGCCACTTTATGTAATTAAAAAAGGGGGTGTGCCACTGTTGGGATGTGAGTGGCTGAAGAAAATACAGTTGGATTGGCAGTCAATCAAAGCCATGCAAACCTTAGAAAAGTCAAGCAACCAGGCCATAAATAACAGTTTTAAAGAGCTACTTTCACAGTATGCACAGGTTTTTCAGGATGGCATTGGCACATTAAAATATTTGAAAGCCCAGATTGTATTAGAAGATAATGCAGTGTCGAGGTTTCACAAGGCAAGGCCAGTGCCATATGCCCTACGCCCTAAAGTAGAAGCAGAATTGCAAAGACTAGAAAAGGAAGGCATACTGACAAAAGTGGAATGGTCTGAATGGGTGACACCAATTGTACCAGTTGTAAAGGGTGATGGCACTGTGCGCATATGTGGTGACTTTAAGGTGACAGTGAACCCAGTGTTAAAAACTGAACAATACCCGTTACCCAGGTGACAGTGAACCCAGTGTTAAAAACTGAACAATACCCGTTACCCCGTATAGATGATATCTTTGCATCTCTGGGCAGAGGAGAAAAGTTTTCAAAAATTGACCTTGCACAAGCATACCTACAAATGGAAGTAGGTAGGTAGGTTTGACTATTAACACTACTAAAGGCCTGTACCAGTATAACCGTTTGGTTTTTGGAGTTGCTTCAGCACCAGCCATATGGCAGAAGGCCATAGAACAGGTCTTACAGGGCATTCCTGGCACTCAGTGCTACCTTAATGACATTCTTGTTACAGGGGCTGATGACAGGGAGCATCTAGAGAATCTAGGAAAAGTCCTGAATAGATTAGCAGACTTTGGCTTGAGAGTCAACAAAAATAAGTGTGAATTTTTCAAAAATTCTATTGAGTATTGTGGACACCAAATAGATAAAGAAGGCTTACATAAATGTAAAAACAAAATTGAAGCCGTTCTGAAAGCACCGAAACCCAAAATGTATCTCAATTGCGGTCATTTTTGGGACTGGTTAATTATTATCACAAGTTCCTTCCAAATCTTTCGACTGTTTTGCATCCTTTAAACAGTTTGCTGCGCAGTGAAACAGCATGGTGCTGGACTAAAGAATGTGAGCGTGCCTGCAAAGAGGCAAAATCTCTTGTAACATCTGACAATGTGCTAACTCATTATGACCCCAACTTGCCACTCCAGCTTGCATGTGATGCGTCTCCTTATGGTATTGGTGCTGTATTGTCACATGAGTTCACTGATGGGACGGATCGGCCAATTGCCTTTGCCTCAAGATCCTTAACTCCAGCAGAGCGTAATTATACCCAAATTGATAGAGAAGCCCTTAGTTTGGTTTGGGGAGTTAAGAAGTTTAACCAGTATTTATATGGGAGACATTTTACCTTGCTGACTGATCATCGGCCATTGTTGTCCATCTTTAATCCATGTAAGGGTGTCCCAGGTATGGCTGCTGCACGACTTCAAAGATGGGCATTATTTCTTGGGGCCCACACTTACACTATTGCATTCAAGGGTACAGAGCATCATGGTAATGCTGAATGACTGTCATGGCTTCCATTGGGGTTATCACAACCCAGGAATTTAGTGGAACCAGTAGACATGTTCCAAATGGCTCAGGTAGACTCATTGCCAGTCACGTGCTCTGTCATCCAGCGAGAGAAGCGCTGCGACCCAACACTTTCTAAAGTTTATAAACTGACAGTTAAAGGTTGGCCATCCAAGGGCAATGCAACTTTATCAGCCTACTCATCACGACATGACCAACTGTCTGTAAGTCAAGGTTGCATTTTATGGGGCACACGTTTTATAATTCTACCAAATCTTCGTACCAAGGTCCTTGAGGTGCTACATGAAGGGCACTTAGGAGTGGTAAAGATGAAAAACTTGGCTCGCAGCTATGTCTGGTGGCCTGGCATTGATCACCAGGTGGAAGACCTCACAAAGACATGTAATGGGTGCCAGCAGACTCAAAGGTCACGAGTATCTGCACCACTTCACCCCTGGGAATGGCCCACCACCCCATGGCAGCGCATACACATTGATTATGCAGGCCCATTCTTTGATAAGATGTTTCTTATTGTTGTAGATGCCCACTCTAAGTGGCCAGAGGTTTTCTGTACCACTAAAGCAACTTCTATAAAGACTGTGGAACTCCTACGTAACTTGTTTTCGCGTACAGGAGTACCACAACAAATAGTAAGTGATAATGGTAGCCAGTTCTTATCTGAGGACTTTAAAACCTTCCTCAGGAAAAATGGAATACAACACATTACCACAGCACCATACCACCCTGCAATGAATGGTCTTGCTGAGCGTTTTGTGCAGTCCTTCAAACAGTCCGTTAAGGCAATGTCATCTGAAGGAATATCACTACAACACAAAGTGTCCAAGTTTTTATTGGCTTATCGTAACAGCACCCATTCGACTACCGGACAAACACCTGCAATGCTTTTTCTAGGCCGTCCCCTGAGATCCCGTCTGGACTTGATGAAACCTGACCTATGTAGGCATGTCCAACAGGAGCAGGCCACCTGGAATCAGAGTCAAAAGTCGCAAACCCTGCGTACCTTTTGTGTGGGTCAGAGAGTTTTGGCTCGCGATTATCGTAACAGTGGCCGATCATGGCAGCAAGGTGTCATTGCCTCGCAGACAGGACCACTGACTTATACTGTAGACATTGGGGATGATGTTGTCTGGCGTCGACATACAGATCAATTGTTAGACACTATTCCTTCTGACAACCACCAACAGGAAGAAATTGCAAAGCCAACTTCATCGCAGGACATGGCTGTACCAGAGTGTGATGGTCAGGAGTCTACCATCACCACAGACAACCAGGAAACAACGCAACCTGAGAGTCAGGACTCAGTTGGTAGTTCTAGCTCAACATGCACTAGACGTTACCCTGACAGAGTTAGGAAACCTCCTAAAAGATTTGAATGTTAAATTTTATATGCTGTTATAGTTAAAAATATTTGTGAGAATATATATATATATTTTTTTGATATAGCTTCAGTGCTGCGTGGGAGGAGTTGTTATGTATATTGTGTTAGTGGATCTACTTTTTGTGGTGTATATATACTGTTAACCATTATGTGTGCGTATGCGCATTGATATAAGTTTTTCTGGGTGATACAACAAGGAATAAAAAGAAAAACATGGAAAGCGGTTATTGTACTGCGTTTCTCGATTTTATATAAGGTTGAATGTTGTAAGACACAACACTCACCTCACCGCAGACTGTGCTATCCCTCACACACTGGGTTGATGGATTTAATTGGCATGTGCCTGTTGTCTCTCTGTATGTCACCACTATAATGTTTACAGACACGTTTATTATAAACCCTGATTTTCCACAGTCTCGCTAATATCGTTAATGAATGTGTGTGACATATTTAGTCTTGCTGATCGGACATAACACCACAGTGAAGAGGCACCAGGTGAGGCAGACAGTACCGTGCCACACTGAAGGGGGCAGATGTGAGCCAAAGAGGTGCTTGTTGCTGCTGTTCTTCTATGGAGAGGCTCTAGGCACCAATAAGTTAGCGATATCTGAAAGTCTCGTCTGTTGCGGGAAATGGACGTCTGAAGTGAAACTCCATTAGCATTAATTTTTCTCTTGTTTTTATAATCCCGAGGTATCCTGTATTTACCCAACTCGAGGAGGTTCTATTACAGTATATGCAAGCATATATAAACATAAGCGGTAAGAAAGGGGCTCAGAAAGAAACAGAAAAGAAACCCAAAGATACACCCAAGCCTTGACAGACATCAAGTCCAAGTTCAGCCTCAAGGTATGGCCTTACAGAGACTGACCCGGAGCAGACTGCATCATCTCCAGTTGAGAGCGATAGTGGGAGAGAATGTGCGAGTGATGCTGGTCATGATAGCGCGCCGATTCCAGAAGATCATTTGAAACTGGAAATGGCCTTGCTGTCCACGTTATGATCTACTCCTTGCATCGGCTGTAAAGGGGCTTGCCGCTTCACCTGCGGAGCACCGAAACGATCTGTCTGAACTGAAGGTAATGATCACTGAGCTCAAGAAAGATATTAAGAAAGAAATAATGCTTAAGACAAACAAGAAGCTGCGGCTGGAGCTGCAGGAGCTGTGGCAGGATAATAAAGACTTGGAGAAATGTGTATATAATCACTTTGAGGCAGCCTTTAACGGTATGCTGGAAAAAATTGAGGAACACATTCAGGAAAAAAGTTTGAGGGAAAACTGAGAGCGCTTTGGTGATCAGTTGAAAAGACGTTAAGCAAACATTTACGACTCGAATTGAAAACGCCAAATATCTGGCATCCACCGCTGACAGAAAAGCAATGGCTGCAAATTCCGAATGCAAAAAACTCAGAGACAGACTTGCTGCTCTGGAAGATGGATGCAGAAGGAATAATATTAGAATCAAAGGTCTACCTGAGAATTGTGAAAGTC
>JANRMT010062796.1:42256363-42295063 GCA_026402145.1 Polypterus bichir lapradei
ATTATAGTAATAGTCATATTATTATAATATTGTTTATTATATATTATGGATTTATAATATATAAATTATTATTTATATTGTATAGTTGTTAATACTCTTATAAACTGAAAGATACAGCCTTGTTATTACATATTCAAAATCAGGTTCTACCATGTCATTCCATGTAAGATATTAGTGATTTCCAGCCACTGAAGAAGTATACTGCTTCTAAGGTGGACTTCATTGCTATTTTCTCTACTAAACATGAACCTTTTCTGCCTTTATAGATAGATAGATAGATAGATAGATAGATAGATAGATATTTTCTCAAGGGGTAAGTTTAGCTTTTTTACAGAATTTTAATAAATAAATACAATATAATTTAATATAATAATAAAAATCATCAAAAATACTTGTCAAATACACAACAGATTTATAGATCTAAAATAAAATTAAAATCCACCTTAATAAAAGGACAAGTGTCTTTGTGTGTATCTGTGTATCTGTTTGGCAGCTATGTTTTATGCCATTTGGTATGGGATTTGAAAACGCAATTCTAATGTTTGTGAAGTGCCATCTTTTTGAATGAAAATGCACTGCAAATGCTGAATACACTGATGTCTATGTTGATTACTTATAATTTTTTTTACTTTTAAATTTTTTTTAGTCCATTAGCACAGCTAATAAAATATAAATGTATTTTTTCCACTTGTATGATGGTCAGTATTGCCTTTCTATCATTGAACAATCTTAATAAAATTCTAAATAAAAGTGGGAAATGCTCTGATTAATGGCTTTTTGGCTTCCTTCCCACTTATATGAAAGGCATGTATTTTATAAAGGTGTTCCTCTAAAAGTCTCATATGGAACATTATTTTTCCACCTATATTCCTCTGTCTGAAAAGACTACAGATGATTTTTGATTGCAAATGTATGTGCTCTCTGTCACTAAAGGATGCTCACTACCTAATTAATGAAACCGTTTATATTGCAGGTGTGACAGGCACCACTGCAAAACACAAGATGATTCTTATGATCCTGTACTCACTTTCACACTCTAATTCTTCCTTCTCTCTCCATATCACTTAGTATGAATATGTCAGTTTTTCCAGAGACAGAACTGTTACAAACATTTGGCTTGGACTATATCTCTCCCTCCACACTAAGACATTGTGCTGATGAATGAGTGCAAGTGTTTACTGACTTTTCTATTTGCTTGAATAAAGAGTTCATTCCTTGGTTGAAATTTCCACAATTATTCTTTATACTCAAAAATAAGACATTTCCTTCTGTGACAGATTAGGGTTTTCTCGCACCCTTGTACCCTCAGACCACACGTCAGACACCAGATAAAAGTCCAATAATAGGATTTATTATAATAATAAAGTGCACAAAGCACGCTTCTCTCCACAATTCTCAATAAACAATACAATTCTCAAATAAACCAATCCTCCTCTCCCAGACGCTTAGCCACCCTGCCTCCCAACTCAGCTCAGTGTCTGGGCTTTCCCAGAGTCCTTTAATACCCCATGACCCGGTGGTGTTCCTGCCCCACAGTCCACAAGTCCTTACCACTTTCGGGTCAGGGTAAAAGTCTTTCTCTTCAACCTGGAAGTACGTCATTCCTCCCGTTCACGTGACCAGGACGCACTTCCAGGTTATAGGGCACATAAGAGTCTACGAGCCTCGCTACAGCGACTCCTTGTGGTCCCCAAGGTATCCAGCAGGGCTGTGTATAAAAACTACAAAGTCCATGAGGCCCTGCTGGAACTCGGGGCACGTCCATGCTGTTGGGAGAGCTCCTCCTGGCGGTCTGGGGGTGAGGGCCGGCAACTCTTGCCGGACATCCATCACACTTCCTTAATGATTATAGAGCAATGGTATTGACTTTGATAATAATTAAACATTTAAATGTGTAATTCTTCTGTTACAATTTTTTTCTTGACCTGGTTTAATTTATTCACTCTTCCAGCAAATTAGTTTAAGATGCAATAAACATAGTTTTCCACTGAATTTTGCAATTGAGGAAGATGAGTAAGCCACAATGTTATTTAATAGAACAGGTCTTGCAAGTGTTCGTATCTAAGCAGAAAATCAACAAAATTATGAAATATACATGGCATTTTATAGGAATTTATACACCTCTATGTGTCCACTCAAAACATATGAGAATGCTGAATCCATATATCCTAACTTTCAATTCATATAAAAAATGGGTATTGTTTAAAATCTTATCAGTAGAGAAAATAAGACAGGAAATAATCATGTATTTCTGTTATTGTAAACTAAATTACAAAGTTGTAAGCTCATAGCAAAAAAAAAAACCAAAAAAAAAAACATTTGTACTTAACTTCCACAGTTTCACTCCTTTTGATTTGTAAAAATCGTATTAAGCAATCTCAAGTCTATATAGAAAGACAGGAGGGGTTGAAATTGGTTTTGATGTTATGAATTCTGAAGCACAAGTGTTTTTAGAGTGACATTTAAGCATTTATCAACAAGATCAACAAATATATAAATATTCTAATAAACATAGTAATTATTTAATATACAAAATTCCTCTTAAGGTTAGTAATACATCTATTGATATACATCTGGAAACATCTTCTGTGATGTTGCAGGAATCCTCAAGTGTTTCAGGTCTCTGAAAATCAAATATCTTCTTTCATGTGACCCAGATGGGGCTGATCAGACCCCAGCTTGTATCCAGCTGACCAGTTAGATTTTTCTTTTTTGAGCTGTAGCCTTTGAGAGGCTTTGTCTGCCAATATGGTGGTATCGTGGATGGCTCTTCTGTTCTCTTCCTCTGTTCTTCGATGTCCAATGTGCTGAAGACTTTGACTAGAGATTGTGCCTCTGTAGCCAACCTCGACTGGGAAACAGTTTGCCTTCCAACTTCCATTTTTGTGCATTTGCAAATAAGTCCCTCATACTTGGAGACTTTCCTTTCAAAGGCTTTATTCAAAAGATCTTCCATAAAGACTGTTAGTGCCAACATGAAGACTTGCCTGGTGGACTCTGACTCAAAAAGGACATCTAGTCTAAGTGTAGTGCCTGTAATATGTTGGGGTGGAAACCTTAGTTGTTTCCAGGTCCACCATCAATAGCCAGTCTTTTGCAGAGGGCAGTATTTTTGCATTTATCTCTGAAAAGCTTGATGGCTTACTACTGTTTTGTGGGATGGGACCGCTTGCTCTGATGAAGGTTTCTGTAATTATCTTCAGTACTTGATTGTGTTTTCAGTGCAATCTCCCTTCTCTCAGTGCTTTGGAGCAGTAACTGTCTATGCTGTAGAGTTCAACATTTTGAACACCACTGGCATGCTGATGTCTCTGCATTACCCGAGGTGTAGGGGTTCGTTGGACTGGGTAGGACATCATAGACTGCCTGGACAAGAAACTGTATCAGGGTTGGTTTGGCTTTCCACATCTCAGCCCATGTCACCTTCCTTGAGCATTGTCCTACTTTGTTTCATGGCTAACATCCTGTCCAATCTCTTATCCTCTTATGTTCGCCACATTCTGCATCAGGTCACACTCTTCCTTCTGACAGTGTTGAAGCTGTAAATTTTAAATGATCTCAGTTCCACTCTGCCTTGTGTCACCACTCTCACCACTGTACTGTGGTGAAATCTTGATTCTGCTTGCTGGACTGCCTCATCTGCCCACCATTTCCTGCCTGATCTCACCTCAATGCCTGCCTTGGATACCTTCATGTCCCTTGACTTTGTATACTGCAGCATCTCCATAGTTCTCATCACCTTGGATTCTTCTTACAAGGATATTAGTGGCAGCTGTAGCTTGGTATTATGCCCATAAAGAGCAACTGAACACAGCCAACTAATAAGGTGAGCACTAACCTTCTTTTCCAATACCTTCTGAGTTGAAACTGGCACCTAGTAAACCAGGAGTGGCCACAAACTTCTTGGCAAGAAGCCATGCTAATAAACGAAGGCTTTAAAGGCAAGGCTCTGTACAGGAAATTGAATCAATTATGGTGCTATCAAACATCTTTTAAAGGCTAGAATGATTGGTATACTTTCACCTGCAATTTTGAAAAGTCTATCACCTTTCCTCTCCTCAAAACCAATGATTGTGATTTTGCTGCTTTGAAGCCCTTAACATTCTGGCTTTGCAGTGTTTATGAAAATGTTCATAGCTAGCAAAAACAAGTTTGCAGAGATGGTAGATCCTGTAATTATCCCAACCTCTTTCACGTGCCAGCCTTAAATCACTGCTCCAAAGGTGATTCTCATTCTGAAGTTGTTGTATTAATCAAGGATTAGGTCTTGCCAGATAAAGCCACAACATTGACAGATTGCCATTATTCTTCCTGGCCTCACTAATGAGCTGGGTTACTACTCCATATGCTCCATGCAGCCTGGCATTCCTGATATGCCACCTTTTTTGGCTGAAGCATCTACGAAGTTGTTCTAACTAAGGAAGATGGAAAACCTGTAAGTAACTATTCTGAAAAAATGATACTCAGTATGGAGATTACATGGAACATGAGTGGTTGACAACATGTCCAGTGCCATGTGATTTTGGGGAACCACGTGCCTGATGGCCACCTGTTCAGCAGTAAGTTCTTGGAAGGAACGCACAGTTAAATCGGCCACTGCTTCCTGTGCATATTAAGGGTTAGAGATTGCATTGATATCTTGTAAAGCACTTAAAGCTACATTCTGTTTATGAAAATGTGCTACAGAAATAAATACTGTTGTTGGTGTCTTTTCTAATGCAAAAATGCTATAGTGAGGCAGGAACAACAAAGTTACAGTGTATCCTTTCGTAAGGGCATGAAAGATTTTGGGAGAATGCCAGATGAAATGTCCCTTGAGGGCAGTATAACAAGAACCACACCAGCCTGGGATTAGCATATTGACCACACCGAAAATAAGTTCCATTGAGGGTCACTGGTACCTTTGGGAGGGTCATTTAAAGAACACATTTTGGGTTAATGACCCAAACATGGTAAAATCTGGGAGGGTAACAAAGCACCCTTTCATCACCCATTTCAGAACAAACAAAGGAGAGTGACAGAAAGGTACCAAATTCATCTTCTGTAACACATGTCAGCACTGAAGTCGGAAAACAATGGAAGAACTTAAACCCAATTACAGTAAAAATAATTTCTTTA
The DNA here is from genome assembly GCA_026402145.1 of Polypterus bichir lapradei. NCBI lineage: Eukaryota > Metazoa > Chordata > Cladistia > Polypteriformes > Polypteridae > Polypterus > Polypterus bichir. The sequence continues at coordinate 42,261,482 of JANRMT010062796.1, forward strand.
TTCTGTATTCTTGGTGAGCTAGAGAGATTGTGAGACTGCCTCTTCCCAACTCAGTCAACTGATTTGGGCTTAAGCAGAATATCTAAAGTAAAAACATTCTCCCTTTTATATCCTAGGAAAGATAAAAAAAAACACTAGCAGTTCATTCCGAGGTTATACATAGCTTAAGGTTAAATCTTAACTTATGACATACTGGAGTATCCTAAAACATGGAACAAACAGCCATTTGCATTCCTAAGGAATACACCCTTCTAATTATACATACTTAGAATCAATTTAATCATTCTTACAGTTCATTACATTAGTTATAAATATTTTACATTCTTCACAGGGTCTTCTGATAGTATCAGAGGTCAGCCTTTTCTCATAAAGGAATGCAAGCTAATAATGTTTTATTTTTTTCTTTCTCACACATCTAAATAGGGAATAATGTAATTGTGACCATTCCATAAGCTTAGACTTTTAAACCAAAAAGCCCAATGTGAGCTGCCAAACAGTTTCTGAAGAGACAAATTTCCTCCTTTTATTCTGAACTATGCGAATATGTGAGTTTTCATATGGAGCAACATGATGCCGCTTTGTATAAATATTATTGGACTTGATAGGTGGAAAACACCTGTAAGAAAAGTGGAGGTGTAAATTTCCAGAAACTCAGAAATATGTGCTGAAGCATCAAGTAGAGCATGTTCAGGTGGGCATGTAAAAGGCATCAGCACAGAAAAGTCTGAAACTAGGGTGAACTACCAATGTTTCTGGGGAGATACAATGTATTAACTAATGAAAGAGAACTAAGAATTTTAACTGTTACAGTTTGAGCCTTGAAATTAATCAATTTGGTTAGTTCAACATAATTATTTAAAGTAAATGGTACTTGGAAAAATGGGATGCCTGTGCTTACAGAATGTGGAAAACCAGCACAGACCCAACAAAAGTGAAAAAGCACTGAAGAGTCACAGATGTGAGAGAATGGTAAATAATTGGGAATTTTTTGGAAATGTTCTATATTTTTTAACAAAGATCGGCTCCTCCCATCAACCATTAATTTGTGTTTTGGAAGGTTTACAACATTTTTTGATATTGTTTATTTTATCATAGTGATGGTGACATGACCACAGTGCCATCTTCCATTGCTCTCCATGTGATCAGATCATAATTGTAGAAGGCAAATAAGGAAGCAGAGAGCCAAAGAAAAGTTGGGGAGCCATCCCGATGGTGGCAGCAAGTTCCAGCCTCTGCCGGGGTCTGAGATTTTCTCCATAGTTAAGCTGTTTGGTGTCCCCTACAAGTCCACTGAAGGGGAGGCTGTGGCACTCTTTTCAGCAAGGTTGTGCCAGGTCTTGAGGCGGTTAACGTTATATATTTATTTGGAGGAATGCCGTCTGGGTTGGTGTTCTAAATAATCCATTGGCCCTTTTTGCTCTCTGACCTCATTGGGGCCCAGCCAGTGGGCCAGGAGCTTGGAGTGAGATGACAGGTCTAGGACTTGGCCCCTTGGGCAGAATTCTCACAGACGTATGCCTCTGGTTGTAGGGGCAGACCTGTCTATACTGAGCCGCTTCTAAGTTATCATAAACCAAAGCTTGCATTTTCAAAAAAGCTGTCATGTAAGCCTGCAACATGTTCAGGGAAGGGGACACTGCTTCCTCCTCCCAGTCCTCTTGGATTAAATCCAACAGCCACCTCAGCCATCTCCTGTACAATAATTCAAAGAAGGAGAACCCTGCTGAAGCTTAGGGCACCTCCCTGAAGGCAAAAAGAAACAGGGGAAGGAGATGATCTCAGTCTCTCCTGCCAGCACATTCCACTTTCCTCAACATCTGCTTGAGCATTTGGTTGAAATGCTCTACTAAGCCATCTCTCTTGGGGTGGTACACAGACGTCTTGAAGTGAGTGATTCGCAGTAGTCCAGCAACCTCTTTAAAAGTCTGTGAAATGAAAGGTGTCCCTTGATCCACCAGGATCTCTTTGAGGATACCAATGTGTGCAAAGAATGGCCACCAGTTACCGAGCAATGGTTTAAGAATTAGCCAGACTTAGGGGAATGGACTCTGAATAGCAGGTGATGTAGTCTACTAGAATAAGAATGTACTATACCTTTGTCCGGAACCAAAGGTTTGAGTGGGCAGATTATATCCAAGGCGATCTGCTCGAACAGGACATCAATGATTGGCAGGTGAACTAGAGGTGCGTGATCTTTCTGGGGAAACTGGGTTAATTGACATTCTCGGCAGAATCTGCAAAATTAGTGTACCACTTCGTGCATGACGGGCCAAAATAAAAAAAGTACAGTAACTCTTTCCAGTGTTTTGACATGATCCAAATTAGCCCCCAGTAAATGGGTTTATGCCAGGTTTCAGATCTGTCGGTGGTAAGGGCGGGGAACCAACTACTAGGTCCATGTCTCACCTTGAGACTCACCCACCCAATTTTACAGGTCATTTTGTAGCATGAAGTTGGGCTTGACAGGCATGGAGGCACTGGTCCATCCGACCATCCACAGAAGCTACTACATTCCTACCAAACTTAAAGGAATCATTGTTCCACTGCTTGCATTTAAAAAGGGCAGGAAGGGACTGAAATTGAAGCTGCATGGAAGCCAGGTAGTCATGTGTTATGCTGGTTGACGTGGCGGGTCAGAGGTCGGGGCTGATGTCAGGCATGTCATATTGAGTCACCACACCCTTAACTGCTCTCTTGCATGGCAGGATGTCACCTTGGGGTAGTTTGTCACCATCCATCACAAGGCTCCGCTCTGGGAGAAGACACAGGCGGTCCCTACCTGCTTCTCTTTGTGGCCAGTCCTTTCCCAGTATCACAGCATAGAGAGGTTGCGTCACTACCACCAACTGCAGTCACCAGAAGGCTTCCATGGGTGTTCACCCTGCAGATGGTGGTGAGGTAGCGTCGGGCCTATACAGGTGAGATGGTCCCATTTTCCATATATTGTTGTTACAGGACAAAGTTGCGGCAATCATACCAGGCAAGGACAAGGTGTCCATTGACCAGTGCTGTGTATGTAAAAGGAAACATGAGAGAGCTGCGGCGTGTCCATACTTTTCTCTATGTGCCCAGCCACAGTCCATCATACCCTCTGCCTTTGGACAGTTGGATATTATGTGCCCCGGCTCCCCTTCAACAAGGGGGGTTTCTGAGCCACGCTCAGGCCTGGGCTTTTTGTCCTTTTCACTCAGCAGGGCAGTGCAATGTCAATCCACGATGTCCAACAGTTATTCCATGATGGTCCAGCATTGCTTTTGAGTGGGACACACCATATGCTCTGGGAAAGTTTGGACAAAGTAGTCCACCACCACCATTTCCACAAACTGGTGTGCTGTGTTCTTGCCAAGGTACAGCCAGTGGGCCATCTTGCACCACAAGTCAAATGTCTGGGCTTGCACTGGTTGTTCACAGTCGAACCACCAGTCCTGGCAGAGCCCATAGAGGGTAAAAATTTCACTTTTTAGGGTCTAGTAATTAGCAGCAATGTGCTCTTCCATATCATAATAGGTACTTTATGCTTCACTCAGCAAAAGAGGAGATAGAAGGTGTTCCCACTCCTGTTCCAACCAGAACTTATGGGTGGTGGTCCTCTCAGATATCAACAGGTAATTGTGATGGACCTTGTCACCATGCGAGGAATTGTGATTCAGAGACATTGTGTCAGGCTTTGGTGATAGCTACCTGTAGTTATAGATGGTGCACGTGATCAGTCAGGTGTTGTACAATCTCCGTGAGGTCTGTGGATTCAGTCATCTTACACTGGCAAATCCAGCCAGCTACACCAGATGAGGAAGGCAAATAAGGAAGTGGAGAGTCGAAGAAAAGATGGGGAGCCAACTGGGTCACCCCGTTTACTGCTAATGTCCAGAAAACAGAAAAAAAATGAATATGCACTGGTGCAACAGAAAATAGGAGCAAAATCTGCCTTTTAAGCCTCAGCACCTTCTCTATACCCTTGATCTATCAAGTAGTTCTGGGTCTGGGAGCTTGCTTGTGAGGGACATAGTTCCATCAACTGAGACAGCATCTTTCTTTGAATTTATATCGTTCTGTCTGGAATAGGCATGACTTAAATAAGTGGGGGTGGGGGTGTGGCTTGCCTTCCCTTTCTTGGGCAGCTTCTCAGAGCTATAAAGGAGAAATGAGGTGGTATAATTAACGCTGGAGCCCCCCTCTTGTCCCTGTGGGTTATTGCATACCTTATCCGAGCCTGGAAGGTGATCCTCAGGCATCCAGGCATGACATGATGCAGCATTCTATGTCATCACAATTCTTTGTGAGTTGTGGTGATTGTACTTCGGAGATACATGATACTATATATGGTGTACCACAAGGATCTATTCTGGGTCTGCTACTCTTTTCAATCTATGTGCTTCCATTAGGTCAGGTTATCTTAAAACACAAGGGGCCTCATGTATAAACTTTGTGTATGCACAAAAACTTTGTGTACACCCATTTCCACACTCACTTCGAGATGTATAAAAAACAAACTTTTTGTAAAGCCATTCACATTATCACAGCGGCCTCACACCATGCATATGCACGTTCCTGCTCGGTTTTGCAAATGGGTGGCACCCAGCATAATGGCAACAGTGCTACTATTTTTGTGTCATTTCCCTTTCTTTTTAAGATTCTCATCCATGATGTGGGCTTTATCGAACTCACCAAAAGTTATTGCATATAATTTGCTAATTTATTTCACCTGATTGTAATCATTCTGTAACAATACAGTGGTGCACAGAATGGTCAAATTATTCCAGTTACTATAGCTGCTTTAGTGCTGTTAGAAAACATTGCAAATTAAAGAATTAGAAGAAAGTGCATACTGTATTTACTTCTCTCACTACTGGTACTGTTCCTTCATCTTTTAAAACTGCTGCAATAACCCCAATACTAAAAAATCCTGGTGCCGATTCGACTAATTTCAGTAATTTTCGTCCTATTTCTAATCTACCCTTCATTTCGAAAATTCTTGAAAAAATAGTGGCTATTCAACTTCATTCTCTTTTATTTCAAAATAATCTGTATGAACAGTTCCAGCCTGGTTTTCGTCCCCTTCACAGTACAGAAACGGCACTTATAAAAATTACTAATGACCTCCTTATGGCAGCTGATTCTGGTCTAATTACTATTCTCATCCTTCTTGATCTGAGTGCAGCCTTTGACACTATTTGTCACACGACTCTTCTCAATAGATTATCTTCAATTGGTATTACCCCCACTCCACTAGATTGGTTCAGATCCTACCTCTCAGGCCGCACTCAGTTTGTTCAGCTTCAAACTTTCACATCCCAACCCAACGCTGTTACTTCAGGTGTGCCCCAGGGCTCTGTCCTGGGGCCCCTCCTTTTCATTATTTACCTTCTTCCCCTTGGCAATATCTTTCGTAAATATAACATTAGCTTCCACTGTTATGCTGATGACACCCAGCTCTATCTCACTAGCAAACCTACTGCTTCCTTTCTACCCTCCTCACTTACTGATTGCATAGCAGAAATCAAATCCTGGTTTTCTTCAAATTTTATTAAATTAAATAGTGACAAAACTGAGGTTCTCCTCATTGGTACAAAATCAACATTATCCAAAACTGATCATTTTTCATTTGTTATTGATAATTCCTCTGTCTCCCCTTCCCCACAGGTTAAGAGTCTCGGTGACATCCTTGACAGTACTCTATCCTTTCAGTCCCACATCAATAAAATCTCCCAGTCTGCATATTTCCACTTGCGTAACATTAATCGTATTCTCCCCTCCCTCACTCCCCACACCACTGCTATCCTTGTTCATAGCCTTATCACTTCTTGTCTGGATTATTGCAATTCCCTTTTCTTTGTTCTTTCTTGCAAATCTCTTTATAAGCTTCAACTGGTCCAGAATTAAGCTGCCCGCATCATTACTAGAACCCCTTCTATTCACCATATCACTTCCATTTTGCAGCAGCTTCATTGGCTTCCAGTTCAGTTCTGAATTCAATTCAAAATTCTCCTACTAACTTTTAAGGCTATCCACAGCCTTGCCCCTCCATATCTGTCTGACCTCCTCCATATTGCCATTCTCTCCCGTACCCTTAGATCCTCTTCCTCCATCCGCTTGACTGTTCCCTTCGTCCATCTTACCACTATGGGGAGCAGAGAATTCAATTGCTCTGCTCCCCAGTTTTTTAACTCACTACCACCTGAGATTAGAAATATTGAATCATTTTCATTTTTCAAATCTAAACTTAAAACTCATTTGTCTGACTGCTTTTTCTTTTTGATTACAATTGCTCTGTCTGATTTTAATTTGTATTTTACTTCTGTTTATAATCTGTGTTTTGTCTATTGTTCTGTGTCCTTGAGTGTTTAGAAAGGCGCCTACAAATAAATAAAATGTATTATTATTATTATTATTATTATTATTGTTATTACTGACGATAATGACTGTTTCAACTGTAAGTCGATTTAGATTTCCAAGAGCTAACCACTTGGAGCTGTTTGCTGTTCGAATGCTAGGATATATACTTGATATAATTTCTGTGATGAATTGCATTAAAGTACATATATTACATTGTACAGATAAATTGTTAACTTAATTTAAATAGTTTATAATGTTAATAATTATACTTGTGGGGCACGGTGGCATGGCGGAAGTGGTTCTGCCTCACAGTAAGAGGGTCACATCCTGGGTGGCCCCTGCCTGAAGTTTTCCTGGTGGGACCTTAATCTCGAGATAGACCTCTCTTTTCAGACGGTGGGCTGCAACTCACTTTTTCATAGCAATTTTGATATCTGACCACTTCTTTTTTATTTCAGGCACTGTGTAACTTTCTGAACTTAAACTTTACAGTGCCTCCACCTCAATGTACCTCTCAATCAGCTTTCTTTTGTTGTTTATACCACTGCTTAAACCAAATAATATGTTTTTCCTTGCCCCCACTTCACTGAGCAGGAAATTGCTCTTTTTCACATGTGCTTTTGGTATTGTCTTTTAACAAAACACTGACAAAAGGAGCTATTTATATTGATTTGCATATTCAAATAGGTATAATTCTGTGAGGAGTCGGGGTGGGGCTGTAAGTGCGTTCATGTGCGTTAAAATTCACTTTAATTGGGATTTATAAAGGGTAAGTGCGTGGAACTTTGTGTTTGCACAGATTTATGCATCTGAATTTTTTGTGCATATTATTATTCCTTAATCTTAATTGTTTTCTCTACTTGTAACTGTCTTTTTGTCATTTTGAAAAGCACTTTGAGCTAGATTATTGTATGAAAGTGTGCTATATAAATAAATACTGTTGTTGTTGTCATCATATTTCTGTGTAAAATGGTGGCATACAATATTGTGTAATCTGAGGCTTAGATAATTTCTACAAAACTGAGTTTGGACTTTCCCATTTATCAGGAAGACCTTCAATTGTGATGTTGTTCCTTCCGTATCTATCTTCTAGTGTAGACAGTTTGTCAGTGAACACTTGGCATTCTGATTTTGCAACTGTTGCTTTTTCATTTGCAGTGGAAGCCAATTTTTCAACTATTTCAATACAGGTTGTAAACATTTGCTTAACATCTTCGAGCTCAGCAGTAAGTACTCTAAATTTCCCCTGCAACGTACTCGTTTTTTCCTGCATTTTTTCATTTTTTTGCAGCATTTCTGTAAAAGTTGTAGTAAACTTAGTACTTAAACGTTGTTCCGGGTCTTTCATATCCTGATGCAGTTTCTCATTTTTCATTCTTTATTTCCCTATTGTTCTTCTTTATATCTCGCTTTATATCATTTATGTTCCCCCCGAGCGAGGTCCCAAGCCGCTGATCCTTGGAGAGTGCATTTTGATCTTCCCCGATCTCTGTAGGTGGAGTTGTGAGTCCAGTAAAAGATGATGTGGCAGACTCGTGGGGACTATTAGCTGAAGTTGACAGTAGGGATGAAAAGGCTATGCTCGGCTCTGATGATCTTCCTGGAAGCAACAAATACTCCTCGCCCTCCTCACTTGCAGTTTCACTCCTACTAACACTCTCAGCTGGAGTAGATACTACCACGTCGCATCTTCACTGGTATGGTCCTGGTCTGTCTCTGGGAGGCTGTACCGTGAACCTAAGGGCCAGCTTAGACTTTGATGGGGCTTTTGCCGCCTTATCATTTTCCTTTTGAGCCCTTAGTTTTCTGCTCATGTTTATTTGTACTTGCATGTAATATTATTAAATCCTCTCAGAATGAATAAATACAGGATATCTCGAAATGATATAAAAGGTTAAAATAACACTACTGTTAACGGAGTTCCCCACTATGCGTCTATCTCCAATCACGGACAAGACCAAACCCAGTGAAATTCATAGCTGGACTATTCTCTAAAATAACCAGAGAGGACTTTAAATCAGGCATCAAGATCTCTGCAGCCTACCGTATACATGGAATTAATGCCTTCAGACCAAAAAGCCTAATTGTCCTTTCGACATACTACAGGCCAAACAAAATATCATATCTCTCCTCAAGCAGAAAGACAAGATTATATTTGAAAATAACCACATTTGTATTTTTCCAGATTTCTTCCCTGCAACAGCTGCTAAACGGTCAGCATTCTATAGCATTAAACAGCACTTACATAGAACTGAAATCAGATACAGCCTCTTGTGCCCTACTAAACTGAAAGTGGTTATTGAAGATCAGTTTTATATTTTTAGCTCTCCAGATAAAGCAGAAAAAGAGCTGCAAAGACTGATCCAGACTTCCTTTTGAAACACACAATCATGAGTCACACTGTTCTGGCAAGACTTCACTTGAAGCTTGTATTCTGGACTGTTTATATTGCAATACATGCCATAACAATATTTTATATTTTATTTATATTACTTTATTGTACATTTTACTTCTTTTTGGCCATCCCTTTCATACCTTTCCTTTTTTGTTTTGTGTTAAGCTGCAATTATTATATTGATATTTCTTTCATTGATTATATGCACATTTTGGCAGCTTATGACTACACCTTGACTAATTGGTTTTCAAAAAGTAAAAAGCTATTGACAGTTTGTTTAAGTTTTAGGTATTGTATTGAATTTGTTTCCATTAGTTATATGCACACTCTGGCCACCACAAAGTAACAAACTATTGACTTTTTGTTAAACTTTATTTACATTACTTAATTAAGTAACCAACGTCTTACAGTACTTTAACATCATACCCTTGGTCTATTATATTTGGACTGTTTAAGATTATATCATTAGTAAATTGTAGTCGGACTCTATTTTCAAAAGATATCTCAGTCTCAACCTTCTCCACACCACTGCTGGAGGGTTAACTTCACACTGGACGTGTGCCTTCTCTTGGAATGTCAGAGGACCGGGACTTTGTGAAGTGTGTGTGTGTGTGTGTGTGTGTGGCAGGGGTGGGGGAGGGGTGGTTGTGGGTGGAGAAAAAGACAGAGAGAGCAACGCTATTTCCATTTTATCCCTTATGCTTCAATAACCGTTAGTGCCAACACAACAATACACTCCATAACTGTATCACTTGGCAACAATATGAAACCTACATCAAAGCTATCATATTTAACAATGTACTATCTTAACCCAAGACTACAAAATTTCAAAAAAAGTTCAGAAGCATTATTTTTATGACCAAATAGTAAACTTTGTGAGTTAGAATGTCAACGGTCTCAATCATGAATTAAAGAGAAAGAAAGTACTCTCACATTTGACAAGCCTAAATGCTAAGGTAAATTTTTACAGGTGACTCACTTACAAAGCAAGGACATATTTCGGTTTTTAAAAAGAGTGGTTTGGCCAGAGGTTTCACTCCAGCTATAGAAAGAAAACCAGGGGTGTGGGAATCCTAATACGCAGACCTATTCCATTTGTAATGTCAGATGCAATATTTGACTCTGAAGGACAATATGTCATGGTGACTGGCAATTTATCTAAAACCTAAATAATTTTGATTAATATCTATGCACCTAACGTGGACTATATAGCTTTCTTCCACAATGTATTTGCATCTATCCCTAATGTGAACACTCACAAAATTATAATGGCTGAAGACTTTAATTGTGTTTTAAATTCAGACCTGGATAGATCCTCAGATATAACGGCAATAACAACTAATACCGCAAGGATAATTACACAGTTTGTAATGGATCATAACTTATTAGACCCATGGAGGTTCTTAAATCCTAACCTAAAAGCTTACTTCTTCTCACCCATACATCATTGTTACCCAAGAACTAATTATTTCTTCATAGACAATAATTTTTTGCCCACTATCAAATTTTGTAAGTATAATGTTATTGTTATCTCTGACCATGCCACTCTGATCATGGAGCTTAAACTACTGTGTCCTACACACTCATCTCATAGCTGGCTTCTTAACTCTCTGTCATTGTACTGGACACCTTCTCATTTATCTTAGAAGATCAGTTTAAATATATATGGGTAAATATTAGAAGTAAATATAAATCTGATTTACAACAAAATTTTGCTGTCTGCATGGAAAACATTAAACAAGACCTGTATAGATGGTCTACCCTCCACCTTACATTAGCTGTGAAATCAACATTGTTAAAATGACCATCCTTCCCAAGCTACTCTTCCTATTTCAAGCATCCCTATATACATTAACAAATAATTTTTAAAGAAACTACACTCAATCTTAACTTCATTTATTTGGAACTTTGAAGCATCCAAAAGAAGAAGGGGGACATGGCACTACCTAACTTTAAGTTTTATTACTTGGCAGAAAATATACAAGGTATAAAGTCCTGGACATCAACAAAAATCAATGAATATCAACAAGCCTGGAATGTAATAGAAAAAAAAAATCTTGCAGTACTTCTTTATACTCCCTGTTCTGTGCCCCAGTTAGTACAAACTACTGTCATTACACTAATAATCCAATTGCCCTTCATTCTCTCAGAATATGGAACCAATGTAGGAAGCAGTTTAAGTTAGAGAAGCTTCTATCTGTTTCACCTCTACATCACCTCTACATTTCTAAGGACATTGGGATCTGTCACTTAATTTTTCAGAAAAGGATTGGAAGGCTGCCATGCACCGAATATACTTGAGCTCCATATGTGGAAAGCATTTAGTTATTGAACTTAAAATCTTTTATCGAGCACATTTATCTCATTTAAAATAATCCAAAATGTTTTCAGGGCAAGATTCAACATGTGAACATTGCAATCTAGCTCCAGCCTCACTGGGCCACATGTTTTGTGCGTACACCAAATTAACAACACTTTGGACAAAAATCTTTGCATGTCTATCAGACAGTCTCGTTGTCACAATCACTCCTAACCCATTAACAGCTGTGTTTGGTGTACTCCTAGACAGCCTTAAAGTGGAGAAAGACAAACAAACTGCAGTATAATTGCCTTTAATTCACTATTAGCACGTAAACTTATCTTGCTCAACTGGAAGAATCCCACCCACCACTCTTAAGTCAGTGGGTAACTGATGTTCTATACTACCTGAAATTGGAAACAATCAAATCCTCACTTAGAGGTTCTGTTCAAAACTTTTTAAAAATATGGCAGGATCTAATCACTAACATTCTAAAATAAGCTTCCACTATGGAGAAAAAGATACCCTTCCTTTCTTGTTCCTTTTATAGAGTAGCTTTGGTTGCTGCCTCTTCTCTCTTTCTCTTGGATGGGGGTTGAATTCTGCTTTGCTTTGTTTTGTAATATTTAACTTGATTTGATTGTATGGAATGTTATCTGTTTCAATTAAAATCAATAAAATTATAAAAAAATAAATTCTAGTGTACAAAGAATATTAGAGGTACTTAGGAGTAAGAATGCAAGTTGGTGTGAGAACCTCATGCTTTATTTGTTTCATGATTTTGACATTTTTAGTTATTGTAGCTTTATTTTCATGAAAGTTTTTTACTTTGTACTTTTTTTTTGTTTTTACTATTACTGTATTAGGATGATGACTTTTCAACGTCACTATTTTGTATCTACTTTTTCATCATAATGTTATAATTCTAAGTTTTTGGTTATTGGAAAATTATTTTGACAAATTATTTCCTTTTTGGTGATCTTATTCCAGTGCCATTGTTAGTTCACATTCTTTCTGAGCTCTCTTTTGTTGTTGGCAACAAAGTTTATTGCTAGTCACTTGATAACTTTCTTGATTGCATATGTCATTGCAATTGCAGGTACTATTTAACATGATAAATTTGCCTTTTGATCTGAAACAGTTGAGTGACAAACTATGTGTTTTTGGAAGTTTAGGAAGAAATTGTTGTGTTAGCAATTGCAATTAAAAATATTCCTATAGAGCCCCAAAGGTTAAAAATGGGGCATTGTTTAAAGAAATGGCCAAAACTGGTAAGAAAGAAATGCAGAACAAATCAGTGTTGTATATGTGGTACACACCAAACACAAACAATAACAGTAAGCAAATGTATCCCATTGCATACTGTATATATAACAATAAATAATTAAACTCAGCAAAAAAGGAAACGTCCCTTTTTCAGGACTGTGTATTTCAACAATAATGTTTTAAAAATCCAAATAACTTTACAGATCTTCATTGTAAATTGTTTAAACAATGTTTTCCATGCATGTTCAATTAACCATAATCAATTAATTAACATGCACCTGTGGAATGGTCGTTAAGACCTTAACAGCTTACAGAAAGTAGGCATTTAAGGTCACAGTTCTAAAAACGCAGGACACTAAAGAGACTTGTCTACCGACTGTGAAAAACACCCAAAGAAAGATGCCCAGGGTCCCTGCTCATCTGCGTGAACGTGCATTAGGCATGCTGCAGGGAGGCATGAGGACTGCTGATGTGGCTAGGGCAATAAAGTGCCATGTCCACACTGTGAGACGCCTAAGACAGCGCTACAGGGAGACAGGAAGGACAGCTGATCATCCTCGCAGTGGAAGACCACGTGTAACAACACCTGCACAGGATCGGTACATCCGAATATCACACCTGCGTGACAGGTACAGGATGGCCACAACAACTGCCCGAGTCACACCAGGAACACACAATCCCTCCATCAGTGCTCAGACTGTCCGCAATAGGCTGAGAGAGGCTGGACTGAGGGCTTGCAGGCCTGTTGTAAGGCAGGTCCTTACCAGACATCACCAGCAACAACGCCGCCTATGGGCACAAACCCACCTTCGCTGGACCAGACAGGAGTGGCAAAAAGTGCGTGAGTTTCTGCATGACAGCAATGTCAGTGTTCTGCCATGGCCAGCGAAGAGCCCAGATCTCAATCCCATTGAGCACGTCTGGGACCTGTTGGATCGCAGGGTGAGGGCTAGGGCCATTCCCCCCAGAAATGTCCAGGAACTTGCAGGTGCCTTGGTGGAAGAGTGGGGTAACATCTCACAGCAAGAACTGACAAATCTAGTCCAGTCCATGAGGAGGAGATGCACTGCAGTACTTCAAGCAGCTGGTGGCCACACCAGATACTGACTGGTACTTTTGATTTTGAGCCTCCCTTCATTCAGGGACACATTGTGAAACATTTTTAGTTTATGTCTTATGCTGTTGACTCTTTTAGTGTTCATACAAATATTTACACATTAAGTCTACTGAAAGTAAAAACAGTTGAAAGTCAGAGGACGTTTCTTTTTTTGCTGAGTATATAATAGCTATGGGCTGTCTGCACAAGGAGAAAATAAGATTTTTTGGTTTTGGAAAAAATAACTCCAACTGCCTTGCTTTAAGAATTGTGTGAAAAATATTTTCTTTGGAACCCCTTCAATGGAACCCTTCAATGTGGTGATTTTCGAGGTGAACTTAGCAAACAGAAGCTGGATTATTGCTAATCGCCCTCTGCCTAAGGTTTATGGATTCTCACAGTCTGAATAGTATGTTATGGAAGTGTGGACTGCAGGGAGCGCACCAGCTCCCGAAACCAAACAAAGACAGATACCAGGCACACGTTCCAGCACAACACAGGCTTTTATTTAGTGGGAAACTCTTCCCAAATGTTTCCCACTAATGCAGCACAGTATATAAGCACAAATAAGGAGCACACAGCAATGTCCTTTCTACTTACTTCTTCTCTCTTTCTTTCTCCCTCTCTCTCTCTTGCCTCCACTCCTCTTCTTGCAAGTTTCATCCTTCATTTCCTGACTGTGAATCCTGGAGCAGTGGCAGCGGGCTCCTTTTGTGCCACACCCAATAGTATGATCCAGAAATGCTTCTAGATGATGCGGAAGCCCAACATAGTAGTCTAACATAGTAGGCCCCTGCAGCACCCACGGAACCGAACAGGACTGTGCCAAACTCCGACACCCATGGAGCCCTGTGGGAATCTGAGGCACCGCTGCAATGCCCTGTGTCTGTTCTCTCCCCTGGTCCTTCCATTAATAAGGCCTACTGGCTGGGTAAAGACCCTAGCCATTCGCCACAGGAGGAGTATACTAAAGAGACTGTGGCAAATGGGTTTATTAAACAATTGTGTAGTCCAGTTAGAGCTGTGTTCTTTTTCATGCAGAAAGAAGATACTCACATCATCATGAGCTAAAAAAGAGTCACGTAAAAAATAACTGTACCTTTACATTAATTTCTTCCTAGTTTAATCAAGTAATGGTGTTTTATTGTGTAAGGTCCTATGGTGACCCTATTTTCCCCTTTTATACTCTAATATGTGGACAACAATACAAATTTCCATACTGGATCGGTCGAGCCCCAGGTTAACAACAACCGCCACCAGTACTATTAGCCAACAGAGTTCTGGCAGAAATTGGGCTACTGTTCACCAAAGAAGAAGAAGGAGAAGAAGAGGGGGGAGACATGTCCGGAGGCAGAAGGAGAGGAGGAAGGTAAATAGAGTGGAGCTGAGGGTAAGAACTTTGAATGTTGGCAGTATGACTGGTAAGGGGAGAGAATTAGCAGATATGATGGAGAGAAGGAAGGTTGATATATTGTGCGTGCAAGAGACTAAATGGAAGGAGAGTAAGGCCAGGTGGATCGGAGGTGGATTCAAATTGTTCTATCATGGTGTGGATGGGAGGAGAAATGGGGTAGGAGTTATTCTGAAGGAACAGTATGTCAAGAGTATTTTGGAGGTGAAAAGAGTGTCAGGCAGAGTAATGATTATGAAACTGGAAATTGGAGGTGTGATGATGAATGATGTTAGTACATATGCACCGCAAGTTGGGTGTGAAATGGATGAGAAAGAAGATTTTTGGAGTGAGTTGGATGAAGTGATGAACAGTGTACCCAAGGGACAGAAAGTGGTGATTGGAGCAGATTTCAATGGGCATGTTGGTGAAGGGAACAGAGGAGACAAGGAGGTGATGGGTAGATATGGTGTCAAGGAGAGGAATGAAGAAGGTCAGAGGATAGTGGATTTTGCCAAAAGAATGGACATGGCTGTGGTGAATACGTATTTTAAGAAGAGGGAGGAACATAGGGTTACATATAAGAGTACGTAAAAGTATGTAATCTACACAGGTAGATTACATACTATGCAGAAGAGTTGATCTGAAGGAGATCGAAGAGTGCAACGTGGTGGCAGGGGAAAGTGTAGTTAAGCAGCATAGGATGGTGGTTCCAGGATGACATTGGAGATCAAGAAGAGGAAGAGAGTGAGGGCAGAGCCAAGGATCAAATGGTGGAAGTTGAAAAAGGAAACTGCAAGGTTGAGTTTAGGAGGGAGGTGAGACAGGCACTGGGTTGCAGTGAAGAGTTTCCAGACAGCTGGGAAACTACAGCAGATGTAGTAAGGGTGACAGCAAGAAGGGTGCTTGGCGTGACATCTGGACAGATAGAGGAGGAAAAGGAAATCTGGTAGTGGTATGAGGAAATACAGGAGAGTATACAGAGGAAGAGGATGGCAAAGAAGAAGTGGGATAGTCAGAGAGATGCAGAAAGTAGACAAGAGTACAAGGAGATAAGGCGCAAGGTGAAGAGAGAGGTGGCGAAGGCTAAAGAAAAGGAGTATGATGAGTTGTATGAGAGGTTGGACACTAAGGAGGGAGAAAAGGACCTGTACCGATTGGCTAGACAGAGGGACCGAGCTGGGACAGATGTGCAGCAGGTTAGGGTGATAAAGGATAAAGATGGAAACATACTCACAAGCGAGGAGAGTGTGTTGAGCAGATGGAAAGAGTACTTTGAGAGGCTGATGAATGAAAAGAACGAGAGAGAGAAGAAGTTGGATGATGTGGAGATAGTGAATCAGGAAGTGCAATGGATTAGCAAGGAGGAAGTAAGGACAGCTATGCAGAGGATGAAAAATGGAAAGGCCGTTGGTCCAGATGACATACCTGTGGAAGCATGGAGGTGTTTAGGATAGATGGCAGTGGAACTTTTAACCATATTGTTTAATGAAATCTTGGAAAGTGAGAGGATGCCTGAGGAGTGGAGAAGAAGTGTACTGGTGCTGATATTTAAGAATAAGGGGGACTGCAGCAGGACTGCAGTAACTACAGGGGGATAAAATTGATGAGTCATGGCATGAACTTATGGGAAAAAGTAGTGAAAGCTAGGTTAAAAAGGGAGGTGATGATTAGTGAGCAGCAGTATGGTTTCATGTTAAGAAGGAGCACCCCAGATGCGATGTTTGCTCTGAGAGTTTTGATGGAGAAGTATAGATAAGGCCAAAAGGAGCTGCATTGCATCTTTGTGGACCTGGAGAAATCATATCACAGGGTGGCTCGAGAGGAGGTGTGGTATTATATGAGGAAGTTGGGAGTAGCAGAGAAGTATGTAAGAGTTGTACAGGATATGTATGAGGGAAGTGTGATAGTGGTGAGGTCTGCAGTAGAAGTGACAGATGCATTCAGCATGCAGGTGGGATTACATCAGGGATCTGCTCTGAGCCTTTTCTTATTTACAATGGTGATGGACAGGTTGACAGACCAGATTAGACAGGAGTCCCCATGGACTATGATGTTTGCTGATGACATTGTGATCTGTAGTGATAGTGGAGAACAGGTTGAGGAGACCCTGGTGAGGTGGAGATATGCTCTAGAGAGGAGAGGAATGAAGGTCAGTACAAACAAGACAGAATACATATGTGTCAATGAGAGGGAGGTCAGTGGAATGGTGAGGATGCAGGCAGTAGAGTTGGTGAAGGTGGATGAGTTTAAATACTTGGGATCAACAGTACAGAGTAATGGGGATTGTGGAAGAGAGGAGAAAAAGAGAGTGCATGCAGGGTGGAATGGGTGGAGAAGAGTGTCAGGAGTGATTTGTGACAGACGGATATCAGCAAGAGTGAAAGGGAAGGTCTACAGGACGGTAGTGAGACCAGCTATGTTATATGGGTTGGAGACGGTGGCACTGACCAGAAAGCAAGATAAAGAGCTGGAGGTGGCAGAGTTAAAGATGCTAAGATTTGCATTGGGTGTGACGAGGATGTACAGGATTAGAAATGAGTACATTAGCCGGTCAGCTCACCTGGGAAGGTTGTGAAACAAAGTCAGACAATCGAGATTGCATTGGTTTGGACATATGCAGAGGAGAGATGCTGGGTATATTGGGAGAAGGATGCTAAGGATAGAGCTGCCAGGGAAGAGAAAAAGAGGAAGGCCTAAGAAAAGTTTTATGGATGTTGTGAGAGAGGACATGCAGGTGATGGGTGTAACAGAACAAGATGCAGAGGACAGAAAGATATGGAAGAAGATGATCTGCTGTGGCGACCCCTAATGGGAGCAGCCAAAAGAAGAAGTAGAAGAAGAAGACGTAACGATTGTAACGTTTTTAATAACCTTATGGTGAGAACATTTCAAAATATAATATCTGATGCGCGGGAAAGCTAAAGATGCCTCGCAGGGAACGCATTTACGCATGCTCAAAGAAAGGTATGTTCCATTACATCCAAAGATGGGGTCAAAAACAGTGCTGGATATTATATTTGAAGAAAAAAAAATAACCATTCTTGTAAAAAAAAAAAACAATTGGACACTGCAAAGAAATTGTAATTATATCGTTAGCTTTTCATATACTCAACAATGTCATTGATGTAAATACATTTTTTTGCTAAAATAATGGAACGATCCTGTATATTACACCACATAACAGCTACAGTCGCTCAGCACTCATGTTTTGCTGTTTAAACACCAAAGGTGATTTGGAGTTGTTTTATTTGCTGCTCGTTTGTGGCTTTGAGTTTAAAGCGACTTTTGAGCCATATCAACACTACACATTATATTGTTTGGAGTTTCAAGTTCATGATGCTGTGTTCTTTAATAGAGATGTTTTGTCATTTGAAATTAAAATTCCTAACCTGGATAAGTCCACCCGTTTTGTTGATGCTATGAAGCTGGTTAATTTTAATTCCTGTGAGACTATATGACTGAAAAACAGTACAGTATACTGTATATTCTTGTGAAGTACTACCATGGGGATATCATTGAACTATATAAAAATTTTAAAGATTCCTAAATTCTTGAACTTTTCTTTTTATGTTAATAAATTCCAGCAACACTGTTTGGATTAAAACATTTATTTGACACAGTGACAAAACTCTTGCATCAAACCATAAGCCACATTTTTTATACAAGGGTCATTTATTTTAAAATGTGGAAACCATTTTGATTTGAAGAAAATTGTTACATTTTTAAATTTAATAAAGTACTACCCTTTGCAGGGAATCCAGCTGTTAAATCATACTAGTTACAGAGAAAAGCCACTGAATTAGGCGTGTTAATCTGAAATGTCGTAGTTGTTAACAAAATCAAGGTTGTATTCTAAAACCTTTCTGAAATAAAAAGAGTTTAATTTAAGTCTCGGGGTTGTATGTTACTCATTTCTTAAAACAAGATAAACGTAGAAAGTTTTGGTTCTTGAAATAAGAATATATGTCCTGCTATGCTCATCACTGTAGTTGATAACCGGCTTTCCTCTCACAGTTGTGCTTTTTTTAAGTCGAAATTGAAATTAAACTTCATATCTAAGTCAGATAATTTAAGACCAGTTATCTTGAATTGAGCAAAATAATCTACCAAGTATCATTGCAAAATGAGATATTTAATCTCTTGGGGCAAAATATTAGATATATTACCTTAAAATAAGAAATTTTTACTTGTTAAGAAAGAATGTTTTGCAGTGTGTAGAAGAGTGTTGTTCAAGTCAAGGTAATCCTCCCTATTTCCAGCTATGAGAAATTCTACTGGTTCTACTTCAGAGATGGCTGAGAGAGGTGGGAGTTCTAAGTATATACTTTTATCTACACTCGAAAGGCACAGTAAACAAGTCTAATTCAGATCTGACACACCCTTTGGACATTCTGTGCACAAAAGTCATCTTCTCTTAAAAATTGTTTCTTCTTTTTGCTCACTTAAGTCTTGTTCTTCTGATGATGACGTTTAGAAAATTCTGTAAAAATAGTACGCCTTGCCTTTTTGACGGGCAGGCCCTCACACAACCCCAGTGGTCTCTTGCGTTTTGTCTTTCTCATCACCATCAATCCCACATCCTCCTGCTTTTCTTGGCTGCCACCAGCCACACTTGATATTGCCCCAGTGAACACTTCTTTTACAAAATTTTTAGCAGCGGATTTGATATGTGGTTTTGCTAAGTCAAAACCTTTTTTCGGGAGAGGTAAAGCTCTTCTAAACAACCCCCAAAATATACCTACAATATCTCCGCCATATATTACAGGGGATTCAGAGAAACCTGGTAAGCCGCTACCCGCTTGGGTATGGTAATATTGGATGTAGGGTGTTGGATCCTGGTAAGACCGCAGTGTTTCAGTCATGCATGCAATGCCTGATGGGTCTGAAATGCAACTTCACTATCACCTTACCAAACTGAAATGTAACGTTTTTGTTTTTTTTTTTTTTTTTTTTTTTTTTTATTAATTTTATTACAATCCATACAAAGCAATCAAGTTTTTACAAAGAGAAAAATTAAGAACAGATCGATCCCCACCCATCAGAGGTTTATCAAGTTCCTCCGCACTAAAAGCGTCTATTTGTGGTATCTGTAATGTATCCAGAAATGCATTAGATTGTGTATTGTCTTCCTTAAACTCAGTAGTATATAGGGATTTATAGTAGTCTCTGAAAATGTGCATTATATTTTGGTGTTCGACGATTTTATCTCCGTTCGTACTAGTGATTACCGAGATTGCGTTGCGCACTTCTTGCTTGTGAATTTGTTGAGCTAAAAGCTTATTAGCTTTCTCCCCATGTTCATAGTAATGATGTCTGGATTTGTAAATTAGTTGTTCAGTTTCTTTAGTTGTCAAGAGGTTTAATTCCGAATGTAGAGCCTGCCTTCTCCTATGTAGAGTCTCGCTTGGTAGTCTGGCATGTTCTTCATCTATTTTAGTAATTTCGCTTTTTATATCTGCTACTTTCTTGGCCTCAGATTTATTTCTGTGGGAAAGATATGAGATAATCTGTCCTCTTAAGAAGGCCTTAAGAGTTTCCCAGAGTATCCCTGCAGAGATCTCGGGGGATGTATTTGTCTCTAGAAAGAATTTGATTTGTTTGGATATAAATTCAGTACAATTCTCATCAGCTAATAGAAGCGGGTTGAGGCGCCATCTGCGGGGTGAGTGCATGGGGCTTAGTAATTTTAGCTCCAAGATCATAGGTGCATGGTCAGAAATAACAATAGCATCGTATTTGCAAGATTTAATCTCAGGCAAGAAGTTATTGTCTATAAAGAAGTAATCGATCCTTGAGTAACAATGATGTACTGGTGAGTAGAAAGAATATGTTCTTGAATTTGGGTTTAAAAACCTCCAGGGGTCTGATAAGTTGTGATCAGTTATAAACTTTGTAATTATTTTTGCAGTGTTAGATGCCGTTCCCCCTGTGGAGGAGGTCCTATCTAAAAGTGGATTCATAACACAATTAAAATCCCCAGCCATTATAACTTTATGAGTGTTCAGATTGGGAATGGATGCCAACAAATTTTGTATAAATTCCTTATCATCAACATTAGGTGCATAAACATTTATCAAGATCATTTTACAGTTAGATAAGTCTCCCATAACCATTCCATATCTCCCTTCAGGATCCAATACTACATCTGATGCTACAAATGGAACAGTTCTATGTATGAGAATTCCCACACCTCTAGTTTTCTTCGTAAAGCTAGAATGGAACATTTGGCCAGTCCAGTCTTTTTGCATCCGGAACTGATCCTTGCTTATTAAGTGAGTTTCCTGTAAAAATACTATTTTAGCATTTAGACCTGTTAGGTGAGAGAGTACTTTCTTTCTCTTTAATTTGTGATTCAGGCCTTTAACATTCCAGCTTACGAAGTTAACTGTCCCATCATGGAGACACTGATTCTGAGTTTTTGATGTCATTTTATAGTCTTATTATAATTATAAAGACTGAGAGGATAGATTAGGTATAGATCAGGCCTGCTCTCTTTCTCTCCCCCCCTTAACCCCCCACCCTCCCTTTTTGCCTCCCCAAGTGAGGCTAAAACCCACTTCACACAGTCCCAGTCCTCTGACATACCCAGAGACAGAGTACGTCCAAAGCAAAACAAGCTCCAATGCAGCGGCGCTTAAGGGTTAAAAGATAGAGATATCTCTAAAAATAAAAAAAAAAAGAAAAGAAAAAAAAAAGGAGTTTTACACTTAAAATATATATATAGTCTTCAGCAATTTTAGTGCATTAAGATGATACACCCAGATAATAAACCCAGGGGATGGTATTAAAAATGTGTCCAGAAGAAGCATAACCAGTCTTAATGCAGTAATAGCAATAACAGTAAAGCTAGGGTATGATATTGAACAGTCTCGTTTAGGGTAGAGATGAGATAATTAGAAAAGAAAAAGAGAAAAATAAATAAATAGATAAATAAATAATTAAGCACAATAAAACATAAACAGATAGCGCCCTAGTAATACTAAGTAATAATGAGAATATATGCTGATAAAAACCCGTATTTTAAAACGAATAGATCAGACAAAAGATTATTAATCTTTGCTTCATCGTTTTAACCGCCATGACTCACTATTATGTATCAGAATAGTCCCAGGATCAGCTTTCTTAATTCTTTTTCTGCTTCTTCCTTGCTAGCGAAGACATAGAATTGACCCTGCCATTCCACTTTCAGTTTTGCCGGATACAGGAGGCTGTATTTCACACTGGCTTGCCGTAGCCGCTGTTTAATATTATAGAAGGATGCGCGTTTAGTAGCTGTTGCTGGAGAGAAGTCAGGGAAGATAAGAATGCGGTTATTTTCAAATATAATATCTTCCTTGTTTCTGAGGAGTGCCATCACCTCTAGCTTAAATGATAATCGTTCAAAACGAACTATAAAAGATCTTGGTTGGGGTCTGACGGTGTTTGGTCCGCGTACGTTTTCGTTCTGGTCCATCTTTATTTCAATTGTCACTGTGTCAAAATGATACTTGCTGACTGGTGTATAATGAGGTTTGTTTTATGTGAGTAGTAATTTTATTTGCTTGATCCTCTATATGAATGCATCTCAAAAGGGGCATGTAGCTGTCTCCAACTCCCTGATGAGAAACCACATCACCGTACAAAGTGTAAAAGCCTGCCCTGATGTTGGCAGGAAAGGGCCCTTGCAAGTTAGCCCCCCTGAGTCTGATCAGGATGTGCTCCTAATATTCGACCCAGCTGACCTTTTAAGTGTATAGTTTCTTCCTTTTTGCCCGGGAAACATAGACTTTTCTTTCCACAGCATTATAACTGAATTTCACAGGATTCTCAGGATGGATAGTTCCCACGGCAACGTCTGTCACAGTAGGAAGACTTAAGGTTGTTGAGTTCATAAAAGACAATAGTTTGTGAATACCTTCATAATTCCTGCAAGGAATATAGTAAGTATTTTTATCCCGGGTGCTGAAATGTATAATTCATTATCAGGTTTGTCTATGGTATTCCACGTATATGGATATTGCATTTCTGCTAGACTGACTTCCCAAGAACCTTCTAGTTCTTTGGTTTTAGCAAGCTTTGTCGTGAAATTGGAAATTGTTAGTGAAAATGTCTGAGGAAGCATGCTAGGCAGAGTCATAAAATACAGTTGCGCTCCATCTTATACTGTTAGAGAATGATGATTAGATTACGGGTGGTATGGATTTTATTTCACATCTTGGGATTGGCTCTCTGGTATCCAGCTATTACATTTTTCTGGCCACCCAAGCCATTTGACTAAAATGAATTGTTTTTTATTCTTAACTTTGATAGCCAGTATTTTCTCGATCCTGTAAACATCTGTGGAATTCTGGGCAATTCAGCATTATTAAAGGAGCCTATGATCTCTTCACCATCATAATTTTTCTGTTTGTACACAGCCGGTGACCTAGGTTCTAGCTCTGAGACGGTAAAGATTTCATCCGTAAATGTTAATTCATAACCTTTAGCAAAAGAATGTCTGGTTTTAAAAACCCTAACTGTATCACCTACTTTGAACTTAAACAACGGAGGACCCTGGGGGTTAGCGATATCATATAAGTTTTTGAAAACATTCCAGGAATTTCATGTGTTTACATCAGAAGGAGCCATTTTTATACTTCAATGATAACTTTTGCTGTAAGAATATACTAGATCCAGCAATTTATTGATGTAGGTTCTTGTATTACACGCACTGAAATATTTCCAAATTTTAGATTTTAGTGTGCGGTTAATTCTCTCCACCATGTGGGCCTTTAACTCATTTCCTGTGGTGAAATGTTTTATTCCGTTCTTCTTTAGCAGCTTTTGGAAAGTCTTGGTTGATAAAGCCTTTTTCCTTATCAGTCTGGAGCTTCTTTGGAGTTCTACTGCCGTTCAGAATGTCTTGGAAGGCTCTTGCCACTTCTTTGCCCATTTTTGTTCTTCAGAAGCCATACCCACGTGTGCTTAGAAAGTACATTGATACAGATCAATAAATATTTATAACCCTGATTATGCTCAAACACATATGTCATGTCCGCTAAATCCAGCTGCGATTTCGAGTTTATATCGGATACATAAACCTTATTTCTTTTAAATTTATTCTAGCAGGTATATGAACAGTATAAGAATATTGACCAGATAAGCAATCTGACACCCAAAACCTTAAGAGCTCTTTTCAAAGAGTCTTTTCCCTCAAAGCTGCCAGGTTTTACTGGGTTATAATAAACTTTTTTCATGTAACCCTCCATCATCGCCAGTGAAAGAATGTCAGCATTTTAAAATCAAATGGTACTTTATTGGTAATTTTAAAAAACAATATTAAAATTCAGAAATGCTTTACCGGTCATTTCAAAAACATAATATTACAACTAAGCATCATGATTAAAACAGAGAAAAATATGTTATATCAGAGGAACATTCAATTCAGACACTTCATCTGCTTTTTCCATATCATATTCCCCATAAAACCCCAAAGATACATCAGATATATCAGGTTCAGAAAAATAGTGTTTAGAGAAAGTATTGGCTATATCACTTATTACTGAGTAAGAGTATCATCCATGTTATGAAAGACTTGTACAATAGCCTCATTGATAGAATGTTCATTTTTCAAGTCATCAACAGCATGTTGTACAAATGTGTGAATCTTATGAAAAAGCAGAAATATATTAAAACAACCCAGAGTCTTTATTACCGGGCTCCTGAGCCATGGTTTGTGGAAAACATCCAGCACCTCTTGAAAGTGTCCAACCCGATAAAGTGTCAGGCTCAAAAAGACATGTATGCTGTGTTTGGTTGGGCTGGTCTATTAAACAACACTGACATGTACTTTATAGGTCCTGATCAAATATTATATCCAGCAGAGCAGCAATCAAACTCTTAATCAGTTTCAGAGCCTTTTAAAATGTTTCACCCATGGGTCCATCAGTTTGTTCAAGGTCCATACCTGCATAATCACCCTCCTTGGGTGAGATTTTCCAAGCAGCCAGAACTTCTACAAGTTTGTCCACGGCCTCTTCTTGTCACATTGCCTGAACGGCTATCTCCTCGGCCCCTGAGAGGCTCCCCGGAACATCCTTATCAGGCACAAAGATGTCCGATACTACACAGTTCTCCAGGAGACTATCCAACCAATACATATCATCGGGGCAGGTAACTGAGACTCAGGCCAATAGATCTGGTCAGTTGAAGGCATAAGAAGGTCCGGCCAAGATGGCTAGTCTGGAGGGGAGTTGCTCGGCACAGAGTATCCAGAGCTGGGGTGGATATCGTCAGGCCAAAGCAGGTAGTCGGCGGCCACTATCTGTTCCGTAGACCAACATGCCTGATCAGGAGCATGGCCAGAGAGATGGTGGAGGTTACCCAACCAAAACACATCGTCAGCGGTCATCTTCTGGTCTAGAGCAGAGTAGCTGTGTTGGAGGTTACCAGTGGTCATTATTTGGTCTGGAGCAGAGTAGTCAGAGTTGGTTTGGGAGATACCTGGCTGAAACAGGTAGTCAGTGGCTGCTGTTCATCCCGCAATATCGTAGACTGGCTCTTTGGAACACATCAAAGTGTGGAGGACTTCGGACATCTCTGAGTCTGAGAGAACCAGGAGATGACCGGTCCAGCTATCAAAGGCTTCTAGGAGCTCAGCTTCGTTAGTGTAGTTGGTTGAAGTCATCTTGAGGTCGCTTTAGGATAATGTAATCTCTGGAAAAAATGCCACTGCATGTTTCCCAGTTTTTTTCCTCCTCCTCCTCCTCCTCCTCCGAGCACGAATTGCTTAATATGCAAATCTCCTCCTCTGAAAACACTGGTTCCAGTTTTCTTTAAATTTTTTTCATTTGGTCAGACACTTTTTCTTTATGAACAGCCTTATCGATATTTGGAATAAGAAATTTTTAAAAAAGTCTAGACTTTAATAGAAAAATGAATTTCAGTCACTCATTCCTTTATCTCATTTTCTTGAAACTCTTCCCCCTTTTCGTGGCTATCCTCTTTATATTCAGGAAGGATAGGTTCTTTCTTAGAAATTACCACCGTGAGGCATCCCTGAGCATTTCTTTTTACTTCTACTTGTCTCAAAGTACAATTAGAATCCATGGTTAAGTAACTCGAACTTTCAGGAAACCGTGCTTGTTTTCATGTCTTAGGAGCATTCACAAGGCCGTCCATTCTGTGCATTTTGAATGTTGTTGTATTTTCACTAAATGGCTAGAGTTTTATACAGGGCCTCTTTCACTTTCCGCCATGGCAGGGTGGAACGACACACCCTCCCTAACCCTATAGGCCGTTAGAGAGACGAAGGCATACTTATTGGGTGTGGGAATAAGTTGTCACACTTGGGTCACAGATTTGCACTAAAACACAGGAGGTTGTAGAGACATGAACTTTATTCAAACACTGCAACGGACATTTGTCTCTTTTTCAAAAGTTTAAACGTGCTCCATAACAAGACAGAGATGACAGTTCCATCAGGAGCAGAGAATGTCAGAGAGAGAGAGAGAGAAAGAAAAGCAAACAATCAATTCCCAAACTGACAGGTGCTGTATAAGGCTTTATGTATGCGGAGTACCATGCGAGAGGTTTATCACGCATTAGAGCGCAAGTAAGGTAAGGAGCAATGTGAAGGTAGTTTGTCAACGTTTTTCAGGGGTTTTCCCAGGAGCGTCTATATCCTCTGAGGGTGCGATCAGCCCTCCAGCTCACAAAGTAATGGGGCATGATAAGGGTTTGGTTTACGAAAACCTCTCCCCTAAAAGGAGGGGTTTAAAGATCATCAATTATGGCAGTTGTCCAAATCCATATTCCCCCTCCCACCCATAGGGGCAGGGGGTAATTTTCATAAATAATATTTTCATATATCCTATTTCATAAATCATACTGTATTTGGGGGTGAGGCTTAAGGTCATTAATCATCCCTTTGACAGTTTCTGTCTCATTTACCACTCAGGACTTAACAATCTGGATGAAACTACCTTAGAAACAAAGAACATAATACAAAATATTAGGTGTGACTATAGTTAATTGTATATCTTGTTAATGATGTTTTGGCTGAATAAATTCCTGATCTCAATAAGCTACCTCAGGGGAAATACAGCCTAAACTAAGGACAACGGTTTTGGAATGGGCACAATCATCTATTGTGTATGAATCCTAGTGTCTCTCACTTTTTAGAGTTACCAAAAAGATACTTTAGGTGGGACAGGATAGGACACGAGGTACATGATTTTGTGTTAGCCTGTGAAGTATGTAACAGAACTGTCCCAGAGAATCCCTCTTGGATTACTTTTTGCCTATTTGAATTCTTAATTGCTCTTGGGAGGCAAAATTAACGGATTTTGAGACTCGCCTGCCCAATTCTCAGGGCAATACAAATGTTTTAGTTTCTGATTGTTTCTGATTGTTCCCACTTGAAAAACTCACATTAGCAAGAGAATGTGTAGATATATTAGATAAGTACATCAATGTATGTTTTTATTTTTTTTGTGAGAAAATGGGTTGCAGGTAAATTTGAGTTTGTTATAACCCAAAGGGCATTGGCCAAATAGAAATTAACAAGGATTTGGAAAGGTTTACTAGACATACTACGAATTTTCTGTTAGTCTATGTGGGCAGACCTTTCACCTATTGCAGAATTTGCACAGAAAGTGCTTTTTTAATTCAGCATTTAAAAAGTGCCTGCCATATTTGTTTGCCTTCCCTTCCCTAGCTTCATCGGTTCTGAGTGTTTTGGAATACCTGCAGAGACTTAATTGAGTTTGGGAGAAAGTTCAGTAAAACATAAAGATGGTAGAAACCACTGTCAAACAGTTTGCATACCTGTTGTGCATTGTTCCAGAGTTTAGGGCTGGAGAAAAGGTGTAGCTTTCAATAAGAGATGTCCTCCATCCGGGGAATTTTCTCCCAGGTTTACTGGTGCTTATTCAATTTTGAAGAATGTGGGTCCAATTCTTATCATTACAAACTTCTTTCACATTTTAGGATTCACCCTAGTTTCAATGTATCTTAAATGAAACTGGTTTATTGCAGTCCTTAATACAAATTACTGCCTGTCCCCACCCACATAGGCTGAAAGATGAGGTAGATCATGCTTTCACCAGCCTGCAATAATGAGAGGTGATGAGAACAGTCCAGATCAGTTGTACTGGCTTCGGTTGGGGAGCATCACAACAGTTTTGGCCAAAAGCCACCAAAAAGCAGCTAAGGGCCATGGTGGTAGATGAGGTCATCAGGCTAGAACAGAAGCACTATCACATAAAGACAGTATTCCAGGGCCACCAGGAAGCCTGGACCCTGTGGAATGCAACAGTGAATAGACACATTATTTGTACAGACATTTGGAGGATGCCACAAACTAGATTCAGCTTCCTGATAAGTGCAGCCTATGACACCCTCTTATGTCCTGGGAATCTTTCCCAGTAGTTTTGAAGTGATATAGGCTGCCCACTGCGTGGCAACATCAAAGCAAGCATCCAGCACATCACATGAGGAAGTAAGGTGGTGTTAATCCATGCTTTCGGTCAGGGATGTTCAACTCCGGTCCTGGAGTGGCTGCAGGTTTTCATTCTAAACCTGTTCTTAATTAGAGACCAGTTTTTGCTGCTAATTGACTCCTTTTCCTTTCATTTTAATTGACTTGACTCAGACCCTCTTAATTGTTATGATTCAAACAATAATGAGACACAAAATTAGCCAATGCCTACATCCATCACACAATATCTGAAAATAAAGAAAGGTGAAGGTCTCAGTAAGGCTGATCTGCTCTGGTCACCCAAACATTGTGATGGTGTTCTTAGAAGAAACAGAAAATCAACAGTTTGGGAAATGTCTGCTGTGGCAGAATAAAAGCACCAACAAATTATGGAATTAAATAACGGGTTTCATTAACAGCAAGAATCAGCTTCTTATTAAGTAATTGCTTGGAGTGAAATTGGTTGCATTTAGCTGGTCATCTATTAGCTTGCTTCACATCTCAGTTCTGTTTTGGCTGCCATTAAATGAAAAAAGAACCAATTCAGAGGATTGAATTGTTAAAAACAGGGCTACTAAAATGAAGGGAAAATAAGTTAATTAGCAGTGAAAACTGGCCACTCATTTGTAAAAAAGTAAAAAAAGGAATGAAAACCTGCAGCCACAGTTTCCCTCTAGGATCGGTGTTGGACACCCCTGCTTTAGGTGGTGTCATGACAAAGTTCTGAAAAAGCTGGCTGAGGTCCTGGAGTGATGTAGGGTAGCAGCAAACCATACCCCAGAGGAAACAAAACCCACCTTTACAACATTCATTAAGCCAGGCAGTACATCATAAGCACTTGCACAGAAGAGAGATGCTGTACTCAAGCCAGGCAAAGAGTGGCAGACTCAGGTGGACTTCAAAAGGCATTCGGTCTTCCTGAGACAGAGATCATAACAACCACTCTCTGGCCAGATATTAAAAGCGGTCTTCATGACAGAACTTACAATCCTCCAGGAAGAGTGCATGACAGCAGCCCATGAAAGAAAAAGTCAGCAGGGTTCCAAAATGCTGGCTGGAAGGCCAACATCAACCCTACAGATGTCTGATGCTGGGGCTTTGTTAGCAAAGCAGTAGTTCAACTGGTCCATGGCACTGGCATGACAGGGTCAAACCTATTGAAAGCTGTAGAGGAGCTGGGAGAGGGTGTAGAGAAAGCCAGCTGCTGGCAGTGGCTTTGGATGAAGGACAACATTTGTGGGCTAGCACCACTGTAAAGGCAGCTGCGTTTGGGGGTGGAGAGACACTGGAGTAGGGGGGTGAAACAACTGTGAATGATGACCTCAACCTGATAACCCTGAAGCTGACCCAAGGGCACCAGCAGAGGTGCTACAGGCAGAAATACCAAAGCAAGTACCAACATCTAACTTGTACAATGGTCTTTGTATTGTAGCTATGCACGCAGACATCGTGTGTGTGTATGTCTGAATCAGAGAGTCATGGAGCTGCGATTTTAAGAAGTAGACATTAGATGGCAGCAGAGCGGCTGATGAGGATAGGAACAGAATACGGGGGGGGGGGGACCCCGGTGTTTTGTGGTGCGGGCGAAGGCCGGGCGGGAAGCGGGGGCGCGGAAGAGATAGACTTTTGTGGGGGAGAGAGACTTTTGCGGAGGAGAGAGAGAATCGACCTGGAGGAACCGGTGAGAGGAGTGATTTTATCGGAGCTTTGAGAGGGCCGCTGGGGAATATTGGATCACTGAGGAGCGTCTGCAGCCCGCGTCTTCCGGAACCCGGGAGTGGTGAGCTGTATATCGCCCAATTGTCCCTATCTTTACTTTACTCTATTGTGGCCACCTATTTGAAGAGTCCAGTTGGAGGACAGATATCTTTTCAGTGGATTACAAATGCTCCATTTGGAGATAGAGCGCTCCAACGATAGAAACAAAGGGCCCCAACGCCGGTTTTTTTTTATTTGTCTTCCTGGTATCACTGGTCAGTGAGGTGGGAGGGGAAGAAGGTTTCCTGAGGGACTGGGAGCATAAAGGGAACTTTTATTAAATACTGCTTGCTTAGAGGCACAGGTTATAGGATTATATATATATATAACATATTTGCATAAGATACTTATTACTGTTTATTAATTTTCACTGCATTGTTGTTAAGCTTTTATCCTATTTCTTTGTTTGGGACAGCAATTGGGGGTGGCTCCTTTGAATAAAGCTGTTGTTGTTGAAACTTTCCCTGTTGATGTGTTGGACTGGGGACCTGGTGGAGTGTGCCACTGAGACGGAAGGAGAAGACCCGAGTAATTATAATATATCAGCAGCCCCCTAGGGTGTCATTGCTACAGTATTACATGATGACATTTTCTAGAATCCAGTCTTTAGGAGTTTCTAATTTAGGTATAGACAGCATACTTCTCCTTCAAATGGTATTTTTTAAAAAGGGGTGTGTTATCGTGGTATCAAATTACTGTGACATGCAACTAGCACAAAAGGAATCAACTAACCTTCTTCTAGCTTCTTTTCTTACTGGGGGTAGAAAGAAATGCCAAAAGCAACTATAAAACTCTCTACTTCAACCCAGTTTACCACCAATAGAGGACTTCACAAAGTGTTATTTGAACCCTTATGGGACCACAGCTAGACTAGGATCATCAATTGTGGTGCTTGGTTTGTAATAGCAATAGAGACATTGAGTTTAAGCTCTTACTTAAAAATTCTGTTTATTTGCATCAACACCATTAGCAGCAAATACAAGCAAAATAAAGAATTATACAACATGATAGGGTGGGTTCATGCAGTCTTCATTCAGTCCCCGATGATATTTGCCAGATGGTCCAGTTTCTTAGTTACAGATTATTTACCCTTAAATATATAATATATAATATATTTGGTTACACCTTGCCTGATGAAGGGACCTTAGCTGCCTTGAAAGCTTGCATTTGTAATCTATTTAGTTAGCCAATAAAAGGTGTCATTTCACCCTACTTTCTCCTATACTCTTTAATAAAAAGAGAAAAGAAAAAAATCTTGGTGGAAGCACAACTCTTTGCAAAATGTCCATCAGCTAAAAAAATAACAAATGTCATTTAATTGTCTGTGGCCCCTCTCAAAGTGTCAGAAATGCAGCAGCTGAACCAAACACTCCATTTTGCAACAACACACCAACTGAACTAAATTAAAACTGAACTGAGAGAACCCTTTTTGGAAAAAGTCTAATAAAAGGCAGCCCTCTCTCTTATCCAAATTAAGCTCACACACCTCTCTTACTGTCCGCTAGTACGGCAGACATATTCTCAAAACATGAGAATGTTATTAAGACATTGCCATTAATTCAAGATAATTTCCTTTGGGAATCCAAAGGTACACTAAGCAGCAAACAGACTGGCTGGCTATGCTAAGGTCCTGCTGTGCCATTCACCTTTCCAAGAATACACTGCACGTCTGTTCTGGAGGACCCAAATAACTGAAATGTGTCAGATGAAAAGGTTAAACATCCCCCAAAGAAGGAGGTTCGACATTAGCCACTATGCAAACTTCATTGATAAACTAAATGCTGATGCTTAATCACAGGTTATAACATTTCCAAATATATAAAATAAAATGACATTTACATTAACTCTGGTCTACATGAAACTGCAAAAAAAAAAGTTTGATTCTTTATCAACACTCTGACTATAAATAGAGGACTACAGTCTGTCTGTCTTCAGCAAAAGGATTAGCTCAAAACTGAAATTAACCTTTAAGTAAAGTGTTGGTTTAATAGAAAACTTTAAGGCACTAAGAACTCAGACTGAGTACAAGGCCCATATGGTAAAAGGTCTATTTTTTTAGTGTTTTGCTTTATATAGTGAATAACCTTTATAACATATAATAAAATTACTTCAGTTAGTGGTTATCTTAATCTTTTGGCATTTTATATGTGCAGTATTTGTTAATTAGTAAAATTTATTAAATCCAAATTTTGTTTAGGATAACACTGTATATATTAATAGCATTCTGCAGTTATTCAGCCAGTCCAACATTTTACAGTAAATAACTTGGAAATGTAGAGCAATGCCAATTTATTTATAGAGCACATTTAAAACAACATCAGCAATGCTGTAGCCAAAGTGCTTTATACAGAACATAAATCATGTAACTTTGTAATCAGGTTTAAACTAAACAGAACCTTCAAAATGAAATTGCTTACAGTATGTTTGTCATGTATTTTTAAAATACTTCTAATTTCATCATACCACTCCTAAGTAATTCAATATCATTATGATTTTTGTTTACTTGTATTACAAATCAAATTGCAAACTAAATAATACTATCTGCAACACTTCTTGGTTATATTAGTTTTACTTTACCTGACTTTATTTACAAACTAATGTGTTCACTGACTATATCAAACAATAATTAAATTTACACTTGGGTATCAAAATTAACTATTAAGTTAAAGTATACTGAAATATTCAAATATGCTGGTTTAGAGAATCAATCTACTTTCATCCTCTCTTATTTAAATACAATATAAAGGGTTTACATTGAAACAGATCTGCCTGGTAACAGGTGACAAAACAACATGAACAACAGCCATTGGTTTTTCTGTGATCATGTTCTCGGTTACTGTTTGTATGTGTTCATTAGACCAAGGCGCTTGGTGTGTCTGCGTTTTTGGAGTGAGTGTATAGTTTTTGTTAAGGTGACATTTCTAATATGGGGACCTCGGTATTGCAGCCTGCTGTTATTCATCTATTCGCAGGTTTTCTCTCCTTATCCGGATTCGGAGTTGGTAAGTCGTCGTAACACTGAGGCTGGGCAGTTTTGTGTCTTGGCTAGAATTAGAGCGTAGTGTCCATGCTTGGCAGATCCATCGCTGATATTTTTTATACACTCGTTGTGTGTGTTTTTTCCGCTTTTCTTTATCAGAGGGCTACATGCACCACTTTCAAAGAGAGTGCCGTTTCAACTCTCACAGCTTGGAGGGAATTGAGTTTATTGATCGGCATATTTTCAACCACGAGGAGTACCTTCGATATAACAGCACCTTGAATATGTATATCGGGTACACTAAGTATGGGGTGTACTACGCGGACCGATTCAACAGTGACCCCAGCACGTTGGCAGTGCAGAAGTCTAATGTGGATGTCTACTGCAAGCACAACGCTAAAATCTACTATGACTGCATCCTGGACAAGTCAGGTGAGTCTCCGACACTACAGCCTTTCACAACGAAATAGAGAGCACTGCAATAGCCTGTTAATTTTACTCGACTAATTTTCATAATTTACATGACATTTGAAACAGGAGAAAGTAGGGTGAAAAGGCACCTTTTATTGGCTACCTAAATAGATTACAAATGCAAGCTTTCGAGGCAGCTAAGGCCCCTTCATC